>CM034151.1:272196272-272286762 GCA_019776745.2 Taxus chinensis | reverse complement strand
CCCAATCTCCTATGCGATGCTGATAAATACCTCATTTTTCTTCTAGGGTCTTTATGTTGATTAGTGCCTCTAGAGCTATGCATATGTTTAAATCCTAGTATGCTTTCTTCAATACTTCCTGTAATGCTTGCAACAACCCTTCATAAGATGTAATCTTTCGCATCGCTGATGCTATCTCTTGTTTGGCATCTTGCTCTGAGCTCCTTGGCACTAGCATGCGCAAAGGTTCATCTTCAAGTACCAAGTCCACCAACTTTCCTACCTAGTGTATCACTGAAGGAAACATCTGTGGTACCTTGGACTCCAAGTGTGGCCTTGCTCTGATGACATTGTTCCCAATCTCCTATGCGATGCTGATAAATACCTCATTTTTCTTCTGCGTGAAGTCCATCTCTTGCATTATGTTTGCTATCTCTGCATCCTTTGTCTTCAGCTCCTCGCGCAACACTCTGATTGTTGTAGCTTTGTCCATGTTTCTTCTAGCCACCTTAGTAGAAACCTTCACCAATGCATTGCTGACATGCTCATCTGACATGATAGTAGGCTTTACTATCATGTGTCTAGCTTGGGGTACCTTCTTTAGTCATCTCAAAACACACGACTCTTCACACACATCAAAGTCAAGCTCATCCATATGGGTGTGCATTTACCACGACAGTTACTTTCGAGTGCACACAGTCACCATATCCTCATCCATTAGCTTCTAGCTAAATAAATCCTTTTGTGCTATCGTGCTCTGGAAGCGGGCACATACAATTTTTTCTTGTATCCTCTACATACCCCATGATTGGTGGAATGTGCTCTCCACTTGTTTTTCTAGACTTTTGTTGTTTAGGGAATTTAGCTTCCAAATTTGGGACTTGCGTCTCCATGTCCTAAACATTATCTGTAGTTGTCTCCTTTGGTATTTTCTCATCCTCTTCTTTTTCCTTTGATTCCTCACCATATTCTTCTATATTCTCTGGAAGTGAAGGAGAATTAGGTGTGCTTTCCTCCGACTCTTCTGCCTCCTCATTTAACTTCAGTTTCCTCCTTCTTTACACAGTTGCCTCCTTTTGTGGAGAGAGTCTAGGTGATCTGTGCACCGTGGTTAGAGTAGGACCTTGGGTCCTTGTTCTCCTAAACACCCTCTTAAACCTATGCTCCCCTTGGAATGTATTCAAGTCCTCATCATCCCCCTCTTGTGGTTGAGGTGGTGTAGTGGCGCGCTCAGCTTCACCCTTATTTGTAGGATGTATCCTACCTCTATGCTCTAAACCACCACTATCTTCATGCTCCTCCTCCTCATCCTCCACTTTAATTGGCTCTGTGGGCTTAGGTGCTGGGATGTTCTCCATTGTATGCTTTCCCTTTGGTGGTGCTGGAAGTGTGAACTCACCTTCCACATACTTGTTATTATCCATCTTTGGCTTCAACTAGAGATACACCAATGCTGCCCCCACATCTGCTACAACCAAACTTATTGGCTTAATATTCAGCACCTCTGAAATGATCCTCTCTGTATAGGTACTTCTTCTGGGATACACATACTTCTTCCTCAATGTATGGTAGTCGCAATCTACCTTATCTACATTGAATACCAGTCGGCGTGTGTTTGTAAATATGTGAACAGATGCTTGGAAATACCTTGTAGTGAATGCGTAAGGCAATTTACACCAAGGGCTCTAGACTCCATCTTTCATTGGGAAGTGCATGATGTAGAAATGTTGATATATAACAAACTGGACTTGTTTCCCTACCACTTTTGGTAGGTCCTTTGGGATGCACCACTCTTCTCCAAATGCCGCGCAGAGCCTAGCCTATCATACCATTTCTCTACCCTTTTATTTATGTCATCCCTATCATGGCCCCTTTACATAGATATTTGCTAAATATTTCAGCTAATGACTTCTTCTCCATGGGGTATTCCCATAATTTTTCCTTCGATCCATCTGGTACTCCAATATCTATGAATACCAGTGATAGTAGAACAGCCCAAAAAATGATCTTCCCTCCTACGCACACTTATTTGACTATTTGTTTCTGCAATATATCCTGCAATGTTGTAGATTTCCCCTTCTAACATCTTACGTGTAATGTGTAACCACATAATATTTACCTATGACCACCACTCATGATCATTCAAATTTGTAACAAGGTGTGCTGCTGCTTGCACAACCGGATAGTTCTTCAATTTGTCTATATCCATACTATGCGGACCCTTCAGGTACCCCAACTCTTGTCTGGTCTTTAAAATTGTGACTTTATCTATGCAAGCTCACTTTTTATGTCCTCTCTTGTGGTCTTCAAACATGTAACTAATTAGATAAGTGCAGATGAGATTCTCACTCCGTGTCCTACAAAGTAGAAGAAGTCCTCATGCACCCTACTCATGAGCCACTAATATAAGGGCTCATACTTCCTGAAATATGGAAGATTGTATAATTGGTAGACTCCTAATTCTCTTTAGAAGCTTCTCACCTACATCATCATAAACTGGCATGTCATCCGCCATGCGCTTGTTCGTCCTAGTAGTGAGAAAGGTATTGAGCTCCTTCTTGTTCTCCAAAATCCTGTGATTGTATTCACTTACTTTGCTCTTTTTGATGGGTGAATCCCACTCCTGGCCAATGATGACTCCTAGATATTGCATTTCTGAAAAATGGCTTTTGGGTGCCATCTCTTCCTCCTCGATGACCACCTTCTTCTTTCCTTTTACTACTACTGCAAATGCCTTCTTATGTGCCATTTTTACCTTGTAAACGTCTCCTCTTTAACTCTGCAACTTTGCGAATCAAACCCTAGCTTGATTAAATCGTGCCCTAGGTGGAAAATTCATAACCTAATTTTTTTCTATCTCCTTGCTTCACTCAAACCCTTCACCATCAGGGACGTAAGCTTCTTTTCACACATATTTGGTTGTCACACTTGGTTTCACACCCTTCGCACCTTAACCCGATCACTTGGCTCTTTGCACTTGGCTCTCTCCTTAAATACTCTTAGTCACAACGATAAAATTGAATCTACATTCCATCCTTATATAATTTTTTTCAAATTTTGATGCATTTATTACTCCTTCACCTACCAAATATCCTCTCATTCATTGACCAAATTCATTCATTCCGCGCGGTAAATGTTCACACCCTAGTTATAACCTTCTAACGCACCCCCTTGCACCCAAGTACCTCATCATGTACCTTCTCCTGGTAGTTATCATGGCCCCCTGATTACCTCGCGTTATACTATCTTTCATTCATCTCCATCCTTGGTCACTTTTGAGAAGCAATCTTCTTTTGACTTAAAGCACACCCATAGCAACTTATTCCTTTCACCTTTCAATTCCCATAGTCTTTTACTTGGATAACTACAACCACCCCAAACATGAAAGGTATGTGCAGTCCTCGATGCATAGACATTCTTCACATAGTAATTAAATTCATGCGTGCAAGCACACTTATTACACAAAAACAACAACTAAATTAACAAAGCATAGCGATAAGGAAGGAAATACATTAAGGAAATACATAATTGAAAACCTAATCTAAATGGAAATACTACCTTATTACAAACACCAAGAAGACTTATTTATAGTAGGGCTTCAGCCTACTCCCGTTAAAGTAACTGGGTAGCCATGTTCCATCAAGTGCTTCTAACTGGCAAGCACCTGATTCAAGTATATAAGTAATGACATATGGCCCCAACCAATGTACTTTGAGCTTACCTGGATGGCACAATAACTTTGAGTCATAAAGAAGTACCATTTGTCTAATCTCAAACTTCTTATCCCTTATGTTTCTGTCATGCCATGCCTTCTACCTGGCCTTTTCCTGCTTTTGACTCCATTGTACTATGGCTCGACACTCATCCAATTGAATCATCTTGTCGATACACTCTTCTAAAGCATGTTCGTCAGCTATACCTCCAGCGTGCATGCAATGTGCAAAGAAGGTAACATAAATTCTAGAGGGAGAATAACTTCCACACTAAACACCAACTAAAATGGTGTGGCTTTGTTCAATCTCTTGTAAGTTTTTCTATATGCCCAAAGAACAACTGACACTTTTTCATCCCAATCCTTTCTTCCAAAATCACAAATTTTTGTCAAAGTCTGGCTCAAAATATTGTTGAAGGCCTCAACAGTTCCATTTTCCTGAGGATGGTAGGGTGTAGTTTTATGGTGTGCAACCATAAACTCATCTAATAGGATCTTGATTGTCTCATTCAAAAAGTGTGTACCCCTATCACTTGTCAAGCTTAAGGGACATCGATATCTTGTAAGAACATTCTCCCATAGAAACCTAGTTGCTGTAGCTATTGTACAATCCTTCGTAGGTGCTGCTTCTACCCATCATGTGAGATAATTTGTACAAGTAATGATATAGCATGATCCAGTACTGCGCACGGGTGGTGAAATAGGTCCTATAAAGTCAATGGCCCATTTCTCAAATGGTTCGGCACTAGTAATTGGTCTCAAAGGCATCTCATCTCTTTTCCTTGGTTTTCTTAGGCATTGATAATGATCACACACCTTACAATATTCTTTATAGTCCTTATATAATGTTTCCCACCATAATCCAATAAGTAGGATCTTCTGAGTAGTTGCATCACCTGCATAATGGCCTCCTACAATACCATAATGAGCTTCTTCCATGATATACTTATGCTCATGCTCTAATACACAACGTCGTAATACTTCATCTCTTCCTAGCTTGTAAAGGTCACCACTGATTAACATAAACGGTGCCGCACGCATATAGCACCCTACTTCTTTTCTAATGCTTTCCTTCCTACTGGTGCCATACCTGTTCGTAGAAAGACAACAATGTCTTCTAATTCTGTGGCATGTGTTGTAACCTATATAACTGTGCATCTGACATGGTTTCTTCAATTGTCTATGCATCATCTCCTGAATTGATTCTAGATAAATGGTCTGGTCCAAAATTGATTTTCCTTGGCTTCACCAGAATTATGAAGTTAAACTCTTGAAATAGGAGCACCCATCTGCATATGCGCCCCTGTAAGACGAGCTTTTTTACCAAGTAATTCAATGCCATGTGATCTGTATAAAACACAAATGGTGTTGCTAACAAGTACTGCCGAAACTTGTGCAATGCATAAATCATTGACAAAGGTTCGCGCTATGTAGTTGTATAATTCCGTTCAGTAGGAGTTAACTTCCTACTAGCAAAAAATATTGGATGATCTATAAGACATTCACTAGGTTGAGCTAGCACAGAGCAAATTGCCATACCAAAAGCATCCACATGCACATGAAATGGTTTATCCCATGGGAAAGAGTAGAATGGGCACGGTAGTAAGTTTTTCTTTTAATTTCTCAAATGCACACTGTTGTGGTTCTCCCCAATAAAATGTACCTTTCCCCTTCAGTAACTCTTCCAAGGGTGTAACAATTTTGGCATACCCTTTGATGAATTTTCTATAATATCCTGTATGACCTAAAAATCCGCACACCTCACTTTGGTTGGTAATCGCTTCTAGGCCTAAAATAACAGCAACCTTCGCTGGATCAACCAACAAACCTTCCTTGAAGATTATATGTCCTAACCGTATCCAAAATGGCGTAGGAAATATGCATTTCTTGATGTTTAAAGAGATACACAATTGTCTGCACCATTCAAACACTAAGCACAGATTGTCACAATGATCTTTCACAAGCCCATATACTATCCAGTCATTTAGGTAGACCTGTAAGAAGTTGTGAATAAAATCTTTGAATGCCTGAACAACTATGCGCAAAAATACAACAGGTACATTTTTCAATCCAAAAGGCATCACAATATAGGCAAAACTACCCCATTCAGTAGTAAATGTTGTCTTTTCTTGATCCTCATGAGCAATCCTAACCTAATGATACCTGGAAAACCCCTCTGTGAAGGAATATATTTCACGCCTTGTAACTCCTGCTAGTATTTCCTCAGTGAATGGTGTAGGGAATGGATTTGTGATGCATGCAACATTCAACTCCCTACAGTCCACACATATTCTAATTCATTTTTCCTTCTTGATACTGATCACCATTGGGCTAACCCATTCTGACTTATCAAGGGGCTTGATAATTATAGATTTCAACATTTTATCAATTTCTTCTTTTACCTTTTCGTACAAATTAGGATTCATTCTGTAATGTCTCTTTCTAACTGGTCATGCACCATCCTTAAGTTTTATCTTCATTTCCCAAGTAATTCATGCACGCATTTAAGTTCATGATACCCTCAACTCGAGGGAATAAGTCCTGATAATCCTTAAAAAACTCGATGATCTTTGCTACCTTTGAGTCTGACCAGTAGTCTCCAATTATGGCCTCCTTAGGCTTAGCCTCCGAACCTATATTAACCTTCTTTGTCTTCATGGATTCGTGGTAGGTGCCTGTATCCTTATCTGCACTGCCCAAGACCTCACGCACCCCTTGTGAATGTTCAATGTCCAGGTTCTCAACTTGATCATCATCCATGATGTAAACCATCTTTCCTTTCTCTTTCTCAAGGCAAGTGCGTTCAAGTAGTATGGAGTCAATTTCTTATTCCTTTTAAAAACGTGCTCCGGAATGTGCCTCACCAAATAATTCCTGAATATGCTCTGTTGCTTTTGCACTATCTCCCATAGTTAAACGCTTGACAAATTTTAATGCCTCTTCTACAGGAGGTTTAGTCGAGAAGTAGTCAAAGGTATGGATCATTCCTGTAGTCAAATCTTGCTAGTTTCCAATCTCTCGATGTAGTTATGTATATACATATCAGGCATGTGCACATCCCTGTAGCGTAGAATACAGTCTATGCACCCATAGTGAAGGTGGTAATGCTTCCTATCCTATTATCTAGAGTCTCTTACATTGCTGAATGTGATGCTGAACAAGTTGATCACCATGATAAGTGCGGATGTACGTAGGTGCATTGTTCCTTATAAAGCCTAGTAGACAAAGAGACTCCAATATCTTTCCAGTTTATAAGATTATCTCTGTGGACTACCCACTAGTGCGCTATTGTCCCTCGTAAGGTATATACTAACATATATCTTCTCTTAATTTGATCTAACCAATGTGTTTCCATGGCCTTAAAAAATGTAGGGAGATCTTCTTCCCCTGTATACTAAGGTACTGTGTTCCTATTTATCGAATTGAATGAAGTCCATTCTTGCGTGCAACCATGCTTTTCACCTCATGCCCTACTAATTCATATGTACCATGAGCCCAATTATTGCAAGCAATACTCGTAGTATCACTAATAGAAGGAGAATCCTCCCACTGTAGGATGCCTTCTTTTGATGGCTCATTGACCTTTGGGTCCTGCATAGCACATACATAAATTTTGTTTAAGTCCTCCTCACTTGGAGGCCAACATATGGCGTAGGCTTCCCATCTATCAAATGTATCACAACCCTTTCCTCCTTATTTTCAAAGCTATTACCCCTTATTGAATCTTAAGTCAAAATTATTCACATAACACCAAGGGCGTCCAAGTAAGGTTGGAAAATTGTTTGCTTTTGTAAGTGCTAATACCTCAAAATCCCCAGTGAACTCGGCCCCTTGTATAGTTATAGATGCATCTTTCAAAACTCCTATAGGAGTGGCCTTAGTCCAGTTTGCCATAAATAACACATTAGACAATGGCTGCAATGGAGGCCTCCCCATTTGTACCCATGCATCTAATGTTAACACATTTACTTCCATACATATATCAATCAATATGTTGCTCAAAAACCACCCATCCATAACAACATTCAAAGTAATTTATTTGTCATAGTCAATGCTATCAGGGGGAAGATTTATATGTATAATCTTCCATCCAGTCTCAAGACTTACTCACGAAGTGTTCCCTTTTAACCAACTTCCTAATAGTGGAATAATGTTCTCCTGGCACAATATCTTGCACACATCTCATAGATCATCGATATCAGTTTGGATTATCTTTGATGCTTTCTTCTACTCCTTTAGGTACTTTATCTCACCCTGAAGATTCCTTAGCACTTCTATGGTATCCTGGTAAACTTCCTTCTGATGAGCAGGATCTAGGTACCTTACATGCAAAACCTCCTCCTTGGTGATCGTAGGCTTCTAGTGCAATGCCTCTCTTGTGCATGCCACTTCAGCACGTGTAGTAATCTTCACTATCAATGCCTTAAGTCCTTTTACTATCTTGGGAATGCATCGATCTTCTACCATGTGCTAGATTCTAACCATCCCGGCACATTTGTTTTCTTGTTTATGTTGCTTACTTAGATGCTCATATAAGTCTGGGAACTCTTCATAGCTATGGTTATTCTTGCAGAAATAACATACAATATTCTAAGGACATTCGCACCAATAGTGGTCAAAATATCCGCACGTATAACATTTTCCATGAGGGAACTCACCTCTTCTTCCACCACAGCCTCATCCTCCATATCCACAACGATATCCACGTCCCCTTCCATGACCTCCTTCAAAACGCCCCTCATTCCTTTCATAGTGCATTTGATTATGATCCCAATCATGTGATCATTCTTACACTTAGAATTATCTGTTATACTTGTCTGTCGTATCCCAATGTCTATAGCATCCTAGATCTGACTAATCAACTGACAATCCTCAGTATCATGGGTTGTGGACCTATAAATCTTGTAAAAGTAGGATACATTCTTCCTTATCACATGATGTAACAAAGGACAATGACTAGCATCATGATTTAAACAATAGATCTCACAGTCCAACAATATTGAGCGTATAAATTTGCAAGGGCAACTATCTTTGGTGTGACCTTCCACTTCACAATCCATACACCAAATTCCTGAGTGCGTTTCATGGGATGAATTTGCTGATAGCTTCTCTTACTGCTTTGCCATAGCTACAATATGTGCCTCTAGGAATGGACTAACACTAGTGTCAATGCTCCCAATTACCTCAGCACGTAAAGCTGCTTCTAGTGCTTCACGTGGATCAGTGTATGTCTTATGTGACAATGCCCTTCTAAAAGGTGTAATCAATCCTCTAATGAACCATTGTGTATGTTGGCTAGCGTGAATATCATAAGATAACTTAGATAGAAGTGTCTTAAAATGAGCATCATACTCACGTACACTCTCAATAGTGCCTTACTTGATATCCTTGAGCACACTTATACTCTTCTGCTCAAACTCAGGGATATGGAACTCTTTCAAGAAAGCATCCCTAAGTGCTACATAATCCACGCAAGTTTGATTAGGGTCAAAATTCCTATACCAGCTGTGTGCACGTCCCTGTAATGTAGTAGCGAATTAACTTGCCTTACGCTCAGTAGCCGTGATCCTTTTAGCGCGCCATAATATTCACACATATGCACATGTTCGGTAGCATCCTCTATACTTCTATATTATGGGAGACGAAGAGACATCTCCATATAGATATTCTATGGTTGTTGCGGACCTTGACCACCTGATCCAGAACCACCTATATTCCCTCTACCTCTAGAATCACCAGATCCACCAGAACTAGAACCACCTATACCTCCTGATCCTCAACCTGTAGATGTACTCCCCTGTGCTCCGACAGTAGTACTATACTAAACCCCTATAGTCTATGAGGTAGTTCCACTTCCAGAGGTGAATCCAACATTTTACGTGCTCACATTCTGTGTAGATGATGTTCCTAAAAATGTTCCTCCAAATAACATTGAAGCCGTCTATCCTGCCATTGATGTACTTGATCCCTAACTTACTCCTACTCTCCTACTTCCCAAGTTAGTTTGCTGGTTACTTTTCGTACTAGATACTAAAAAACCAAGTGCAAGGGCTAGGTCACCAAGTGTATTAACATGCACACCCATGGTTCAGGTAGTCTCTGTTGGCACATTTTTGTGTGAGGCCGAGGAGGGAATCTCTATCATCCTTTCTAAGATGGGGGAGTTCTTGATGCTCTGGATCTCCACATCTTCTACGTGAACTGTAAATCCTTCATGATCCATCTTTCTCCTCAATTCCATACTTTCTGCAATGAAACGCTGCTTCTCTATCTCCCTCTCCACGCATTTCATTATACTTAAGCCACCTTTCCTCTCTCTACCTCTCTACCGCTAGGTCTTCCATCTTTCACCAAACCTATTCCTACCCTTGCGTGTGGTGAATTTTAGTTAGCCATCGGTTTACTCTCTAGGTTAAAAGTTACCATCAAGATCTTGATCGCAAGCAGAATACCTTGCAAATATGCTCCTCTTGGATACCACAAAAACTAGAATTCAGCTACCTCTAGGCAAGGGTACGTCAAAATTCCAGAATATAACTATTTAGAACACCACGAAACCACTTATCCACAATGCGAGTCTAGATCAGATCAACATCATAAAGGGCCTAAAATTCTTCTTGTGTCCAGACAAGTGCATGATACCTCTAGTTCTGCTGAGATGCATAAGTAGTAAGCCACTTGTATAGTTCTACTGAAAAGATAGTGAAAAAGCTCTTATATAAGCTATCATACAGATTATGTTCTACCCAATTACGTGTGTTAAACTTGGATCCACTGCTGAACTGCTGTGTATATTCTTCCTCCAGATCGTGTATCCATTCCTCAATACTGTCTAGAGATAACCATACATCTTCATCATGAACCATCTTGAAAACAACTTGAAAAAGAGGTCCCAAAAATGAAACCAATGATGTAGCCTAGAATTTACCAGATAACATCCTAATCATGTTGGCACATCACTCAGCCTTGACTGAGTGCTCACCCAAAGTGCACAAAGGTACTAGGTCCCTCTTTAGGGTTATTATAGCATGATGTTAGCATGATGAAGGAATAAGCATATAGATTCATAACTAATCCATCATTCTACAATGCATGCTACCCTTGGATCTATGAAAGAACAAGTTTAAACAGTAATCATGATTGAATCAATAACATGCACTACTCAATTACACACAGAATGACACTTAGATTCAGACAATATCTTCCATCTATTGATAAATACAGAAGCTCCTTACAGTAATGTCAATGTATACCAATGCGTGCGTATGGATTTGATAGAGTAATTCATTCATATGCGTATATCTCTATACCTCCATACATCCATCACACATACATACACACTCATCTACTATGTACCTAACATCATATACATAGGGTGGGGACTTGCCCTTCACCGCTTATCTATTCCAGAAATAGGCCGCATGTTAATGATAGCCACACGAAGTTTACAGGCATAGCCACACATGCAAGTGTGCTATCTATAGAAATCTTGCAGTTAACTAAAGTGTCAATCCTAATCTTATCTCATCTCCATGTAAAATGCTTCGATCTGCTCCTCCAAAGATATAAAATGCATAGCGCGCATGTCTCTACATCATTGGTGTGTTCCACACACCATTTTCTAAAAATAGGTCTTCATGCTCAAAATCGGCTAAGTCCTAAAAGCTTAACTTGCCTTCCACTCGCGGGTCCTTCCTGTCCTTCCGCACCCTTGGTCCTGGCCTTCTATCTCACACAGACTCCTTGTGTGATCTTTGACAAGTATTCTTTGATCAAAAGCAAGCGTTTTATTTATTTATATATTAAATAAATAAAGTTCTTTTAAAAATAGACTGAGTTAAAATTGGAGGATTTAGGTTATATAAAGCACTTCACCCCATCATTATTACTGCAGAAAATTCACTCAGGGGAAGAATTTTTACAGATCAGCTAATTGAAGATTTTTTTTGAGCAATTGTCTGCAGTTTGTTTTCTGAAAAAATACTTGAGCAATCAATTCAAATTGTAAAAATTAGGTAATTGGCTATAAAATCCGTTACTTCAAGTTACTGGAAGAAGTCAATTACTTGGAAATAGGTGGAAGACATGCAAAATAGAAGGTTTTATTTTCAATTGTAAGGCATGCATGTCATTCAAAGAGGGATTCTAGGATAAGGATCACTAACTGTCCCCTTTTCTATAGCTTCCAAATGCAGGAATTCATTAAAAACTTCCTATTTGTAATTGCCCTCTATACACTAAAAATAGAGGAAGAGCCTATGGGTTAAATGAGGAGGATCACAATTTGTTAATCAACATTCTTGAGTTCCAGACTTTGTGCTGCAACCCTTGATGTCATTTCTGTGAAAGCTAAGGAATTGAATAAAGACAGATTTCCAGAGAACTTTGTGTCCATGGTGCATTTGCTTCTTACTTCTATGTGGATCTTTAGATAAAATTTGTGTTATCTGAGATTTAGATTAGAAGCTTTTCTTTTCCTTTACTTGTGAATATTATGAGATCTACTTGTTTATTTAATCCATGTGTATGAAACCAACTCTATAAACTATTGGTTGAATTACATATTTTACTTTCTTCTTTCCCAAATTCCATTATTTCCCCCTTCTACAAATACTTCATAAACAACGGCTTACCTACTACATAATTGCTAAGTTATGGTTCATGATATTTGCGATTAAAGTAAAACCCCCACGAATAGTTATTAAGTTTCATACATACCAGATTGATAAACATATTACATGGGAGCCTCACCAGTAAATGAGGGAGTTTTATCTCATGTCTACCTAAGTTTTTAGTTGTGTAGAAAATCTAGTGAACAATTTTTGGTGACTCCAATGGGGAACAACACAAATTAGCAGACTAGAGCTTTTTCTTGCCAGTTTCATTTATATTGAAATCTTAACCTGGATGAACCTCCAGTCACTTGATCTAGAAGATCTCAAGGAAGGATTGATCATTTTTATTGATTGCGGGAGAAATTCAATTTTAATCATCCTCCTCAAGTTAGAAGCCGTAGATCCAGTCTTTCACCAGGTAGGAGAGTGCAAAATACTCTAGATCCGGATCGTGTTCAGAAAAATCTAGCTACTGGGATTATTCACCAAGTATATTCTCAAAGAATACATGCTCCTTTCATGATGCAGAATCAACCACTTGCCCCTGCAACACCTGTTCCATGGGGCGTAGTTTTTGGACCTCTAAATCTGATTCCTCCTATGCATGATCTACCTAAAGGGATGAGAAAAAATTTTCAAAATTACTTGGAGACAGAAAGAAGAATTTGGATGATCACTTGACTACATTCTTTATATTGTGTGGAGTGCTTATAGTTGAACATGAAGACATATCTGTCAAACTCTTCATAGATACTTTACATGACTTGGATGAAGTTATACCAGTTAGCTCCTGGTACCATAACCAATTGGGCTACTATGCGAGATGCAATCTTGAAAAGGTTCAAGGTAGCTGAAGATTCCAGTACATTGATAACTCAACTGACTCAGTTGAAGAAGGAGCCACATGAGCACATGCAGTATTTTATTACAAAATTCCAAAGATTACTGTACAAAATTCCAGCTTCTGCTTCTTTGAATGACGAGAATAAAAAGGTATTCTTCATTAATGATTTACTTCTTGAAGTAAGCTATCAACTACAAAGAGCTCATCCTATTGACTTGTTAGTAGCCCAAAACATGGTGGTTGAAATTAAAGAAGACCTCATCATTGCTGGAAAGATAAGGAGCAACAGTTCTAGAGTTGAAAGTTCATCCTTTGCTACTACTTCTAATTCACTATTGCAAAAGTTAGCAAATGAGATGTCACAAATGAAGAAACAAATGGCTCAAATGGCTTAGGGAAACAACAATTCCGCTTGCTTGGAATTTCAACAAAAAAAACAACCAAAACCACATTGCTGGTTCCCAAATATTAGCAATTGAAGTTGCTCCCAGAAACAACATGGAGATGAATGAAGAAGACCAGGAAGCTGACATTGATCAACTCGAGAATGATGATTTTGTAGGTCCTACTAGTGACTCCAACATTAATTACCTTAACTAAAAATTTGAACATGACTACGAGGATCTTCTTGAAGATGATCAAGGTCATGCATATGTAGTATTTACACTATAAAAAACTTGCCAAGATGAGGCATTAGCTGATGAAAAAAGAAGGGGAAACCCTTTACCTTCTTCCTTAGCTCCCAGAAATAAGAATGTGATCTCTTCATCTCAACCACAAAAGTAGCTCAGGTATCTGAATCTATACCTTCTTTTGACATTATTGACCATGCCAAGAAAACTAGAGTTCAAATGTCAGAAGCCGAATACCTGAGAGCCTTTCCCGAGTAGTTAAATAGGCTAGTTAAATATGTGCAATAATCATGACCATCTAATGCATCAAAGGGCCTTTTACCTAAGCCCAAATATAATCCTCCCTAGAACAACGCTACATTTGTTAAATCCCCACCATCTTCTGAAATATTAGAACCTTTTTATGTCTCCTTATTGCTTAATGGATTCAAGTTAAGAAACTGCATTCTAGATTCGGGTGTTTCTGATAATGTTGTGCCAACTAAAGTTGCAGATGCTCTCAGGATTACCTTGATAAAGACCATAAAAAGGTATTATTCCATGGAGAGAAAAGTCCCTTTAATCAAACAAATCAAAGATACACAAGCTAGTTTTGCATCTTTTCTTGACAAAAGATTAAAGATGACAATATTAGTTATATATATTCATGTCTCATACGGGATGTTGCTAAGAAGAAACTTCTGCAAAGAGCTGGGAGGGGAAGTAAAGATGGATTAGTCCTGTGCCCATATTCCTATCAAAGGAATAAGCTAGAAGGTGGACCTAGAAAAGAAGTCCAAGTACACTATTACAAAATCTGAAGATCCTATATCTCATATTATTTTGCAAGGGTCTGACCACGGTGTATACGTATTAGAAATGGATAAAGACGTTTTAGAACCTAAACTTCAACTAGAGCTAGAGTTAGTAGAAGAAGAGGAAAAAGTTTGGATGATGGAGTTTAAAGGTAATTGTTATTCTTTTGAATCAGGAGTTGACATTCTATTAATATCTCCAGATCATGAGATATTCCCATACTCCCACAAGCTGATGTTTGAGAACACCAATCATACAACAGAGTATGAAGCATTGCTACTAGGAATGGAGCAAGCTAAAAAGAAAGGAGTAAGAATCCTCAAAGCCTAAGGAGATGCTAAACTTCTAGTAAAACAAGTTCGAGTGAAAAATCAAGTCAAAGAAGATAAGATGAAGCATTACAAAGATAGAGTGATTTCTGCCACACTCAATTTTGTAGCCTTCTCTATCGACTTCATTCCAATAAATTAGAATTCTAAGGTAGACTCTTTGGTAGTCACAACTGCACTATTGAATCCAGATAGACCACTGTCCATATTCACACAAGGAAAATACAAAGTGGAGATGGTTTACCACCCCAAAGTCCCTGATAATTTTGAATAGTGGCATAATTTCAATGACGAAAAACAAACATCTGCATGTCTGGAGCAAGACAACTTTGGTATGTTGTATGTTGAAGAGAGTAAATCACCACCACGACAGACAACCACAGATGAAACTAATCCAGAGTATGATGACAATAGAGGAGTGATCCAAGCAAAAGGTAACAAAACCCCTAAGGGTTTAGTTTCCTTAGTGGGGACTTTCGACAAGCATGTTCAGTACCTAAAGAAGAACAAAGAATATGGTGATAGTTCTTCCTCAAAAATGCAACTGATAAATATGGGAACGAAGGAAGTTGATGAAGACTTATTGACCATAGAGAGAAGAAAGGATGAGCCACCACAAGATGAAGTTGATGAAGAATTTCTGACAAGAAGGTTAGAGAAAGGAAGTTCGAGATCAAATACTGGGTACTCTGGTGGGACAAGAGGCAAGAACTGAAGGGAATGTACGACAAATAAAATTCACTCTGGAAAGGGCCCTTCATGATCAAAAGAATTGCCAGAATGGATAGCTTCATCCTCACCTACCCAGATGGAATTGAGTTACCAATGCCTTTCAACGAGAAATATCTAAGGCTATTCAGAAATTGAGAGACAGGGCAAAACCTATTTATATATAAATAAAACTTTTTTTTATTTTGTTTTGTTTTTGTGGCTTGACCCCGAACCCAATAGATAATACATGAAACCAGATATGCTGGGATCTCATCTTCACTCCTTTCATTTTGATAGAGGTAAATATGTCAGTAGACGAAGCCAATTGGTGTCCTCAAGATTTCACCTTGAAATCTGGGACTACACCTTTTAAAGAATTTTGTTCTTTTCAAAGTAACTAGTCGTTTTGTGTTTGTTTTTCTTGCAGTTATTTAGATTGCTCTAAGGTATCCTCAGAGAGTCATAAAAGCCAAATTCAACAAATACCCACATGACAAAGCTCACTCAATCCCTTCGCCAGACCTTGTCTGCAAGCATTTTATTTATTTATTTATTAAATAAATAAAGTTCTTTTAAAAATAGGTTGAGCTAAAATTGGAGGATTTAGGTTATATAAAGCACTTCACCCCATTATTATTACCATAGAACATTCACTCGGGGGGAAATTTTTTTGCAGATCAACTAATTGAAGAATTTTTTCGAGCAATTGCATGCAATTTTTTTTCCAACAAAACAATTGAGAAATCAATTAAAATTATAAAACTTAGGTAATTGGCTATCAAAGTTGTTACTTCAAGTTACTGGAAGAATTCAATTACTTGGAAATAGGTGGCATACATGCAAAATAGAAGGTTATATTTTTAGTTTTAAGGTATGCATGTCATACAAAGAGGGATTCTAGGAGAAGGATCACCAACTGTCCCCGTTTCTATAGCTTGCACATGCGAGAATTCATTAAAAACTTACTATTTTTAATTTCCCTCTATACACTATAAATAGAGGAAGAGCCTATGGGTTAAATTAGGAGGATCATAATTTGTTAATCAAAATTCTTGAGTTCCAGACTTTGTGTTGCAACCTTTGATGTCATTTATGTGAAAGCCTAGGAATTGAATAAAGATGAATTTCTGGAGAACTTTGTGTCCATGGTGTATTTACTTCTAACTTGTGTGTGGATCTTTAGATAAACTTTGTGTTATCTGAGATTTAGATTAGAATATTTTATTTTCCTTTACTTCTGAATATTGTGAGATCTACTTGTTTATTTAATCCATGTATAAGAAACCAAATCTGTAAACTATTGGTTGAATTACATACCTTCCTTTCTTCTTTCCCAAATTCCATTATTTCCCGCTTCTACAAATAATTCATAAACAACTGCTTACTTGCTGCAGAATTGCTAAGCTATGGTTTATGAGCTTTGTGATTAAAGTAGAACCCCCAAAAATAGTTATTAAGTTTCATATGTACCAGATTGATAAACATATTACATGGGAGCCTCACCGGTAAATGAGGGAGATTTATCTCATGACTACTTAGGTTTTTAGTTATGTAGAAAATCTAGTCAACAAGTTGCGAAATAAGTGGATATGTATAGAAAAATATGCGGGAATGACAAAATAAAAGATAAAAATAAGATGGTCAAAAGGTGGGATTAATTATTACTTTCTTCACTTGAGAACCCTCTAAATAGTAGTATGAGACTGGGCTAAATAATGCCTCAAGTGCAAGATTTTGTGTCTACACAACCCACTTTTTGATAAAAGATAGATAAAATATGATAATGGATAAGTGATAACAAAATCTGAACTGAAACAAAAAATTTGGAATGATCTAGATAAAACATAACACAAATATGATTATATGAAATACTAACTAAATAAAAACTTATTCAGGTCGACGGTGATTATGGACCGCCAAACACAGTCAATGATGACTGGGGCAAAGCAGGCCCAAAAATCAATGCAAAAAGGAAAGATATGGGGGAACTGGTCTAGATTTGATCAGAAACCTAAAGATGATGCAGGGATGGTGAAGATAACCTGGAGCTGGGAGAAACAAAAATGATGCAAGAAAATTTAAGAAAGTAAGAACCACTGACTAGGTCGACAGAAAATGGTATTGATTGGTGGTGACTAGATGTGATGAAGATGAGATTTGAAGTTGCAGGTGTGTAGAATGGAAAAATTGACAGATCTGAGGAATTGGGAGATCAGAAAGCTAATAACTGGAAAATGGGTTACCAAAATCCAAACATATGTGAATTTGGTCGATGGAGACCAGGGAGTGATCTAGGGTTGGATGGATAAAAGTGGATGGGAATGATGATCTGCAGAGAGAGACTGAAGATAACTGATGCAGTGGCATAACTATGAGATGGATGGAGAACCTAAAAAATTGATGGGGAATGATGATGGAATAACAATGATGGATCTAAGCATGCAAAAAGAGAAAGGGAATTCAACTCTCCAAAGGTAAGGTGCAAGATATTTAAAGTGGATCCAAGGTGGTGATAGTGACTACCACAAAGAACAAGAAACAAAGGTAAAGATCAAGAGAAAGATCAAAGTCTCAAAAGTTGCATCCTTGGTGAGAGGGGTATGGTCTCATTTATAGGGTCAACAAGGACCCAGATGGGTCACCAATGACTATGGTGAACTGTCCATTTGGGTGGCGGAAGATTGACGAGCTTGAGATAATGAGCCCTTATGAGGAGGGAATAAGGTTTTTGATGGTAGATATAGGTTAGGGATGCTTATGGAAGATAAAAGGGGAGTTGGGGATAAGAAAATGTTAAATAAAGGCCAGGGGAAGGTGTAATTATTAAATGAGGGCCTACGGAGGATAAAAAATATTAATGAATAGATTTAGGGGTAATCAAGGGTGATTAGGGATGTGATTAGGATAAAATTAAGGTGGAGAATAACAATTAAAGGTATAGATAGAATTTAGGAGAGAAAGGGGGATTTAGATGAGAAGAGAGGTATGTATGTGGATAATGACGATGAAGGGGAGAAAACATGAGATGAGGGATAAGGGATATAAAAAATTGGTGTATACATTTACCCCTTTTGTCAAGTGGTTTGCATTAGGAAAGCCATGAGATAAAAATGATAAGTGAATAAAAGATGATGATTGATTGAGGTGCTCCCCCTCAAACTAGGGGTCGATGACACGAATTGATCACGAGTTTGAAATATATTTGTGAAAAAAGATAAAGAATGGAAAGGATGAGGAAAAGAGAGACGATGAAAGAAGATGCCCAAGAAAAAGAGGGATGAGGAAAAAATAAAAACAAAAATATGGTGGTGATTTTGGAATCACTTTGGCAGGGAACAAAGTATGACCTCAATGGATATGATGGCAATTTCCTATGGACTTGTGAGTCAGTAAAAATCACCACAGTATGGAGGGATTCCAATGGGAACCCACTTTTATGGATGTGTAAGCCGTCAGACCAGTGGGTCAAAGGAAGACATAAAAAATATGCACAAACAAATGTGAGGATGGTCAAGACAAAGGTTGTGACAAGATGTTGGGGCAAAGGTAAATGCAATATCCATCATACATGAGGAATTGAAAATATGTGTCCTAGTGGGATGGAGATAAAAGATGGCCAAAATGGTGGGATTAGGATGAGAGATGGTGCCCCAAGAGGGAAATGAAAATAAATACAGAGTAGGCTATAGGATGAAATTAAGGAGGTGTGGTGAGATTTGAGATAAGCCAAAAGATAGCCAATGGATCCCACTGGGACAAATAAAGATATACAAAAGGCCAAAAGTGGAAGAAAAGATAATTTAATGAAGAAATGGGGTAAAATGAGTGTAGTTTTGTTTTTCTTACTAAACCCATATACGCGTTGACACATCACTCAAACAAATTTGAGTGCTCACCCAAAGTGCGCAAAGGTACCAAGTCCCTCTTTGTTATAGTCTTACCATAGGGTTAACATGCATGTTCATAACAACCAAATCCCAAGGTGCATAATCAATTTTATTAATCAGATCCATGAACTCAAATTGGAAACACACATAACAATTAGGACTAGATTCACCATATAATCACCAATAACAAATACATCAACAATGAATATCCAACTATAACAATCCATTATATTAGTTCATCAAAACCTTCATGTAATCCACCAACTCTACACTGATCATTGAGTTTTAGCTGTGCTCATTCACCAATCTATTATAACATGGGTGTTAAGAAATCTTAAGAACAATACACTATTATATGCTATGAAAATAGGAAAATATCAACTTACCACTCTCATATGAATTTTTCTCTCTGAGATCTAAGACTGTAATCACACAACGCATTTAATTTTTCCTCTTGATAAATTCAGGATTGAAAGCTTTCAACCTACTAATAACACACAATTACTCTCAAACAACTTCTTGGATTTTCTCATTTTGATTCTCATTCAAATGGAATAAGTGTAAACAATTACAATTTTCCTTTTATAACCCTTCATTAATATCCTAATCGACAACAAGCCTTTAGACCCATTGGTCACATGCAAAAGTGCTACGTTTGGAGGGTTTTCATACAAGATGCTTAAGTTTAAAAGGATAAGCTGACATTTCATGGCCTCTAGCCAAAAGAGGACCTAAGGCACCCATGTTCAACCTCATTTTACCCTTTACATAACTTATTTTCTCCAAGAATACATTAAAACAACTACATCAAGCCAAAAATGGCCTATACATTCAAATCTTGCAATTCAGAGGGGAAAATGATCCATTTGAATTTTGAAAGGCCTAAACCAAAACTAGCAATACTAATGGACTCCTAATGACCCCTATGACCTATAACCATTATTAACAAACCAAAAATGATGTTACCATTCCTATGTACACACTAGAGTTGATGCTCATGCATCAAGTTCCCTATAAAAAATAGATAATAGGAAAGCATACTGCACATTTGTTCTTAAATAATGTTTGGGTTCATTTTGATTTTCCCACATCTATTGTATCGAATAAGGATTTTCAATTCATTGGGAATTTTTTGCCATCTTTATAAGACTTGATGGATGCAAAACTCAAGAAGGGAATTGACCCATAGAAACAAAACATGGTCTATATGAATGGTTAGTACTTCATTTGGGTTTATGTAATACACCTACTACATTCATGAGATTGATGAATAATATATCGGTCTTTCATATATGCATATGCACGGTGTGTGTTATTTGAAATGTGTTATATATTTTCCATGATTTACACTTTGAGTACTTTACACTTGTTTGGACTATACATGTGTAATGGGGTTGCTTAATGTATTTTTTTGGGCCGAAATGGGTGGTAATCTAAGTTATTATATTTTTTGGTTAGATAACTCATATTTGATGTGGAACCATTATGGGTTGTATTTGTTTCACATGATATTGGCACTCATTGTATTGTAATATAACTTGGATGACTTTCTAATTATATTCCCATATTACTTGCACATAGATTAGGGTATAGTAGGACTTTGAAGTATGTTATTTTTTATTAAACGAGTGACTTAATACACTGAGGAAGAAGGATATTGTGTTGGGATTTTTTACCCGAAGGGTTTTCCGAGATGATGCTTTGTGTATTGTGTAACCTTGTATGTACGCCATTTTTAATTTAGTTTTAGATTAAATATTATGTTATAATTGATATTGTTGTATATGTTTATCAATTATTTCTCTTTATTTCTTATCATAGGTTTAGTTTTTTTTGAAGAGTTAGTATTTTCGTACTATGATAAAACTTTTCTTAACTAGGAGTTGTGTTAGAATAATTTTTTCAAGTATTTGCACCCTAAAAACACATGTAAGTGGTTTAAGAATGTAACAAGTAGAATATTATGAATAAATTAATCCATGTTAACCATACAATCCAAAATATAACTCTTAATATAGTATTTAAGATGATACATATATGAAATGATGTTATATAACATAAGAAGGTATGAATATTAAGTTGAGTAAAAAGCTAATTATGTGATCTAGGTGTGTAGACTGGATGGAAAGTATGATCTAAATATAGAAATGATTTACTCCTAAGATTTCTCCTAGAAATTCCTCTTATACAAAACCATATATATGTAGTTAGGGCGCAATATGGCGTAATATTTCTTTATACAGTTTCAAACATATAAATTTTGATATATGTAACTTCAATTTCCTATCACTAGGTTTGAAATGGTTTTCATTTTCTGGTTCTAGACACCTTCAAAACCACCTATAATGACCTACAACAAATGAAAAACCCTAGATACATGTTAACTGATTAGATAACAAAAAGGAGAAATCCATGTATGGATCAAGGTGGACTGACCCTTGTGTTCAATCCATGTTGAACCAATCCACATGTTACACTACATTCCCTTGAGTGGGAACAACCCTCATTTATTTTTTCTCCTGTCGGTGCAAGTAGTGTATCTAATCTAAACCAACCCCCTATGTTAGCTTCATGTCTTCTAACACAAATAATAACTATAAATATAATTAGAAATGTACCCGACATGGTACTTATAGTGTGGTGTGGTGTGTTTCAAATGATAAAATTGATTCTCTTTGTCCCTTAAGACATTTAAAAAATGTGTGGAGTGACTTACTCTTGCTAAGACATAGCTCTAGAAATTTTTTATGATTAGTAATGGGGGAATCTAAAATTTTAACCTAGTTTGTTTACTTAAGACCTATGTGATGATTTCTCCAAAGGATGTTCTTATAATTTTGGAATATTTAGGATAGCCCTTGAGTGTTTTAGTGTTGATATTTTGTAATACAAGTGGTTGAGAGTCCCAAGTGAGTTATAAAGTGTATTTAAATTCCTTATATAGGATTTTGTAGGTTAGGTATCACATTTAGGCCAAACTAGGGAAGATGAAACAATACACATAATACATTCATATCAAGAAAAGAATCATTATAAGAGATGGTATGGGACCATACAAGTTGGTGTAGACCATATTTTTGTCCACTAGAAATCCAAACCCAGGGGAAAATAATTTGGGAGTGATTTCTAACATGTGGGACCCTAGGTCATTTGTAGGTAAACCTCTCGAGATAACCAGTTGTGACCCTAACCTATTCTGATCTAATGACTACGACTACTCCTATCTAAGATAAAAATTGCATGAGGAAAAGGGACATGGAAATAATATGAAATAAAATGGGCGTTGATTGTACCTGAGAAGAAGTGGGGTCACTCTCTTTATGACATTTTAAATGCAGTGCAGTATAAACCTACAATAGTAACTCAAACACAATATAACCCATATATATTAGAATTCATGAAGCCAATTAACATAATAGTGAATGGAATGTATAATCCATAATCAAAAATTACATTAATGATTATAGTATGCACAATTTTTCACAGAGTGTGAGAGAGGCATTGGATGCATTGCAATAGTTCAGTACAGAGGCTAGCAAGACAATGAAATGATGGGAACTCAAAAGGGAAGAGCATCCTTACATCCAAAATAGAGGACAACCTTTATAATGAAGATCCTTACATTTATAACAGAGAAGAGAAGACGGGAGAAAAGAGAGGGAAAAATCAAAAGTTGGAGGCCCAAAATTCTGCCTAAAATTTGGTTGCAGAATATAACTCACTTGAATATAACTTCCAACTATAAAATACTCTAAGCATAATAATGCTAGACTTCGAGTATTCAAAAATTGGGCAATGTTTTGATGGATAATAAGTCTACATGAAACATTGAAGTGTTGGGATTTAGAAATAAACTCCTTTGAGTTTCTGTAGACACAAAATCATGCACTTGGGTATATTTTTAGGTCCAACTCACATACTAACATTCATATGATTCTTGAGTAAGAAAAATAATAATTGAGGATTGTATTTGGCCTCTTTCCTATGCTTCTTGTTTTCTATTTGGTATTTTACACCCTAAAACTCAGTCAATATTTTACTCATTTATCTTTTATGGCTCCAGATACCAGCGCCTAGCTAGGACAAGAGTGCCCATGCGCCCTTGTCCCATATGGGCACCCTTGACACTTTTCCACCTTACTCACTTTTTTGGGTCTCTTTTATCTTTTATGCACCTCACTTTGTAGTCACAAAATCACGCACTTACTATTACATTTATACCACCGGGTATCTTAATTTATATATGGATCTTGCGTAATAAAAGTATTCACTAGTGACCCATTTCTAGGTCTTGTTGTTAGTTGGTCAGGTTTCATTGTGTTTTGTCTGGTTCAATCGTCATTTATCTCTGCAGTTTTGGCCATCTTTCATGGTGTCTCAGATGTCGTAATTTTCTCAGTTGTCATCTTTAGGTCTACACTGGGGCACCCCGGTCCGTGATTTTAGGTGCATGTGTTGTCATAATTTTTGGTCTTAATTTCTTTATTCGAGGTCGGTCCTAACGATTACCCCGTGTATTCCCCTAGGTCGTAGTTCTTAAATTTCGGGTCACTAGTATCCAAATTTAAACAAGAGATCCCTATATAAACATAACATACTCACTACATTAGGGGAGAAAATCTTACTATCAAGGGCATCTATCTGCAAAGGCAAGGGATTGCATTTAGGATCCTTCTACATCTACATCAGACAAACATAGGGGGAAAGGGTTTTATTCTTTCCATTCCATCCACCATTTTGCATTTTACATCTAGTTATTGCCCCCTACTACCGCGTCATTGATGTTAGGGAATTCTAGGCAGAAAATTGCACACACACGCACATAGAACTACATTGGTTCTAAAATGTAGTGTAGCGCTCAGTAATAAGACCACTAGTTTGGCAGTTGAGGTCATTCTGACCTATTCATATGCATTTTTCTTTTTTAGGGATTGATGTTTTGGATATGGTTTTACAGGTAGATCTTCAAACAACAATTGCAATGACATAGGTGACATTATTGTGATAGGAAAGAATATAACATAGAGATAGTGTGACACTACCAGTTTAAGTTTTTGAGTATTTTCACAATTTGTAGTGCCCAGAACACAAACTGGGGTGCCCCGGGGTGCCCCAGTACCAACTCTAGATGCCCCAATATAGATAAACAGTCAGCCTCTTCCCTTCCTGAGATCATTCATCCATAGCCTTCCCAATCCACACAACAGTCTGCTACAGTCTGGTACATAGTAAGATAAGTTGTTTATATGTTAGTAATATATCCTTCTATTTCCCTTTTACTTTGATATATATTCAAAATATAAAACCAAATTCTTGCATTCCAATATTACATTTAGTTTCTATTTAGATTAACTAATCATAGCTAGCCCCTTTTTATCTATTTTTAGTTAATCATTTTGGTGAACCCCATGTTTTGAATATTGTTGCTTTTTTATCCTCTATCATACCCTAGTGATTAGCATATCTCTTATTTTCTCATTATGTCTCATTTTAGTATCAACCCTATTTATGATGAGTCTACCATCGCTGAACTTAAAGCTTTATATAGTGCTCATATGACCTTAGCCAATGTCACTCAACAACTTCTCTTAGAAGGTCAAAAACATGTACCAACTAATCCTATTGACTTCTCCTATAGGCATATGCCTTGTTGATGACCATGTTGCTTTTACTCATTGTATGTCATGTCATTCGGTTACATGTGATCCTTCTTATTCTTCTTCTAATATACCACCTGATGTTTTAGATCCTTCTATCATTGATTATTTATTAGGCATTTACTCACAATCTAGTATGCCTCATACGTCTCCTCCTATGACCACCCCTATAGCTACTCCCATGTCTCCTACCTACTTCTCGATTGTGTTTCTCTGAGGCATCTCAATCTGAGCTTGCATTCAACACATTATTATTACCTTGATGATACTTTTGATTCTTGTCATGTATCAGCTACCATTCTTTTGGTAACCCCATACTACTATTGTCTCAACGTTTCTAAGGAATCTCCTTCTTTCCATACTACTACATGAGAATTCTTCACCCCTTCCACCTTCCCTATCCTCTCCTTGAGATTTTATTCTACCATTAGTGCATGAGTCTCTACCTTCTATTATTTCTTCTCATTATACTCCTACTTTCCTCTCACACTTCCTATTCGCCCATCTTCACCCATACCGCATGTTACTTATAATTTATCACTATACCTGACTAGACTTCCCCTTCATACTATCTCATACTACCAATCCTTCGATCACACATCAACTCACCACAACTTTAGCATCAGATTCCTACTATCTCGCCTATTGATATACCCATGATCACTCATAATGGAAAAATTCAACCACTTAATACACTTTTTCCATCTCCTGTCATCCCCTCACAGGATCTTCTATATCTCATGCATGTTGTAGGACAAATCCAATCACAAGTTCATACTCTTACTTTAGAAAGTAGATCCTATTATGCCTCCATTGACAAAAAATCTTTACATGGCAACCCCATCCCTAAAAAGATTCATAATTATGCCTTCCTAAAAGAATTTTTCATGCCTACTTTCACATGCTTTGACAATACCGGTGATCTTGATGCCCATATTCTACATTAACACACAGTTATGGATGACTACTTTAATTATCTCTTGTTGCTTAAGGCCTTCTGTTATGGTCTTACATATAACACATTACAATGGTATACCCATCTCCCTTTTGGTTATATTGGAACTTTCTATGCCATGGAGGATTCCTTCCTTTGTAGGTTTATTATCAATAATGGTCATAGGGGTCACATATGATCACATTCCTACTCTGCATCAGGGATATTTTGAACCTATTCAGGATTACATTGTACACTTTAATTCATATATACATCAACTTATATTTCACCCTAGTGACTTGGAAAATCAGTTCATCTTTTTTTCATGGTCTTATTCCTCCTTTAAAGCAACACTTACAGTATGAAACTTGTGAGTCCTTTATACATTTGTGTTACAAAGTTATCGATCTAGAACAATACCTTCTCTCTTCTCCTCTCATGGAACCTCCTCACATTTCTCCTATTACTATGTCCTCTGTTGTTCCACCTACACCTCCAGTTGTACATCCTAAGAAACCTCCACCCTTGGATAAAATTCAAACAAAGTGTGCTCCTCCTACTCCACCTCCTAGAAACAATCAAAAGAAAATTGCATCTCAACCCAAAGTACAAAGGCAACAACCTCATTCCCCTTCTCCACCACCTGCACATGTTTGCTCTGGCTCCACGGCTAGTTATTACTACCACTATCTCACCTCAATACCATGATCTTCTATGTTTTTTCACCTCATTCTCAACCTCATGATGTGTTGCATGTATTACTTGATGAGTGATTAATTCGACTTCCTTCTAACCAACACCACCCTCCACACTGTTTACAATGTCATCATGATCAATATTACTATAATTATCATCATATTAATGGCCATCATGACAATTTTTATATTACTTTATGTGAGAGGTTGCAACAAATTGAGGACATTGGTGTCATATATTTTACATCCCAAGAGAGATCATTATCTCCTTCACCACGACAGCGTAGGCATATGCTCCTTAAGTCTTCTCTACTTGGTACTCAATTTTATTGTCATTCACGACCCTCACATGCACGCTATCCACCACCTCCATTTCTTACACCACCACATTCATTGAATCTGCCTCATTTGCATTATCCATCACATGCATCCCATGAGTTTCCACTAGTCTCTGCACACCCCATGGTCACTCCATATGACATGCACTTCGGTTCATACACTTATGATCCATCCATTCCAAATGCTTCCACCTCTACCCATCATTCCAGTCATTGGTAGGTGATCATTATCACCTCACCCCTCGATGAAAAACACTTTTGTTCTTTCAGTTCTTACATGAGTGTTGAGGGTTTCATTATAAGAACCTTTCATCATGAACTTCGGCATTCATCTAGCGCACCTCAATCATTTCCCGATGATGCACTCTTGCTTACATGGCTCATACTTGACTGTTGAGGGGTCTTATCGCATGAGCATATTCATCCATATGCTGGGGGGGCATCACTACTCTCCACCCCCTCTTATTTTCATCACTTTATCCTATTACATTAAATTTTCACATACTCATTACAATACATTTATCTATTTTCCACACTTATTCTATTATCACCATTATGTTGCCTATGTGATACATATTTTATTCATATCATATTTCATAATTCGTTATCTACTACATCATTCACCATACATATTTTATCAATCATTACTAACATTATCATTCATCAAATATGATACAATACATATGCTAGGACAATAACCATCGAAACATACCATATCCATTACATTTCCAATACCAAAACATCTCAACATTGATCTAATATATCTCAAAAATAGATGTCCATACATATATTGTTCATACAATCATCATCCCAAAAATATGTTTCATTACTGGGGGAAAGGCCCCCCACCAAATGATATACAATCATCACTATCAAAACTCATTATCACTATCACTCTCGTTTAGTGCAGCATGAGTGCCCTTGAACTATATGCCTCACCACCAACCCAATGCTGCATTTCACGGCTCGAAACTTCTCCACATGCCTATGTAACATCGCAATCTCCATGTTTTGCTATAAGAACTAACACTACAATTCTACATATCATGCAAACATGTCATGAGCTAAGGTACCGTCACCTACTACCTCTTAGGCATGTCGAGTCTCCTCACGTGCCTCGTCCCTCTCAATAAGTAACACCATACATGTCACCGCTGCTATGGCTACTTGGCTCAAACAAATGGGCATGCTCGCCTGTAATATTGTCCATGCACTCTAATATCCCTCCACATAACACATCACTCGACACATTTTGGGTCAATATGCGGATCAATGTGTCTACTATCAATGACTAATAGGCATCTCCTACATACACAACATACAACCTCATGTTAGTCAATCATGTATAAAACCACATCTATAATTCACTAACCATAACTTTAAGCATCCAAAAATACTTATGAATTGCCACAACCTCTGCTATAGGGTCAGGGACATCTCCCTCACTCGCTCCTCCTACCAAAAACTCCATGGCACCTGCAAACACTGGATATAATAACACAAATCGATGTGTTACCCACCACACTTGATAATATTCTATACATCATGCGTCATCTCCATCTACACCTGCTATCGTTGAGTCCACCACATCTTGCCCCGTTGGTATCAAGTGCTCCGCCATTGGCCCTGGCATAACACCCGCCCTGTTAGGGGCTCTAATATCTCATAACCATATGTATGGATTTGGGGGCATGTCCCGTGCCATACCACAAACTGTCTTGATACCCTCTCCACCTGAATCAACTTTGTCACAAACCTAGAAAGATGTCCTCTAGCCACATGGTCCTTTGAATACATTGTAACTCTGTAACATCCTCAGGCCATCCTCCATAATCATGATATGGCCTCCATATCACTAACTCTAGCCCCTCCTATCTATCAAGGCTCTTAAACTATCTATGTCCATATTCCTACTGTGAATATCCACCAACCATTGAGAAAATATATTCAGTCGAGCCCACTCTCCTCGTGGCCCTGTAGCTGGTCTCAATATGGCTATATGCTCATATGCCCATACATGTAGAAGTGTGGTGGCCCCTATACCCCCACCATGCTCGTCCTATGGAAACCAGTACACATCCCTATATAAATGGGCCAACACACACCGCACTCATACATAACTCATCATCCATCCTCCTCTATCTACTGACATATGTCATGCATCTTGTACAATATGCCAAAACCTCCTCCCTCCATTGCTATACATGATGCTATCACTATTGCGATGAACTTCTGCAACTGCAGAACCATAGAGAGTAATGTCACATCCAAATTGATATGGGCCTTGGTAGACACCTATGCCCTTGAAAAATATCTTTAGAGCGCATCTGACGCTCCATATCTTGCCATAACTCATACTCGCTGTAGAATATCATGTTATCCGAGCGCATCTGACGCTGCACCATATCCACTACTGCTCATAACTCATACTCGCTCTCGAACTTCCACTAGCTATCGGTGTATGCGATATACATCCTCCAGTGTCACCGTCATCTCCCCTGTATGCAACCAAAATATGCAAGTGGTAGCACATCACCTATCACATAATGCAGTCAAAATGGGCATATTATGGGGCACATCCCCCATCCGTGCTATATGTTGTAAGCTAGCATGGTCCATCACATCCTAATCATCATCCGAGAAACCCAAGCCCAATAATGAACTCAAGTATCAACCACCACAAAACTCCCTCAAGTGAATATCCCTCTGCACAACAGAATACAACAACAAATGCAACATTAGCACACCTCCCACAATCAAATACAACACTTCAACATACTAGAAACAGTTTCCCTGGAATTATCCATCAAACCAAGCATTTATTTACTAAGGTTCCTAGATGTAGGATTGGGGCGCCCCAAAGCAGAACACTAGTGCCCAGTTCTGGGGGCTCTAGTCCCAGGGGTCACTAGCGCCCTCACCTCTCTTATTCGTGTCCCAAACGCTAAGAAAATAAAAAAACCCTAAATTTTCAAAATTTTAACTCAAATTCCTAGTACACCCTACATTTTTTCAAAAGCACCAGTAGTACGCAATGCCACAACAATCGCCACTCTCTCAAACCGGCTAGGACATAACGGTCTCACTTGAGGCATCTCTACTCACTCTGTATACACTCTCACACTCACATAAAAGACAAAAGAAGTGCTAAATTACCTTTTCACTTTACTATTTATAGTTCCTTTTTCAATACTAATTTTACTATGGTCTATATTTCACGCTTATTACCGCAATTAATACACGCTACACCATTTCGGTCATAACTTGAGCGTTTTCGCTCTAATTTACACCTCGTTTTGTATAATTATATTCAGTATTCTTCCTACCACTGTATTGTCCATGTTTCACATGCATTATATCTCTTCGCCACACTCTTCTATCCACAACTGTGCACATTTTAGCCTCTTGCCTTTACTTTCGGCTTAGAGTTTGTTCTTCTTCATCACTTCCTCTTTTGCTGAAAGGGGGGGCATATTATTAGGGGTCCCCTTACAATCCCCCTTATATCACCACATGTTTCAATATTGTGAATCCAACACCAGGAAATTTATACTTTCAGCTTAGAGTTCATTCTTCTTCATCACTTCCTTTGGTATTGTTGTCAGCTAGTAAGGCGACATTTTTGTTTGTCTAGTTCAGTCATCATTTGTCTTTACAGTTTTGGGAATATTTTAGGGTGTCTTAGGTGTTTAAAATTTATCATTTGACATCTTTGGGTATATATTGGGGTGCTTATGGTTACACTGGGGCGCCCCAGTCTGTGATTTTATGCACCCATGTCATTAAAATTTGTGGTCTTAATTTATTTTTTTGAGGTCGATCCTAACAATTACCCCATGTATTCCCCTAGGTCATAGTCGGGAGTTTTGGGTCACTAGTGTCAAAATTTGAACAAGAGATCCCTATATAAACTAAACATACTCACTACATTATGGGTGGACATCTCACTATCAAGGGAAGCTATCTACTAAGGCAAGGGGATGTATTTGGGCATCTTTTACATCTGCATCACACACTGCATAGGGGGAAAGGGTTGTATTATTTCCATTCCATCCACCATTTACATTTTACATCTAATTATTGCCCCTTATTACTGTGTCATTGGCACTAGGGCACCCTAGGCAAAAAATTACACTCACACACACATCGAACTACATTGGGTCCGAAATGTAGTGTAATGCTCAGTCATAAGACCACTAGTTTGGCAGTTGAGGTCAGTACAACCTATTCATATGCATTTTCATTTTTTAGGAATTGATGCTTTGGATAAGATTTTTGTAGGTAACATTCACAGTGAAATAAGTGACATTATTGCGACACTCGTATGACATGAGCGAAGGTATTTCAGAGATACTATGACACTACCAAATTCAATCTCTGAGCATTTTTGTAGTCTACAACACCCAGATTACATACCACTGTGCCACGTGGCCCCCTAGTATCCTTCCAGGCATCTCAGTACAGGAAAAAAATCAGCTCATGCCCTTCCTAAGGCCATTCTGTCACAACTTTCCCATTCCACATACCAGTCTGCTACAAACCAGCACATAGTGAGGTAAGTTAATTCAAGGTTAGTACCATATCCCTATTATTTCCATTATTTCAATTACTTCAAATATTGAAGAAAACTATTTATATCTAACACTTCAATATAGCTCTTCGTTTCTATTTAGATTAAATTATAAAATAGTTAAAAACCTCCTATTATTAGTTAATCATTTTGGTGAACCCTACGGTTCGAACATTTTTTCGTTTTGGATCCTATTTTATACCCTAGTGGTTAGAATAGTTTTTATTTTCCATCATCATGTCTCATTTTAGTGTCAATCCTATTTATGATGAGGCTGCCATAGCTGAGCTTAGGGATTTTTATAGTGCTCCTATGATCTTACCCGACTATATTCAACAAGCCCTCCAAAAAGGCCAACAATGTGTACCCACTAATCCTATTGATTCCCCTATAGGTATATGCCTTGTTGATGATCATGTTTCTTTCACTCGATGTATGTCGTGCCATTAAGTTACATATGTTCCTTCTTATCCTTCTTCTGATCTACCACCCAATGTTTTAGATACATCTATCATTGATTAGTTACTAGACATTCACTCCCAATCTGATGTACCTCCTACATCTCCTCCAGTCGCCCCTATAGTTACTCTTATGTCTTCTACCACTTCTGATAGCCCTCTCCATGCATCTTCTTGAGATTGTATTCTCCTTTTTATTACATTGATGATCCTATTGATTCTTGTGATGTCCATACCATTATTTTGGGAACCCCATCTTCTATTGATCAACATCATGTGTCTCCTTCTTTCCATACTACTACATGTGAATCTCTTGCTCCATTGTTATCCTCTCCTAAAGTTGTATCTACTATTACACATGAGTCATCCCCTATCGTTTCTTCTTCTCCTTCTATTCCCATATCCTCTCCCACTCCTTATGTATCTTCACATATTGAGGTTTCTTCCTTTCTCACTATACCTACTAGAGTTTTTATTGATACTAGTCATACTACCACTCCTACATCCACATCTACCACTGTACCTTTAACCTTTGATTCTACTCTCTCACCTCTTGACATTCCCATTATCACTCATAATTGAAAACTTAAACCACTTGATACAATTTTTCCATCTCAAGCCATCCCCTCATAGGATCTTCTATCTCTCATGCATGTTGTAGGAAAGCTGCAATCACAAGTTAATACTCTTATTTTAGAAAGTAGAGCCTATTATGCCTCCGTTGACAAAAACTCTTTACATGGAAACCACATCCCTAAAAAGATTCATAATTCTGCCTTCCCAAATGACTTCGTCATGCCTACTTTCACATGCTTTGACGACGGTACTGATGATCCACACACTTATGGCTGACTACTCTAATGATCGCTTGTTTCTTAAGGCCTTCTGTTATAGTCTTATTGATGGCAGAATACAATGGTATACCCATCTCCCTTTTGGTTCTATTGGCACTTTCTATGACATGGAGGATGCCTTCCTTCATAGGTTTATTATAAATAATGGTCCTAGGGTCACATATAATCACATTCCTACTCTACATCAGGGCTCTTCCAAACCTATTCAGGATTACATCTTACACTTTAATGCATGTATACATCACCTTATCTTTCACCATAGTGACTTCGAAAAGTAGTTCATCTTTTCGTGGTCTTATTCCTCCTCTAAAGCAACACTTACAATATGATACTTGTGAGTCCTTTATAATTTTGTATTACAAAACATGACCTTCTCTCTTCTCCTCTCATGGAGCATCCTCATATTTCTCCGATTACTATGTCCTTTGTTGTTCCACCTACACCTCTAGTTGTATATCCTACTTAACCTCCGCCCTTGGATAAAATTCAAACAAAACATGCTCCTCCTACTCCACCTCATAGCAACAATCAAAAGCAATCCGTATCTCAACCCAAAGTACAAAGGAAATAACCTCCTTCTCCTTCTCCATCTCCTGCACATGTTTCTTTGGCTCTGCGACCAGTTCCTACTACCACTATTTCACCTCATTACCGTGAGCATATATGTTTTTCACCCCATGCTCGACCTCATGATGTGTTGCGTGTATTACTTGATGAGTGATTAATTCAACTTCCTTCCAACCAACACCACCCTCCACACCATTTACAACATCAACATGATTAGTATTAGTGTAATTACAATCGTATTAGTGGGCATCGTGATAATGAATATCTTTCTTTACATGAGTGGTTGCAATAACCCGAGGACATTGGTGTCATATCTCTTATATCTTGGGAGTGATCCTTGTCTCCTTCACCATGATAGCATAGGAATACCCTCCTTGAGTCTTCTCCACCTAGTACTGTAGTCATTTTTATGTCCTTAATAGTACTTTCTAACCCCATGTGCACCAGCCTATCACCTAGCGGGTGTTGGGCACTCACTCGAGGCATGTGTGGGCACCGAGCCCCTCCTTTATGTGAGAATTGTGAGAAGATCTTATCATTGATGGAGGATGGTTTGCAAAGTGAAAATACATTTACTTAGATAAGGAAGAGGAAACATCTAATAGATCCTTATATTAATGCATTATAGGAAACAAAGTAATAAGCATGTTGAGACACATTTGAACTATGATAGCCAGTTAACAAGAGGGTTTACACATGATATGTAGAACAAAACTTCATATGTGTTGGGTTTTAGATTTGCACTTGGAATGAAACCATAGTCAGGGGACAAACAAGTCCCTCCTCTTTAATGGGAGAGGTTCCCTTATTGAAAGCAGGGGAAAAACCTATGTACAAATACACAATATTTCATTCAATGGTGGTTTCCTGATATCTTGAAATGTGTTTTATGCTTGGAAAGTTATCAATACATGAGGATAAAATAATTGAAGAGAGGAGGGATGTAGAAGAATACAATACTTTCAAGGAAAATAGATGGTAGAGAAAACCCTTATATGTATCGAGGAAATGAGATATAAAGTAGAGCCATTAACGTTTATAATGAGCATAATCCATAGACTCAAAGCTCCTGAGATTGTATAAACTAGACCATAAAGTTTCTAAGCATGGAAGTATTAACTAATTCACAAATCAGAGTAAGAAGGAAAGAGAAAATAGAGGAAAAAGGGGAAAACCTTTGTATTGATTTCTTCCAATTAGAAATTACAGTTCCAGAATATCAAAATTCCAACCCGTACAATGGCTTTGAAAGCCCATGATATAGCTCACAAGATACGGTTACAACTTCCTCGAGCAAACAAGAAATAGTTACAACTTATTCTAATCATTTATGCCCTTTTGAATTCTTGATTTGCAAATATACATTAATGGCAAAAAAATAGATTTTTAAATATATGGCCATTTCATTATTTTTCTAGTTAAAACATGGGCCATTCGATTTGGGTTTACAACTTTAAATTTGGGCCACCCACGTGGAAGGAATTAATTGGAGCATGCCTACAGATGCCTTTTGCATTTTTTGCCTTTGAAGCTACGCCAGGATGACATGTGGAGAGCTCTGTCGGTTCCTTTATACTTAGCTGATTTGGGCCTATTTCATGCTTGACCTATGTTGACCCCTAGACATGTGGAGAGATGGCGCTCATTTGAGTTTCCATTTTGGAAACGCCTCCTGAAATTATGTCAAGTTGACGTGTATCTCCATCTGTTGGTCTTGGAATTTTCAATGACCAACTCTATCTCTCCATTTACTTTGACCACGTGGCGAGCTAACAATCATTTGGAGACTGATCCTTTGATTTCACTTCTGAAATTGTGCCATTAAGGCACGTGGAGACTTTTGCCAACCCGCCTATACTTAGTCAATTTTAACAATCAACTCTTTTTCTTTTTTGGACCTGGGACACGTGGAGGACCAGCACAAGTTTGAGAACTGCCCTCGGATTTGACTCTTGAAGCTGAACCTTCCATAATTAGCTGATTTGAGCTTATTTTACCTTCATTTTGAACCTGGGACATGTGGAAAGCCTGCATTTATTTGAGGACTATCCTTTGGGCCTTGCCCCTAGAGTTATGCTATTTGGATGTGTGGAGGCTTTCATTGTTGCTTGAAACATGGCCAAACCACATCTAATTAGAGATGTCCACATATTATCTATGGATTATGGGGAAAAAAATTAACGGGGAAGATACGCTTGTCATTCCTGAATGTGGGAAGAAAATTCACCATTACGCCTGACTTTAAAATTATTCTCCATGAATGGGAAAACTAAAAAAATGCTAGGATTGACGCGATCCAATACTCCATGAATGGGAAAACTGAAAACTTGACTTCAAAAGAGGGGAATTTTGAGGGCGACAACAACTGGCTGTTTCTAGGGATGACTTGGCTTAGAACAAAGACACAAGGCAAGATCAAGAACTACTGATAACTCTGGAAAAGAGGACCAGTGTCTTATCCATTGGGAAAAGGAATGAAAAGAAAAACCAATACAAGTCAATACACACAAGATGAGAAAAGAAACAAAACAAACCAAAATGGAAGAACATAAATGAAACACAAAGGAACGACCCAAAACCAAAATACTGTAAATAATATATAGAAGGACCACCTAGTCACCTAAGACTTGAACAACTTCAGTTACTGACCACTATAAAGAAGTGGGAGAGGATAACCATCCATGTAATCTAGATAAAAAGAGTTCACTCTAGCAAAATGTCTGATTCTAAAAGGACCAAGCCAAAGAGAATCAAACTTACCATGAGTTCTTCATGGCTCATGTCTTTTTTCCCAAAGTAGCACAATGTCTCCCACTTGGAAAACTTTGGGTTTGGCTTTCTTGTCAAACAAAGCCTTCACTTTTAACTGATGAGCTACTATCTTGTCAACCACTTACAATCTGTCCTCATCAAGCTTCTCAAGGTACACAATTCTCTTGTCCAAAGAGCTACTGAAACTTGAATCTTCAATGGTTTTCATCAGATGCAAGGCTAGCAATTCCATCGTGACTAGCAGTTGAGCTTCCATACTATACACCACTTGGAAAGGAGACATTCCAATTGCTCTCTTGGGTGTAATTATATCAGCCCAAAGTGCATCATATAACTTCTTATGCTAATTTCTTTGAGAATCATTCACAAGCTTTCTAAATATGTTCACCAAGTTCTTGTTTGTTGATTCTGCCTGTCCATTCCCTAGGGGGTAGTAATCTGAAGAATGAGAAAGTTAGATCCCATACCCATAACAGAAGTCCATCATCTCGGCAGAAGAAAACTTGGAAGCATTGTCAGTCATAATTTTGTTTAGGATCCCAAACCTGGTCAATATGTTCTCCTTAATGAAGTTACAAACTACCTTAGAAGTAGTTCTCTTGACTGGGATGGCTTCCACCCACTTGGTGAAGTAATTTGTGGTAGTCAACACATGGGTATGTCCAACACTGGAAGGTGGGTTAAGAGTTCCAATGAAATCCAATCCCCACTGTTGAAAGGGCTCATCAATCACTACTGGCTTTAGTGGCAAAGCAACCAACTTAGGTCTTCCAACAAATGTTTGGCATGCTTCACATTTACCAACCCATTTTGATGCATCTCTGAATAGAGTGGGCCAATAATAACTAGCACAAAGTATTTTATGAGTTGTTACAATGAGGAAAAATGATCTCCACAAGCCTGGTCACGAAAAGCTGAGAACAACTTCTTTTGTTGCTCCTTGTCTACACACTTCAAAAACTTTCCATCTATAACTCGTTTGAACAAAGCATTATCCCATAGCACATATTATGCATACCTCATTTTGATGGCCCTCTTCTCTTTGGTACTCAAGTGAGATGGACACTCTCTATAAGTCAGAAAGTGAGTAATGTCAATATACCATACATCTATCGAGTTAAGGAACATAACAACAGGGACATCAACTCCATCTTTGGACAACTCCTTGGTAGCTCCCTCAGCCATGAGTTCACATAGGCCCTTACCCTGAACTGAACTTTGTTGGCCTGATGTCAAGATCATACTCTTTCACCTTTGCTACCCAATTACCTCTCTTAATTCCAAATTCTTACTGAGTAAAAATGGATTTGATTGTTGTATCAGGCACTAGCACCACAAAATGAGAATTAAGGATGTAAAACCTAAACTGCTTGAAAACTTTGATAACTATAAAAGCATGTTTCTCCATAATAGTGTACCTTAGTTTATGAGTTTTCAAGACATAAATCATGAATGCAATTGGGAGCTCATGATCTTCAACATTCTTCTGGGATAACACAATAGCTAGGGTATTTTCAGTGGCATAACAATAGATAATGAAATCTTTGCTAAAGTCAAGGCATGCCAAGATTTAAGTCTTTGCAATAGCCTATTTAATGTTCTCAAATGATTTCTTCCCTTCAGAGGACCAACCAAAAGTTTTGCTTCCCTTACATCATGTGAGCAATGCTCATAGTAAGTTTTATAAAATTAGGGATGAATCTCCTTAGGAAATTGATCTTACCAAAGAAATAATGGACACCTTTCTTACTTAATGGAAGAGGAATTTGCTAGATGGCCTGAAATCTCTCCAGATCAATCTTGATCCCTTCCTTTGAAACAATGTGTCCCAAAAAATTTCCTTCTGTGACACAAAACATAGACTTCTTAGGGTTTAAAGAAATTCCATGCTCTCTACACTTCTGTAATACTGTTTCAAGGTGTTGGAAGTGATATTTTATTTCTTTAGAAAACAACTGTCAAGTCATCTAAATGCACAACAATGCATTTCCCTTTCAAACTACTAAAAGCCAAGTCCATCGCCCTCTAGAAAGTTGCACTAGCAGTGATGAGACCAAATGGCATCCTTTTGTATACAAAGGTTCCCTAAGGAGTAGTAAAGGTAGTCTTATGTTGATATGCAGTATTCACCTCTACTTGATTGTACCCCGAGAATCCATCTAACATAGATAACATCTTTGAGCCTGTGACAACTTGCAATACTTGGTCCATCATGGGGGAGAGGGTAGTTATCCTTAAAAGAACCTTGATTTAGATTTATTAAGCCCACACAGATCCGTAATCTCACCATTCTTCTTCCTGATAGGCACTATATTAGCAATCCACATTGAATGGTGGATGGGGAAGATGTTCCTAGCCTTCAGAAGGTTTTGTATTTCTTGGAAAATTGTATCAGCTATCTTTGGATTATATTGCCTTTGCTTCTGTTTGAAGGGTTTAATCCCAGGCTTAAGAGGAATGAAATGTTGCATTTATTTAGGCTGAAAAGCCTTAAGATCATCATAGGAGTAAGCTGAAACATCAAAATACCTTTTCAACAAATCCACCACCTTCCTTTTCTCTTCCTGAGTGTAGAATTTTCCAATGTTGACCATTTTGGGATCATCAAGACTCCCAATATTCACTTTCTTAGTCTTAGTAGATTGCCAGGCTCCTTGGGAAACTTTAGACTTCATATATCTATCATGTTTATAAAAAATATCCTCCAAACTCACCAACCCTTTAGGAATTTTGTTGCCTTTCAGTTTGATGCATCCATATTGATCTGTCTCTTCTTTGACACCCTCTTCATTTTATGACACACACTCTCTAGGTAGATTGTCACTTCCTTCAAAGTACAACTGATCAAAGTTGTCTCTAAGCTCTAAGAAAGAAAGCAAATGGTGGTCATCATTGAAAACTTGCCAATTATTTGCATTATTAGGAAAACTGGGTCTATGAATAAGATCAAAGGTGAATTTCTCTTGAGGGAAATCAGGGTGAGGAATCAACAAGGACCTTGAAAAAGCTAGAGAGTCAACCCTAGTGTTCCTTTCCCTTGTAATAACTTCAATGGATAAAGCATTAACAAATTCAATGGAATCCCAGACCAGATTCCTATAGTGCTTCAACCTTCTATTCTTTACCTGATAAAGGTCTCTAACTTGTTTTAAAATTAACTCTGCATCTCCACAGAGCAAGAAGGTTCTTCACTCCCATTTCCTCCACCATGCTCAACACAAGAATAAGGGCCTCATACTTGGCAATATTTTTGGTATTTTCAAACTGACATTTGAAGGAGAAAGGATGAACCTTACCCCCAAGAGAAATAAGCATTACACCATCTCCAGAACCAACTGAAGAGCAGATTCCATCAAAATACAAAGTCCACACACCATTAGGATAAAGCAACACTTCCTTTGGCAGACTTGTCTCCTCTTGTGAAATGATCATGTAGTTCCCATGCCCAATGTCTTCATACATGATTTATGATTTAGGATCATATGTATTTTGTACAATATACTCTGCTTGTTTCTCAGGAAGCAAATTATTTATCTTCTCATTGATAGGGATCAAGGCATGTGAAAAGTCCATTTGGATCTCACATCCAACATCTTTACAAAAGTTCCTACTTAGCAGTATGCCATAGGAAGGAGGGATATCAGTAACCAAGATGGTAGCCAAGACCTTCTTCTTTGGTAAAGTAGCAAAAGCTACTTGTGCATCGTTGATTCTCCCAACCAAAGTTACTTCTCTACGTTCCATGGAATAGCAAGATCCATAAGTGCGGGTTAGGGTTAGACCCAAATCATGAGCCACTTTTACAGGTATTACATTATCAGATGCACTAGAATCAATGACACAATTACTAAGCTTATGGCCAGCTATGAGGAGAGTCACATAGAAGGGTTTGATCTTCTCATTGGGTGAAGTGACTACAACCACAAGGCTGGGTTGAGGTGGAGAAGGAGTGGGAAAAAAAACTTTAGAAGAATGGGTTGGGGTTTTAGAGTTAGAATTTACAAATTTAACCATTTTGGCAAAGGATTTAGGATGGGTTTGATAGAACTCTACCTAAGAAATATGAATCTTGGTCTGTTTAAGATGGTCTATAATGTCAAAAGATCTAGATGTGGATGGGGAATCACTACTAGGAGTAGGAGGAACTTTTGATCTATGAACTTTATCATTTGTTGGACAAGAATTATCAGAAGTAGAAGTAGAGGAAGAAGGTCTAGCAGAGCTTACCTTTTGGGTAGAAGTAGTAAGAATAGGAGCTCCTCTTCTTGCAATCACCAGGATGGTGATTGGGTACTCGGATATTTTTTTAGGTTGCATAAATTTTTTCTTTTTGTTGTTCTGCTCCGGGGTCATAACAACATATGATTCACTATTCATCTCAGCCACTACATCATCATAGTCATATTCATCATCCATACCTTCAGTGGCGAGGAAATGAACTCGAGAATCACCAGGATCCTCTAGTTCTTCATCAAATTCCTCTTCTTGTTTGTTATAGAGCCCATTTTCTTCCTCATCATCAGGCTCAAGAACCTCACATGTAACATTGACATGAACCTTGAGGGGTGGACCTTCAATGGCCAACATGGTTTGACAAGAGGGCAAGTGGTTCCTAGGTTGAAAGTTCTTCCTTGGAACATATTGATATAGAGCATGATGAGCCAATTGCTTCTTGATGGAAATGAGGTCATTAGCCAGATTTTGAACCAACTAATTTGCATTACCTCTAGGAGGAGAGGAAGAAGAAGATGGGTTGGATTTGGAAAAACACCCTTTTCAGCTTTCCAGACATGATCAAGTCATCTTCCACATTGATAGCCAATCTCTGATCAGCATCCAAAGTTGCAAGATTTTCTCTCCTCAAGGCATAGCTTACTTCTGAAAATTGAGCATTCAAGAAGAAAAACTTCTGAATTTGATCAACAAGCCCAGTATCTAGTGGAATATTATTAACCAACTTGTTGAACTTGGCCACAAATTCTCTTATAGGCTCATGTGGCTCCTTCTTGATTTGAGAAATCTGAGCTAGCAAAGCATGCACATCTTCAGTAGGTTTGAAACACTGCTCAAATTTAGTCCTCATAGTAGTCCAATTGATGATGGTCCTAGCAGGAAGATGGTAAAACCAATCTATAGCATTGCTTTATAAGGTTTCCACAAACAACCTAACAGAGACATCCTCATGTTCAACTCCAAGGACCCCACATGCAACAATGAAGGCTGCAATGTGTTCATTAGGGTACACTTTTCCATCACCTCTAAATTTGGGAAAATTCTTTCTGTTACCTCTAGGTAACTCATGCAATGGTTGAGGAAGAACCAGAGGTCCAACTCTTTGTCCCCAAGGCTGAGGTGTTGCCATCTTTAGAAATATTGCTTGAAGTGGAATTAAGACACCAACAAGAATTAGGGCACAAAGATTAGGGATAATTTGTGCTTGAGGAATGCTACTACCAGAAGCTCTGTCTTCAACAGGAGGTGTGCTTGTGGAACGAGCTCTTCTATTTATTCTTGTTAGAGGAAGTTAAAAACCTTGTTGATCCAAGAGTTGAAATTGGGGATCTTCAATTCCAAAATCCATTCTACCATGAGTATATCTTAGAGTTGCCATATCAAAGAAATGATCAAATTAGTTCTTTTTAGAAAGGAATTTTGTTGAACAAATCCCTAGTAGAGTCGCCAAAAACTGTTGGATTTTAGATTTTCACTTGGAATGAAACCACAGTCAGGGGACATGCAAGTCCCTCCTCTTTAATGGGAGAGGTTCCATTATTAAAAGAAGGGGAAAAAACTATGTACAAATACATAATCTTTCATTTAATGGTGGTTTCCAGATATCTTGAAATGTGTTTTATGCCTGGAAAGTTATTAATACATGAGGATAGAAGACTTGAAGCGAGGAGGGAGGAAGAAGAAGACAATACTTTCAGGGAAAAGAGATGGTAGAGATAACCCTTATATTTATCAAGAAAATGAGATATAGAGTAGAACCATTCACATTTATAACGAGCACAATATGTAGACTCAAAGTTCTTGAGATTGTATAAACTAGAACACAAAGTTTCTAAGCATGCAATGATTAAATGATTCATAGATCAAAGAAAGAAGGAAAGAGAAAGCAAAGGAAAAAGGGGAAAACCTTTGTATTTATTTCTTCCAATTAGAAATTATAGTTCCAGAATATCAAAATTCCAGCCTATACAATGGCTTTGAAAGCCCATGATATAGCTCACAAGAGACGGTTACAACTTCCTCGAGCAAGCAACAAACAATTACAACTTATTCCAATCATTTGTGCCCTTTCAAATTCTTGATTTGCAAAGAAACGTTAATGGTGGAAAAAACATATTTTTAAATATACGGCCATTTCATTATTTCACTAGTTAAAACATGGGCCATTTGATTCACTTTTACAACTTCAAATTTGGGCCACCCACGTGGAAGAAATTAATTGGAGTAGGCCTGCGGATGGATTTTACATTTTTTACCTTTGAAGCTGTGCCAGGATGACACATGGAGAGATCCACCGGTTCCTTTATACTTAACCGATTCGGGCCTATTTCCTTCTTGACCTATGTTGACCCCTAGACACGTGGACAGTTGGCACTCATTTGTGTTTCCATTTTGGAAACGCCTCCTGAAATTGTGCTGCGCTGACACATGTCTCCTTTTGCCAGTCTTAGACTTTTCAACAACCAAATCTGTCTCTTCATTGACTTTGACCACGTGGTAAGATGACACTCATTTGGAGACTGATCCTTTGATTTCACTTCTGAAATTATGTCGTTAAGGCACATGGAGACTTCCGCCAACCCGCCCATACTTAGTCAATTTTAACGATCAACTCTTTCTCTTTTTTGGACTTAGGACACGTGGAGGACTGGTGCAAGTTTGGGAACTACCCCTGGATTTGACTCTTAAAGCTGCACCAATGAAGCACGTGGAACCATCCGCTGAACCTTCCATACTTAGCTGATTTGAGCTTGTTTTACATTCATTTTGAACCTGGGACACGCCGAAAGCCTGCGCTTATTTGAGGACTGTCCTTTGGGCCTTTCCCCTATATTTACACCATTTGGACACGTGGAGGCTTCTGCTATTTCTTGAAACATGGCCAAACCACATCCAGTTAGAGATGTCCATGTATTATCCGTGGATTTTGGGGCAAAAATTAGTGGGGAAGATACCCCTGTCATTCCCGACTGTGGGAAGAAAATAAAAAAAGGGAAGAAACTTCACCATTACACCCGACTTTAAAATTGTTCTCCATGAATGGGATAATTGTAAACAATGCCAGGCTCAATGTGATCCAATACTCCAAGGCACAGACTCAAAAATTTTTAAACTTGACTTCAAAAGAGCGGAATTTTGAGGGTGACAACAATATGTATTCATTAAAATACTCAGGTAGCCACATTACAATCAAAAGTATTCATCACAGACCATATATATATATATATATATATTAAATGACTAGGATCCATCTCTTACAAATATCTCCTAGTATAATATTCTAGTTGTGCCCTCCCAGTTCAACCATTAATATAGTTTCTAATGCCATATAGAGGCCTATTACATCCCATATGGCCCTTAACATTGATGCTCTAGACCCTAGCACTACTACAAAATCATACTCTTGATGCATTCCCCACTTCTCCCACACCCTCTTTTAAATTGGATCTATTTCTATTGAGGTATCTAGGTCTCTGTCTCTCTCATCTCTCTCATTTGTCTCTTCCTCGCCTATGAGAATCTATCTTTATAGCATCAACACCCACCGCCATGCCTTGTCTCCTGAGAAGATCCCATGCTAGGTGTCAAGGTGGTCCTCCAATGGTGCATGCTTATCCCCGTGCGAACCCTCCATTCTTTGTAATGATGTCTTTTAGGAATCTTCCATGCATGGAATATTCTTTTCTTGACCACTAAGGTTCTAGGTTGGCACCTTATCCACTCGGCATGCCTAGTTAGGTCATGTTTTTCCTCAAATTCCTTAAGGATGCTGAATACGGCTAAGTCCTATGAACCCAATGTTTTTCCTTCCACGTGTGCCCTCATTTTTCTAAAACCCTTCTTAAACCTCTGTCCTACACACTTCTCCCCACACACCCTTCTTATATAGGTCCTGAGTGTGCACACATTCTTTTTTACTTATCCAATATTCGAGGCCCAACATCACCCCACACTAATCTTGTTCTCCATCCTTAGAAACATACTAATCCTTTAAAGAATAAAGAAAGGTTAGATGTAGACCAATTGAATGAAGAATGAAAGAATAGAATAATGAAGAATGGAAGAATGAAGAATGGAAGAGTCTGCTACGACTATAAGAGGAGTGGGAACTCCTTCCTTACTATTGCCTTGATCTTCTCCTAGGCATCCAATTCACCCTACGCCTGCTGAAGTAGGTCACCCATTAGAGTGCCCACCTCCTCAAAAATTAATTCATCACCCTTGGCATTCAATGTATCTATAATTCCTTCTAGCTACTTACCAAGGTCATCCATCATGTCCATTCTGTGGGTGATATGGGGATATAACTCCTTAAGCCAATTTTTGATCAAACCTCACAAGGATTTGATTGCTTCCATCTTCTTCTCAACCTTGGATAGGATTTTATTTTGCTCCATCCTATTTCCCTTATTCTTATCCTGGAATTATTTCAATTCCACCTCATGTGTAGCAACTTGTATACTTGCTACCCTATCCCTGTCAGCATAGTTATCATACATGACTTCAGCCATTCACGTGACAGTTTGTAAAAAGGTAAGGAGTTCAGAGTATCAAGTGAATGTCTACTCGATCTTCTATTTCTCTTCCTCTTTCTGGTGCGCCAATATTTCTTCTACTGATTCTAACGTGAGCGGCCATCTTTCCATGGTGAGGGTGTAGGTTAAGTGTTCCAAGCATTGCAAGGTTGACTCGTATTTTTTCTCAAGTGGTTATAGGTCTGGGTGATTCAAGATTATAGCATCTATAATCATCTCTATCTTCTTTGACACCTCACGCACCTTTTCCTTCTCCTCCCTTAACTTGTGCCTTAACTGTGCATTGATCAATTCCTCCTGTTTCAAATCCTTTCTTTTCTCAATGAATTCTTCATCCTTCTTCCTCAATTACTCTTCTAGGACTCTTAATCTGTCATTCCTCTCAAAAAGTCTCACCTCCAACTCAATGGACACCTTGTTAAGTTCATTGTAGAATTTCTCATCAGAAAATTGCTGAGCATTCACCAAAGGGTTTAATCTCTTAGAGTCTAGTATTTTCATCAACGCCCCTTGGTTGACTTTGAATTCTGGCTCATCGATATGGGACTCAAATTCCCAAGATAACATCTTCCTTATATGAGGGTAAACACCCTCCTCTTCAAATGAAGACCATGTAAGGAGTTGGTCTGTAGGTATGGTGCTTTGTAAGCACGTGTGCAATACCTTATTTGGATAATTGATATAGACCATCCCTTTCTCTTGTGCCACTAGCACACTCTTACTTTCCATGTGTGCTACTTTTGAAAATCTTACCATTAAGTTGGGATCTCCGCCCATGCTCCCATATTCATTTCCTACACTTTCCTCATCTACCGCCTTGAGTACTTCATCAATGATGTACTCCACCTCATGTTCCACCAATTCCTTTAATCCCTTTCTGCAACATCCTCTATCCACTCCTTGGTGAGGCTTGGGGTCCTTTGATCCTTAGTGTTCACCTCCTCACTCTCCCCCTTGCCTTGAGCATCTTCTTCTTCCCCATCCTTTTCTTTGTTTCCTTTATCTGAGTCTTGTACATCATACACATGATGGTCCCAAGCCTCTTCATGTTTGTCATCATATTTTTTCCCCTGTAAGCCTCCAGGGTCTCCGTTCCTTCTGAGTTCACCTTCTTCGCTACCTTTTACTTCTTCCTAACTAGCGATTCTAGTATAGGAGATTCTTCCTTCTAATATTCTTAAGTTGGACTCCTTCCTTGTTAGTGACTCTTCTTCTACATGGGGTGCTTATGGTTCTGGTGCCTCCTCTTTAGATGTATTTTCTTTTTCTTTAATGAGGGACTTCTTACTCCATGCATATGTGCTTGGCCTTATGCCTAACTCTTGCGTGCCTACCACTTGTGCTATTTGTGCACTTGGTGCCTTTTTCTTAAGGGTTCCCCCCTCTCTCTTTCTCTTCCTTGGCGTGGCCTTCTTCCTTGCGGTGGGGTCTTCTGGGATAGAGAAATCATTATTCATGTAGGTTCCTTTCTCATACTTGGGCCTAATGCACAAGTATACCTTCACTGCAGTCCTTCTAGCAATTGGTAGTGTTACATGTTTGATCATATATGCCTCATGGGAGACATACTTCTCCATATAAGTGCACTTCTTAGGGTATACAAGATTTATGCATAACTCATGGTGGTCTTGGTCCACCTCACTGAGGTCGAACCTTAGTCTTTTAGCCTCCTTGAAGTGATTGTCCCTAGCTTGAAAATATTGTGCAGTGAAGGAGAATGGTAGTTTACACCATGGGTTCTTGATCCCCTCTCACAGAGTGAACCTTTCAATGCAAAAGTTCTGGTATGCACTAGTTCTAAAAATTGTTCGGGTATCCTCCACTCATCCCCGAACGTGTCACGCATCCGCTTGTATTTTTTTTCTAGGCGTGCCTTGTGGGCGGCTGTCATGGTATAATAGGTGTACTTTTCAAATCTCTTCGTGGGGGAGGGGTATTCATTTGGGTAATCCCATATAAATTTTTCTAGCCCATTGGGTACTCCAATCACTGAGAAGAAAATGGTGAGGAGGACATTTCCAAACATGATCTTCTCTCCTTTATGCGTGACATTGAAGATTTATTTTGTAATAAAGGTAGACATGTTATAGATGGCTCCTTCTGAAAATTTTTGGTAGATGTTTAACTAAGCCTTGCTTATCTGTGTCCACCTCTCTTTCCCATTCAACTTGGATACTAGGCGCGTAACCAATCTCATCACGTGGTCAGAGATATCTAAGATATCAAAGTAGCGTGAGCCCTTCTTATAATCATAATCTTGGATTATCTCCTTAATGACTTCCTTGTCCTCTATGTCATCTTCCAATGACTCCCCTTCACAAACAAGACTGGTAAATTTAGAAATTATTTGTGGAGTTATTTGCATTCTTCAGCCAATGAAGTAGAAATTATCCTCATGTATACATGACATCAACCATTGGTACAGTCGCTCGGGCTTGCTAAAATAGGGAAAATCATAGATTTGCTACAACCCAACCTTCCCCAACTTCACCTTCACTTCATCACTGTAGATTGGCATCCCTTCTTGTATCCTTTTGTCTATCGAGGAACCAGTTCTAATGCCATCTCCTTCTTAGTGGTGCTTGTACAATGGTTATAATCGCTTACCACCATTTTCCTTACATGAGATACCCACTCTTTTATGAGCAACACACCATATGGGTATTGCATCTCCGCATACCACTCCTCATTGAAACTAGTGAAAAAACATGTTTCCCATTGCCCTTGACATTATTTGGTGAAACGGTTGCCTTCTTTGGTGCCATCTTCTTATCGAGTTACTAAAACAAACTCTTCCTTGCTCTTCTTCCTTTCTTTGCTCAAATCTATGGCTTACCTTTGTGAAAAATCCCTTTACTCCCATGCCCTCACTGTAGAACCCTAACCTAGACAAACCCTTCCTTCCACAAGAAGGTGTATTCACTTTCGGGTTTTGAAAACTTCCAACGACCCTCTCCCTCATGCTCGTGTACTAGTTTTTCCACCCTGGTTCTTTTGTCACCTAGCTACACACAAAAATATTCACAATTTTTCCTTCACACAAATATTCTTCATAGATGCCCTAGTTCTCAAGAGCTCTTCAATATCACAAAATCAAGGTGATAAAAATGTATCCCGACCTTCTACTTATATATTTTTCTTCTTTTCCTGTAATAAATGCAATTCCACCTACTAATGTACCTTTGTAATAAAGGTGGATTGTTCCCCTTAAAACCAACCTTAAGCACTCTTACCCCTGTGCCCAATCCTACCCAAGAAATCTCTACAACCTTTTGGCACGAAAAAATCCTTACTTGACTGAAGATCCTCACGTGTACACTTGTAGCACTGATGGCACTACTTCTATCCTAAACCTGATTTTTGCCCTCACCTACCTCATGTTGTTCCTACGCTTCTCATCCTTTGTATGTAGTCTTTGTAAATATCTCCTGACACCAAACTTCCTTATGTCCACCTTTTCCTATGTGCATTCTTCTACACTACATGCTTTTTATCCTTCAATCTGGGCCAACGAAACACAACTTCCCCTACCAGCTTCCATTTTACTTCACATTACTCCACCCCACACAAAAATAGATGCGTGGTCCTATGCACATAGACAAATATTGAAAGTAATAAGTGGCTACCAATGCACAACGTGTGCAAAACAAAAGCACAAAAAAAAATAACAAGCAACAAGAAAGGGAAACACAAGGAAAATAAATGCATTAAGGGGAATCCTAGGCTAAATGGCAATACTGCCTTATTTATAAACACAAGGAAGACTTATTTATAGTAAGGCTTTAACCTAATCCCATTGAAATGACCTGGTAACTGTGTTCCATCTAGCACTTGTAACTGGCAAGTTCCTGAATCAAGTATATAGAATACAATGTATGGGACCATCCAATGGACTTTGAATTTCCCAGGATGGTGCAAAAACTTGTAATCATACAACAAAACCATCTACCCAACCTCGAATTGTTTGTTTTTGATATGACGATCATGTCATACTTTTTGTCATGAATTTTCCATCTTCTGAATCCATTTAGCAAGTGATCCTCTTTTGTCTAGCTGCATTAACTTCTCCATGTAATCTTGAATTGATTATTCATCAGCTAACCCTCATGTGTGCGTGTAATACATAACAATGGTAGCATAAATTCAACCAGTTAAATATCCTCCAGGATAAACACCAATTGAAATGATGTGGCCTTGTTCAATATTTTTTAGGTTGTCATGTATGCCCATAGAGCGATTGATACCTTGTCATCCCAATCTTATCTTCCCACATCAAAATTTTTGGTTAATTTATAGGTTAATATCTTGTTAAATGCCTCAGCAGTTGCATTTGCTTGGGGGCGATAAGGGGTAGTCTTGTGATGGGCTACTATGAACTCTACCAACAAGATCCTGAATATCATTTCATTAAAAAAATGTGTATCCCTGTCACTAGTCAAGCTTAAAGGACATCCATACATGCTGATTATGTTTTCCCATAAGAATCTAGTTGTTGTTACTGATGTGCAATCCCTTGTAGGTACTGCCTCTGCCCACCTTGTTAAGTGATCAGTGCAAGTAATGATATAACACAAACCATCCCTTCACGTGGTAGGTGAAATTGGTCCTACAAAATCAATTTCCCATTTTTCAAATGGTTATGCGCTAGTTATATGTCTCAAGGGCATCTAATCTCTTTTCCCTGGCTTGCTAAGGTGCTGGCAATGGTCACCGACCTTGCAAAATTCAATACAATCCTAGTAGATACTTAACCACTAAAGCCCTACAAGTAGAATCTTCCACATGGTGGAATTCCCTGTATAGTGCCCTCCTGTAATCACACCATGTGCTTCCTCCATGATTACAACATGCTCATGTTCTAACACGCATCGACGTAGAACCTCATCACAACCTAGCTTGTATAAGTCTCCACTAATTAACATGTAGGGCGTGACGCATATAGCTAACTGTTTCCTCTCCAAATTTTTCATTCCTTCTGGTTCCACACCCATTTTGAGAAATACAACAATATATTCCAAGTCAAAGGGCACATGTCACAACCTAAATAGCTAAGAAGCTTGCATAGTATCCTCAATGCTTTGCGCATCCTCTCCCGAATCTATCCTTGACAGATGATCATCTCCTAAGTTACTCTTTCCTAGTTTCACAACCACTATAAACTCAAATTTCTAAAAGAAAAAGACCCACTGAAATATGTTCCCTTGTAGAACTGACTTGTTCACTAAGTACTTTAATGCCATGTGGTCTATGTAAAATATGAATGGAGTTACCAGCAGATACTGCCTAAACTTATGCATCAAGTAGATAATTGATAGTGCTTCATGCTCAGTAGTAGTATAGTTCTGCTCTGTTGGTGTAAAATTCCTACTTGCAAAGCAAAGGGGGTGATCAAAAATCTCATCACCAGGTTATGCTAGCTCTACTCGAATGGTTGTCCCTAATGCATCAACATGCACATGGAAAGACTTATCCCAAGAAGGGAAGCGTAATATGGGCGTAATGACAAGCCTATCCTTCAAAGTGTCAAATGTCATCTACTGCGCCTCTCCCTAGTGAAATGCACTCTTGTGTTTTATTAACTCCTTCAATAACATGAAAATCTTGGCATACCCCTTAATAAATTTCTGGTAATACCCCGTATGTCCAAGGAATCCATGTACTACACACTGACTGGTAGGCTGCCCCAATACCACAATAACAACAACTTTGGCGGGATCCACCAACAAACCTTCCTTACATATAATATGCCCCAACAAGGTCCTAAATGGAGTAGTAAAAACACATTTCCTAATGTTGAGGGATATCCTCAACTATCGACATCTCTCAAACATTAGCCACAATTTTTCACAATGGTCTTTCACTAGTCCATATATTATCCAGTCATTAAGGTAGACTTGTAGAAACTTATGAATGAAGTCTTGAAATGCCTATACAATAATGCGAGAAAGCATAATAGGCACGTTGTTTAGTCCAAATGACATGACCATGTAGGAAAAAATTCCCTATTTAGTGGTGAAAGTTGTATTTTCTTGGTCTTCCTTTGTAATTCTAACTTGATGATATCATGAGAATCCATCCGTGAAGGAATAGATTTCGCGCCCAACTACTCCTTCCAGAATTTCCTCAGTAAAAGGGTTTAAAAAGGGATCAATTACACATATCGCGTTCAAATCCCTATAATCAACATAGATCCTTATCCTTCCATCCTTCTTAATGCTTATGACCATTGGACTTATCTGTTCTGACTCCTCAATGACCTCAATGATGCCTAATGCTATAATATTTTCTATCTCCTCCTTGAATTTGACATAAAGATTCCAATTCATTCGATAAGGCCTCTTCTGAATTGGGCGTGCACCCTCCTTTAACTTGATTCTCATCTACCCCAAGGAGTGGTGAATGCCCTTAATCTCATGGTACCCATTCAGGAATAAGTCTTGAAACTCGCGTAATAGATCAATGATCTTTGAAACCTCCTTCTTCAACCAATAGTCTCTAATAGTAGCCTCCTTAGGTTCGGCCTCCAAACCAATGTTTTCCTTCTTTATTTTCAAGGGTTCATGGTATGTGTGTGCTTTCTCATCAGCACTATCCATGAATTTGTGCATGCCTTCAGTATGGTTAACATCCAAATTTTCCACTTCTTTGCCATCTATCACATAGACCATTTTCCCTTTTTCTTTCTCCATGCATGCACGCTCAAGCTATGTCTCTTCTGATTATTCTTCATCAAAGCATGCTTCCAAACCAAGTTCACCTAGTAACTCCAGTATTCTATCCTGTACCATGACACTATCTCCCATCGTATGGTGCTTAACAACCTGCAATTCCCTATCCACTGTTGGTCTAGTACTCTGATATTAAAAATCCTGAAGGAGGTAAGCCATCAACTCCTACCAATTTCCTATTTGATAGTGCATCTCTGAGTGAATATACCATGCACGTGCACAACCCTGTAAGGTGAAGTATAACTTATGAACCCATAAAGAAGGTGGCAAGGCTTTTACACCTTCCATCTCAGCCTTATCACATGCTTGGACGTGAAACGAGGTGGGTTCCTTCCCATGATAGTCTTGTATGATAGTGGGTGCATTGCTTTGGGAAAATATAATAGAGAACATGATCCTTACCTCACACCACTCTAGAAGGCTATCATGATGTGTCACACACCAAGGTGTTGCGGTCCCAAACAAGTTATAGTTGAGAATCCTTATTATTTCGATCTCATTTTTCCACTGGGTCTCCATCTCTCATAAGAAAACATAAGGTTAGCTCCTCCACAATGGATTGACAACTTATTTCCTCCTAGTTGCTTGATTGAGTACACCTTTGTCACTTTTGTAATAGAGCCTCTTAACTGTCACACAGTTAACTCATAAGTCCTGTGCATCCAATTGTCACATGCCATACCATTTGTATCACTCAGGGATTGGGTGCCTTTAAACTAAATAACTCCTTTCGTAGGGTGAATCACCTTAGGGTCCCTGATAGAGCGTGCATAGTTCTTATCAAGAAAATTTTCTCCAAGGGCTCAGTATAGGTTGCTAACTTTCCATCTGTCAAGGGGATGATAACCCGTTCTTCCTTATTTTCAAAACTTATGTATCCCTTGTTGAACCATAGGTCAACATTGTTCTTATAGCACTAGGGGCACCCAAGTAATGATGGAAAGTTATCCACCTTGGCTAGCGCCAAGAATTCAAAGTCTCTAGTGAATTTTGCCTATTGGATAGTGATAACAACATCCTTCAAGACACCAATGGGCATCACCTTTTTCTTATTTTCCATATACATCACATTCGACGATGGCTATAATGGGCCCCCCAGCTGATGCCAAACATCTAGAGTGAGAACATTAACTTTTGCACCTGTATCTTTTAGAATATTTCTTAGGAGCCATCCATCAACAAATGCATTTAATGTAATCTCCTTGTCATAGTCAAGGCCATGGGGAGGAAGGTTACCATGTAGAAACTACCTCTCACACTTTACTCCAGCATGTGGTACTTTTCATGTAACCATTCTCCTAGCAAAGGAATGATATTCTCTTGTCTTAACATTTTACATACTTCCCTTACCTCATTCAGGTCCTTATGTGGAGTCTCCACATTCTTCCTTTTCTCTAACTGCCTCAACTATTCCTTTAGGCACTGGATCTCTCCTTGTAGGCTCTGAACTACATCCATGGTCTCTTGATTCACATCCTTATGATGAGTAGGGTCTAGATACTTTCCATGTACCACCTCTTCTCTAATAACCAATGGTCTCTACCTTAGTACTTCCCTTACGTATGTAGCCTCAACTCATGTCGTAATTAGTATAGGTTCTAGTTTTGACTCGCATGCCACCCTTGGCATCCATTGTGAATTGTGGCCTTCTTCATGCGTACCATTCTGATGCCTTTGTAATTTTAGTGTTGCTGACTCATATTCTCAAATAGCTTTGGGAGTTCCTCATACTTGTGCTTCTTTCCACACCAAGAGCATAGTAATAGATATGGGCATTCATGCTTATAGTGCTATGTAGACCCACAATTGTAACAGGTTCCGTGTGAGAACTCATGTATTCCTCCTCCATAGTTAACACAACCATGAAATCCTCCTTGGAAAATTCTTCCACGTGTCTCTCCATCCATGTGCCCTTCATAGTGATGACTATCGTCCTTGGATTTTTTTGTGAGGATGATTTGGTGCACACCAATATCAATGGTATTGCGTATCTAGTTAATTAATCTACAATCCTTGGAGTCATGAGTAGTAAAAGTGTAAATCTTGGAATAACAAGACACATTTTTATGGATCACATGCTGTAGTAGTGGGAACCTACTTACATCATGATATCCATGGAAAATATCATAGTCCAATGTCATGGCACGTATTGATCTCTGAGGGAAACTGTCCTTTGTATGCCCCTCTACCTCACAATCCATACACCATAGGCCACTATGGGTCTCATGCGTCAAGTTCACAAAAAGATTCTCTAGTTGCTTGGCCATTGAAGAAATATGAGATTCAAGGAAAGGGATAACACTGGTATTAATGCTTCCAATAACTTCAGTGTGTAGGGAAGCCTGCAAGGCCTCATGCGGGTATGCAAAAGTCTTGTGTGAAAACACTCTTCTAAAAGGTGTTATCAACCCTCCAACAAACCATTGAGCATGCTGAGAAGGGTGAATATCATAGGATAATTTTGATAAGAGAGTTTTAAAACATGCGTCATATTCCAACACACTTTTTGCCATACCTTGTTGGATCTCCTTCATCACATTGATGCTCTTATGTTCAAACTCAGGGATATGAAATTCAGCTAAGAAGGCATTCCACAACGCAGTGTAATACACTATTGTTTAATGGGAGTCATACTTTTGGTACCAACTATGCGCGCGTCCTTGCAACGTCATTGTAAACCGACTTTCCTTTTAGTATAGGGTAGTGATGCCCTTTGTGGGCCATAACATCTCACACTTGTGAACATGCTCTATAGCATCCTCAACACCTTTGTAGTTTAGTAGGTGCAAAGACATTTCAAAAAACACTTACTGAGGTGGTTGAGGTCCTTATCCACCTGATCCAGAACCTTGATTTCCTCTAGTGTTACCTCCACCACCAGATCCACTAGATCCACCAGATCCTCCAGATCCTCTAGGTCTACTAGGTCCACCAACTCCTATACCACCAGATCCACCTCTTGTAGTGATTAATGGGCCTGAAGTGCTCACACCTAGCATTCCAAACGTTTGAATGACATGCATTCCAATGGTTTGTGATATTACACCATTACCCGATGTGTGTCCTGAGCCACTTCCAGATTCTATACACAGACTCCATGTACTCGTTATTTACCCAAAAATTGTTCTAGACAAAATTCCTCCAAACATAGGAAATGATTGTGTAGCCATAGATGTACCAAATGAAAAGTTATATCTCCTAGGTGCAGACCGTTCACTCCTACTAATACCAACTAGGTTAACAATACTTATCTCTTGATTTGGAAGATTAAGCGCTAGGGGTTGGTCACCAGGTAGATTCAGATGCGCGACGATGACTCTCCTTTCTCCAAGTGATGAACTCTCATTAGAATCTGAAGGGGTCTCTCTTCCGCACTTGCCAAGATGGGGTAGCACAAACTACTCAGGATCCATACCCTCCCCGCATGAACCTTAATTCCTTCCCTATAATGCCTACCTCCATAGATCCATCACTCCTGTAACCTCATGTTGTGTAGACAACTCCCTTTCATGAGCTTCACTATACTTGAGTCATCTCTCTTTCATCTCCTTCACAGCCACAAGGTCCGCCATCTTCCTCCACCCTTGATTCCTCGCCCAACGCTAGAAGAAGCTTAGCCAACCATATGAAATGCTTCTAAACTTAGTTTAATGATCAGGATCTTCATAGCTAAAGGGATAACATGCAAAAATGATCCTCTAGGCTCCCTTAAGAACTAAAACTCAGCAACCTCCAGGAAATAATACATAGAAATAACATATTTCAGGGTATAACTGGTCAGCACTCTACTCCACCAATGATCAACAATTCGTGTCCAAGTCAGATCAACATCTTGCAGTCTCTGATACTCATCTTGGGTCCACACGTGAAATATATAATACCAACTTGATCTAGATGCATATGTCGAAATCCATTCATACAACTCCACTAGAAAACAACAAAAGAAGGTCTCATATAACTCATGATACATGTGTTCTTCTACCCATTTGAATGCATCAAAATAAGGTCCAGTACTAAATCTCTGAGAAAAATCATCCTCCGTACTCTTAAACCATGCTTCGAAACTATCCAATGTCAAGTGCTCTAATCATCACACATTTTTCTCACAAAAAAAATTGTAAAGATATCCCGAAAACGAAATCAAGATGTAGTCATTTTTATGTCCTCAATATTACTTGCTAACCCCATGCACACCGACCTATCGCCAAATAGGTGCTGGGCTCTCACTCGAGGCATGCGGGGCATCGAGCCCCTCCTTTATGTGAGAATTGTGAGGATATTTTGTCATGGATGGAGGATGGTTTATAGAGTGAAAATACATTTACTTAGTTAGATAAGGAAGAGGAAACATCTAACAGATCCTTATCTTAATGCATTACAGGAAACAAAGTAGTAAGCATGCTGAGACAGATCTGAACTATGATAGCCAATTAACAAGAGGGTTTACACATAATATATAGAACACACCTTCATATATATTCATTAAAATAGTCAGGTAGCCGCATTACAATCAAAAGAGGTCATCACAGACCATATATATATATCAAATGACTAGGACCCATCTCTTACAGATCTCTCCTGGTATAATATTCTAGCGATTCCCTCCTAGTTCATCCCTTAATATAGATTTTAAGGCCATATAGAGGCATATTACATCCCATATGGCCCTTAACATTGATGCTATAGACCCTAGCACTACTGCGGAATCATACTCTTGATGCGTTCCCCTCTTCTCCCGTACCCTCTTTTAACTTGGCTCTCTCTCTCCATTCAGGTATCTAGGTCTCTGTATCTCCCATCTCTCTTGTCTGTCTCTTCCTTGCCTCTGAGCATCTATCTTTATAGCATCATCACCCACCACCATGCCTTCTCTCTTGAGCAGATCACATGCCAAGTGTCAAAGTGGTCCTCCAATGGTGCATGCTTATCCCCTTGCGAACCCTCCACTCTCTGTAATGATGTCTTTCAGTAATATTCTATACATATAATATTCTTTTCTTGACTGCAAAGGTTCTAGGGTGGAACCTTATCCACTTGGCACACCTAGTCGGGTCACGTTTTTCCTTAAGTGCCTCCAGGATGCCGAATATGGCTAAGTCTTATGAACCCAATGTTTTACCTTCCATGCGTGCCTTGGTTTCTCTAAAACCATTCTTAAACCTATATCTCATGCACTTCTCCCCACACACCCTTTTTCTATACGTCCCACATGCACACATGCTCTTTGGTACTTAGCCAATATTTGAGGCCCAATAGGTACTTAGTTTTTCTGTCATTCACCACCCTCACATGCACGCTATCCACCACCTCTGTTGCTTCCACCACCACATTCATTTCATCCACCTCATTCACACTATCCATCACATGCATCCCATGGGGTTCCACAAGTATTTTCACACCCCATGGTCACTCAATATGACACACACGTTCGATTCATACACTCCATGACTCCATCCATTCCATATGTTTCCACCTCTGCTCATCATCCTGGGTCATCTGGTAGGTGATCATTATCAGCTCACTCCCCGATGATACACTTGTGTTCTTACAGTTGTTACACAAATTTTGAGGGTTTCATTCTAAGAACATTTCATCATGCACTCTGTCAGTCATCTAGCGCAAGAGTGTGTCATTTTCTGATGAGGCACGCTCTTGCTTACGTGGTTCATACTTGACTGACTAAGGGGTCTTATAGCATGAGCCTATTCATCAATATGTTAGGGGGCATCATTACTCTCCCCCATCTTATTTTCATTCACTTTATCCTATTACATTATATTTTTGTATATTCATTACGGTACATTTATATAGTTTCCACACTTATTCTAATATCACCATTACATTTCCTATGTGCAACATATTTTATTCATCTCATATTTCATCATTTGTTATCTACTACATCATTCACCATACGTATTATTATTTACCATTACTAACATTATCATCCACTACATACAATACAATACACATGCTAGGAGAATAACCATCAAAACATACCATATCCATTACATTTCCAATACTAAAACATCTCAACATTTATCTAATATATATTAAGAATATATTTCCATACATATATCTTTCATACAATCATCATCCTAACAACATGTTTCATCACTGGGGGGTAAGGCCCCCTACATCATATACAATCATCACTATAAAAAATCATCATCACTATCCCTCTCGTGTACCACGAGTACCCTAGAACTAAATGCCTCACCACCAATGCATGTCGTATTTCAAAGCCCCAAAACTTCTCCACCTTCCTATTTAACATAACAATATCCATGTTCTACTTTGAGAACTAAAGCTACAAATCTAGATATCATGTGAATACATCCTGGGCAAGGGGACCACTACCTACCACCTGTCGGGTGTGATGAGTTTCCCAAAGTGCCTCATCCCTCTCACTCAACAACACCAAACATGTCGCCACTGCTATGGCTACTGGCTCAAACAAATGTGCATGCTCACCTACAATATTGTTCATGTGCTCTAGTGTCCCTTTACATAGAACATCAATCGACACATTCCAATTCAATGTGCAGATGGATGTGTCTATTATCAATGAACAATAAGTGTCTCTTGCAAACACAACACATAACCTCATATTAGTCCACTGCATACAAAAAAACATAAAAAATTCATTGACCACACTTTAAACATACACAAATACTTACGATCTTCCATAGATTCTGCTACAGGGTCAAGGATACCTCCCTCACCCGCTCCTCCTGGTGGAAACTCCATAGCACCCACAAATACTAGATATAGTAATACCCATCGATGCGCTACACTCCAAGTTCGATAATCCTCCATACAAACCACATCATCCCCATCTACAAATGCCATCACTGGCTCTACCACATCTAGCCTTGGTGGTATCAACTACTCTGCTATGGGTCTTGGCCTAGAACCCGCCCTCCTAGGGGCCCTAACAACTTGTAACCATATATATGGCTTTGGGGGAATGTCCTATGCAATACCAAACTTCCGTGATACCCTCTCCACCTGGTATAACTCAGCCATACCTAGAAATCGATCCTTTAGCCACATGGTCCTCTGAATAAATCACAACTCTATAGCATACTCAGGCCATCCCCCATAATCCTGATATGGCCTCCATATCACTAACTCTGGTCCCATCCTATCTATCAGGGCTCTGAAACTATCTGTGTACATATTCCTACTGCAGATTTCCACCCAACGTTGAGCAAATATCTCTAACTGAGCCCACTCCACTCGTGGCTCTACAACTGGTCTCAATACGACTATAAGCTCATATGCCCATACATGTAGTAGTGTGGTGGCCCCTATTCCCCCACCATGCTCATCCTAGGTAAACTGCTACAAATATTTGTATAAATGGGCCAAGACACACTGTGCCCATGCATATCTCATCCCATCCTCCTCTATCTGATGACATATGTTGTGCATCTTATACAAGATGCTGAAACCTCCTCCCTCCACTGCTATACATGACACTATCACCACTGCGATGAAATTCCATAATCACGGAACCCTAGCCTATAATATCACATCCAAACTAATATGGGCATCAGCAGGCACCTGATCCCCTACAAAATATCATCTAACTGAGTGCATATAGTGCTCCATATCTACTACTTCCATAACTCATACTCACTCTCCAACCACTAAAAATCACAGTATATGATGTACATCCTCTAGTGTCACCGTCATCTCCCTTGTGGGAAAAAAAAAAGTGCACATATCGGCAAACCCTATCACATAATGCAGTGAACATGGGAATATTATGGGGCACATCTCCCATCCATGTTATATGCCACAGGCCGACATGGTGTATCAAATCCCACTCATCATCTGAAAAACCCAATCCCAATAATGTACTCAAGTGCCGACCACCACGGAAATCCCTCGAGTGGATATCCCTCTACATAACACCAAACAACAACAAATGCCACATTACTACACCTCTTACAATCAAATACAACAAATAAAAATACAAGAAACACATTCCCTATAATTTTCCATCAAATAAAAAATTTATGGACTAGGGTGCCCAAATGTAGGACTGGAGTGCCCTAGAGAAGGACACTAGCACCCAGTTCTGGGCACTCCAGTCCCAGGGGTTACTAGTGCCATCACCGCTCTTGTTTGGGTCCCAAACACTGAGATATTTAAAAATACTAAATTTTCAAAAATTCAACTAAAATGCCTAGTACACTCTACATTTTTACAAAAATAACACACTTACCAACTCCGTAGTAGTGCGTGACGCCACCACAGTCTCCACTCTCTCAAACCGGATAGGACATAATGGTTTCACTTGAGGCATCTCTACTCACTCTGTATACACTCTCGTACTCGCATATAAGACAAATGAAGTGATAAGTTACCTTTTAACTTCCCTATTTATAATCACCTTTCAAATGCCACCTTTACTATGGGCTATACTTAGCGCTTATCACCACGACTAATACACACTACACTGTTTCACTCATATTTTGAGCATTTTTACTCCGATTTACACCCTGTTTGCAGCATTATTTTTAGAATTATGCCTACCACCATATTATACATGTTTCCCCTACATTATATCCCTTCACCATTGTTTCATATCCACTACACACACATTTTAACTTCTTGCTATTACTTTGGGTTTAGAGATCATTCTTTTTCATCACTCCCTCTTTCACTGAAAGGGGGGTTATATTATTGGGGGTACCCCTATAATCCCCCTTATGTCACCATGTATTCTAATATCATGAATCCAACACTTGGAAACTTATACCACGCCATTTCACCATCAATCCCCCCTAATGACCTAATCAAGGGGCACTAATTATTTAACACTTCCCAAACATGATCACACACTATAACCTATCAATTCCCCCTAATGACCTAACGTGGGGGAAAAGTGACTAAAAATTATTTTACACGGCATCTCATCAACTTTTAACAACTTTCCCCTAATGACCTAACCTAAGGGTAATTAGCAAAAAACCTCTACATGAGTAACCAATCAAAACAAATCAATCAACTAATCAAAATCAACATGTTCAAATCAAATCATATCATTCAAATCTACAAGCAATATCCTAGATGACCTAACTTGGGAGTTACATTCACCACTACTTTCCTAGATGGCATAACTTGGGATTTTATTCAATTTTCCGCATTCCTTCTAAATGAACCAAATTAGAAGCCGTCTCACTCTCTATCGCATTCAATTTCAGATGACCCAACTTGGAAGCCTTTACATTGCGGCAACACCCATGGAGTGGGGACAAGAGTGATTTTCCCCTTACCACTCTTATATGAGTCAACTATTTAATCAAAATCATTTGGATCCAAAATCTCAACATTTTGATCCGAGTCCATTTAGAATGGATAGATCTTGAGGATGTAGTTAAAGATTAGAGAATAACACACTTTTTTCCCTACACTCTTCCTCTGATGACATGACGCCCAAATCCCTCCATTATTCCAATCATATATAAATGTTTGGTTTAGGAACTCATCACTCCCTACACACTTATTCGTTGTTAAACCACGTTTGAAATCATCCAAAAATCCTAATAATCATTTTCACTTCCCACACTTCATTGTGACACTTATATTTTTACGTTACATAGATTAAAGCGCTGATCTGTGGTTCAACACACTTCTATAGTTCTATTGACACACTTCTAATACACATTTGCGCATTCTTCTATAGCTTGGGGTTCTCGAGATTTTTCTTAGGTACGCATCTATATCTACTTTATGTTACTGAGCTTTTCACTCACCAACATAAAATGGGGGAAAATGTAGTCACAAAATCATGCACTTACTATTACATTAATACCGCCAGGTATGTTATTTATATATGGATCTTGTGTAATAAAATTATTCACTAGTGACTTATCCTTTGGTCTTGTTGTCAATTAGTCAGGTGTCATTGTTGTTTGGATAATTCAGTCATCATTTGTCTCTACAATTTTGGGCATCTTTTAGGTTGTCCTAGGTGTCGCTATCTTCTCAGTTGGCATCTTTAGGTTTATGCTGGGGCACCTAGGGTTGCACTGGGGTTCCCCGGGGTGCCCCAATCTATGATTTTAGGTGCTCGTGTGCTTGTAATTTGTTTTCTTAATTTACTTATTTGAGGTTGGTCCTAATGGTTACCTTGTGTATTCCCCTAGGTCATAGTCGGTAGTTTTGGGTCACTAGTGTTGAAATTTGAACAAGATATCCCTATATAAACATAACATACTCACTACATTATGGGCAGACATCTCACTATTAAGGGAAACTATCTACTATGGCAAAGGACTATATTTGGGCATCTTCTACATCTACATCACACACTGCATAGGGGGAAAGGGTTGTATTCTTTCCATTCCATCCACCATTTACATTTTACATCTAGTTATTTTCCCTTATTATTGCATCATTGGCACTAGGAAACCCTAGGAAAAAACTTGCACACACATGTATATAAAACTATATTGGATCCAAAATGTAGTACAATATTTAGTCGTAAGGCCACTAGTTTATAAGCTAAGGTCAATCTGATCTATTCAGATGCATTTTTATTTTTTAGGAATTGATGCTTTGGATAGGGTTTTCTAGGTAACATTCACATCGACATAGGTGACATGACTGTGACACATGTGTGACAGGAGTGAAGGTATTTCAGAGATAGTGTGAAACTTTTGAATTCAGGTTATGAGCTTTTCTATAGTCTACAATGCCCATATATTAGACCAGTGTACCCTAGGGCACCACAGTATCCTACTACATGCCTCAGTTTAGGAAAATAGTTAGCTCTTGTGCTTCCTGAGGCCATTCCATCACAACTTTCCCAGTTTGCAAAGAAGTTTGCTACAATCCAGCACATAGTGAGGTAATTTAATTCAAGGTTAGTACCATATCCCTCTTATTTCCATTATTTCAATTCATTCAAATATTAAAGAAAAATATTTAGATCTAGCACTTCAATATAGCACTTAGTTTATATTTAGATTAACTTATAAAATAGCTAAAAAACCTACTATTTTTAGTTAAGCATCTATCGTGCAAACTACTTTGATCGTATACCTCCTTTTGCATGCTCCATGTGCTGAAGTACATCAACTTATTTGTCTTATACCAAGTAGTTATCCATGTCACTTCTTACCTCACATTACATTGTGTGCTCATTCACCATACGTTGGTTTTCCTTTGGCATTGTCCTTATTATCATCATTCTCCCTATATTCCAACAACCAACATCAACATCGACATGCGTGAATCCTTTAAAACTTAATCCCTCTCAACTCCCTTCTACACAACTTTACATATAATCCACCCCACATTAATTATATGCGCGGTCCTCTGCACATGTAATCAATTAGATAGAAATCACTTATTACAATAAAACACAATACTAAAAAAAAAAAAAAAAACATAGCAATGATGAAGGGAAACACATATAAAAGAAATGCATTAAAGGGAAACCTAATCTAAATGACAACACTACCTTATTAAAAACACCAAGAAGACTTTATTTATAGTAGGGCTTCAACCTACTCCCATTGAAGTAACGGAGAAATAGAGTGCCATCCAGTGCCTGTAACTCGAAAGCTTCTTATTCCAATATTTTTATTACTAAAAATGGTCCTAACCAGTGAAATTTCAACTTCCCATGGTGGCACGCAAAATTTGAATCATACAGAAGAATCATCTTGTCCACCTCAAATTTCTTGTTTCTAATATGCTTGTCATGTCATGCCTTTTGACTCCATCGAGTAATGACACACCTTTCATCCAGTTGCATCAATTTTTTTATGCGATTCTCAATAGCTTGTTCATCATCAAGTCCTCATGTGCATGTAATACACAAAGATGACATCATAAACTCTATAGGAAATAAATCCTCAATGCCAAACTCCAACTGAAAGGGTGTGGCCTTATTTAATCATTTGTAAGTTGTCCTATATGCCCAAAGAACATTAGAGACATTATCATTATAGTCATTCCTTCCAACATCACAAATCTTTGTCAATGTATGCTGCAAATTTTTGTTGAAAGCCTCAACAGTACCATTGGCCTGGGGGTGATAGGGTATTGTGTTATGATGTGCCACTATGAATTCTGCCAATAAAATCCTAATGGTATCAGTCAAAAATTCTATGCCCCTATCACTTATAAGACTCAACGGACATCCATAACAGTTTATAATGTTCTCCCATAAGAATCTCACTATTGTAGCTATCATGCAATCCTTTGTAGGTGCTTCTTCTACCCACCTTGTAAGATAGTATGTACAAGTTATAATGTAGTGCTACCAATCCTACACACGAGTGGGGAAATAGGGCCCATAAATTCAATCACCCATTTTACAATTTTTCAGCACTTACAATAGGTCTTAGCAACATCTCATCTCTGGTTCCCAGCTTCCCAAGGCATTGAAAATGATGAAATGCTTTGAAATATTCCTTAACATCCTTATATAAAGTTTCCCACCTTAATCCAACCATCAAAATTTTACGTGGTGGCATCTCCATAATAGTGTCCACCTGCTATCCCAGCATGAGCTTTTGACATTATCCCCTCGCACTCATGTTCTATAACACACCGGTGTAAAACCTTATCACGACCAAGTTTATACAAGTATCCACTTATCAACTGATAGGGCATCGCACGTATTGCAAGTTGCTTCTTTTCCAAAATCTTCAACCCCTCAAGTTCTTAGCCAGTGCACAAAAATATTGCAATGTCTTCGATTTCAGTGGGTGCACAATTCAATCTAAATAGTTCTGCATCTGAAATTTTTTCTTTAATGTTTTGCATGTCCTCACCAGAATTGATCCTTGACAAGTGGTCAGGTCTTGAGTTAATTTTTCTTGCTTTTACCACAATTGTGAAATGAAATTATTGAAATAGTAGGATCCACCTGCATATGCACCCTTGTAAAATAGGCTTGTTAACCAAATACTGAAGCACCATATGTTCTGTAAAGAATATGAAAGGTGTAGCCAACAAGTATTTCCTGAACTTGTGCAGTGTGTAAATCATAGATAAAGCCTCTTGCTCAGTAGTTGCATAATTTTGCTCAGCTGGGGTCAACTTCCTGCTCGTAAAACAAATGGGCTGGTTTACTATTATTTCACTAGGTTGTGCCAACACTCTGCCAATGCCCATACCAAAGGCATCCATATGTACATGAAATGGTTTATCCCAAGAAGGAAAGCATAGAATGGGAGCATAAGTATGTCTTTCCTTCAATGTCTCAAATGTTATCTATTGCACCTCATCCTAATGGAAATTTCCTTTACTCCTCAACAATTCTTCCAAGGGCATGGAAATCTTAGCATAAACCTTAATGAATTTCTTGTAAAAACCTATATGACCAAGAAATTCATGCACTTCTCTCTGATTGTTAGGTTCTTCCAATCCCAAGATCATAGTGAACTTGGGTTGATCTACCAATAAGCCTTCTTTACAAATAATATGCCCTAGTAAAGTGCCAAAAGGTGTTGAAAAAACACATTTCTTAATATTCAAGGAGATGTTTAACTGTCTGCATCTTTCAAACATAAGTTACAAATTGTTACAATGATCCTTAACCAGACCATACATTATCTAATCATCAAGATACACCTATATAAAATTATGAATGAAGTCCTGAAACGCTTGTACAACAATGCACTGCAGGTGCATTCTTCAGTACAAAAGGCATAACTGTGTATGCAAAGCTTCCCCACTCAGTGGTGAAAGTTATCTTCTCCTAGTATTCCTTTGTTTTGTGCACATGATGATATCCAAAAAATCCATAAGTAAAAGAGTATATCTCAAGCCTTGTTACGCCTTCCAGGATCTCCTCGGTAAATGGGGTAGGAAAAGGATCAATAACACATGAAGCATTTAATTCCTGATAATCCACATAGATCCTTATCCTCCCATAATTTTTAATTCTTAACACCATGGGACTCACCCAATCTGATTCCTCAATGGGCTCAATGATTCAAGACTTCAACATCTTATCAATTTCTTCCTTTACCTTAATGTGCATATTAGGGTTCACCTATAAGGCCTCTTCCTAATCGAGTGCACATCATCTTTAATTTTAATTCACATCTCTCCTAAAAAAGGGTGTACTATTTTTAATTCATGATATACCCTAGAAAATAGGTCCTGAAAGTCATGCAGAAGCTCAATAATCTTTGCTACCTCCTATTCAAACCAATAATCACTAATAATGGCCTCTTTAGGTTTTGCATATATCCTAAAGTTAACCTTATTTTTCTTCATAGGCTCATGATACACATGCACCATTTCATCTATTGTTTCCATTACCTTGCGCGTACCTTAAGTATAGTTAAACTCCAGGTTGTTGTCCTCAACTTTTTCTCCATATATTAAGTATACCAGCTTACCCTTTTATTTTTTCTTCCCAAGTGCGAACCATCTCTTCTTCTTCAGTATCTTAAAGATAAAGGTGTGCCTCTAAATCCAATTCTCCACACATGTCTAAGAGTAGTTCCTCAACCTTCGTGATATCCCCCAAAGTAAGGTGCTTCATAATCTTCAATGCTTCATTGACCAGAGGTTTAGTATAAAAGTAATCAAAAGTGTGAACCATACGCGAGGTCATCTCTTTCCAATTAACAATCTCCCATGTCAACTCTGCCATGGACATACCAAGCGTGCACACCATCTGTCGAGAGTTTCATAGAACTTATGTACCCAGAGTGATGGTGGTAAGGCCTCCTGCCCCTCCATCTAGAGCCTCTCACAATTCTAAACGTGATGTAAAGAAAAATCCTTCCCATGGTATTCTCATATTTGTGAAGGTACATTTCTCCATAGAAACCTAGTAGAAAGGGTGATTCTCACTTCACGTCCCTTCTAAAAGGTTGTCCTTGTGTGTAGCCCACCAATGTGTCTATTGTCCCATACATGGTATAAACCAGCATATATCTATTCTGTCACCAGTATCCTTCCATTGGGATTCCATAGCACACAAAAATACATTGGGGTTTCCTTCGCCAGTGTACCGGAGGTACCTAGCTTATTACTCAAATGTCTAACCATGCACGTACCTGATCATGCGAGTAAATGTATTCTTAACCTCATGCCTAACTACTTCATACATTCCGTGCACCCAATTTTCACAAGAAATACTTGTAGTATCACTAACTGAATGAACATCATCCCATTGTGTTACTCCTTCCTTAGATGGCTCAATCACCTCAGGGTATCTGATTGTACGTGCGTATATCTTGTTCAAGTCCTCATCACTTAATGAGTCAACATACGGGGAATCCTTTGCATCTGTCAATGGATAATTATGTGCTATTATTTTTTCTCAAAGCTAATGTAGCCTTTATTAAAACCCAAATCTACATTATTTGCATAACACAATGGGCACCCAAGTAATGCTGGGAAACTATCTGCCTCTGTGAGTTCCAATACTTCAAAGTCCCTAGTGAACTTGGCTCCCTGAATCATAATAGTAGCATCCTTTAACACCCCAATAGGATTATACCTCATTCTATTTTCCATGTACAAACATTCAAAGAAGGCTACAATGGTGGTTTTCCCATCTGATTCCAAGCATCCAAAGTGAGTACATTAACTTCTGCACCTATGTATCTATAAGAATGTTTCTCAAAATCCATCCATCAATGAATGCATTCAATGTAATATCCTTGACATACTCATGATTATGGGGAGGCATATTTGTGTTATGGATCTACCTCTCGCACTCATGTCCAATGTGCATGGTACTTTCTCTCTCAACCACTCTCCTAACATAGGGTTGATGTTCCCCTGACCCAACATTCTGTAGAATTCCTTCAAATCATCTATGTATTTCTGTGGAATTTCAGCATTCTTATCTCATTCCAATACACAGCCTCTTCTCCTTTAAACTCTGAATCTCTCCTTGTATATTCCTGATTACATCCATAGTCTCTAGATAAACCTTATTTCTTATGTTTAACATTAAGGTACTTTGAATTTATTACTTCTTTATTCATTATAGGTGGCTTTTACTTTGGAGTCTCATGGTGCGTGTGCAGACCTCAATGCATGTGGTAACTAACATAGGTTGTAATTCAGAATTCAGCCCCGTCCTTAACACCCATTTATCTCCATCCGTGCATTGATCTTGATCATAGCTGCTCCCTTATCTTGCTTATGTTTTTTTCTCATACATTCATACAAGTTAGGGCATTCTAAAAACTTATGTTGTTTTCCACACGAAGAGAAAACCATGTTTTGAGGGCACTTACGTTGATAATGGTCAGGAGATCCACAAGTAAAATAGGTTACTCTAGGGAATCCCCCTCTTCCACCACCGCGACCTCATCCTCTATATCCACCACTAAATCCTCTATTCATGTTATCTCCATTACTGTTCCCTTCATTATGTCTTATCCTTGTTCCATATAGATCCACTTACTACACCAGTTTGGCACACACTAGTTTTATGGCCTCATGTATGTGATCTATTACTTTGTAGTTAATTGTATCATGAGTATAAGTTTTGACAAATCTTACAATACATGGATACATTCTTATGGATTTGCACAATGCAAAAGAGGACATCTACATCACATCATGGTCCAAATGAAAAATCTCACACTCAAGCAACATGGTGCACATCACTTATGAGGATAGTTATCCTTGGTGTGTCCTTAAACCTCACAATATATACACCAAATCCCACTGTGCGCATCATGAACTGAATTAGAAGAGATCTTATCTAATTGTTTATCCATGGATGCAATCTGTGCTTCAAGAAATGGGCTCACACTCGTAGTGTCTACACCTCCCAAGTACCTGATCGTTTAGAGATTCTTCCAAAGCATCATGCATGCGCGTCTATAAAAGTTTTATGAGATAACACCCTTCAAAAAGGAGTCAACATCCCACCAACAAACCACTTTGTATGCTGACTAGGATGTATGTTATAAGATAGCTTTGAAATCAAGTTTTAAAATACATCATACTCCCAAACCTTTCTGATAACCCCTACTTAATGTCCTTAAGCAGACTAATACTCTTCTATTCAAACTCATGGATATGGAACTCAGCCAAAAATGTAGAATGCAAGGCATCATAATCGATTGAAGTTTGGTGTGGGTCATACTTCTTATACAAGCTATGCACGTACCCTTGAAGAGTAGTAGAAAAATGACTTGCCTTCCTATCTAGAGTGGTGATTCCCTTAGCACGCCATAGCAACTTGCACTTGTGTACATGTTCTGCAACATCTTTAATACCTCTGTATTCTGGAAAGTGAAGAGACATCTCATAAAACACCTATTTGGGTTGATGTAGGGGTTACTGAGGATGTGGGACTTTTCCTCAAGATCCAAAACCAGAACCTCCACAATATTTCCTCCACCACCAGAACCACCTCGATCCACTTGATCCCAAGCCTCCTAACCCACCTAAACCACCTCATGCAGTGGGTTTCAGACCAGTGGATGTACTCCCTTGTATTCCAATAGTGGTACTAAACTGAACTCCAACAGTATGAGAATTTTTAGTACTTCCATATGTGTTCCCAATGTTCTATGCGTGCCCACACACTTGACCTGATGATGCATGCAGATAATATTCCTCCAATCGTCCTCCAAACAATAAATATGTTGTCACTTGTGATGCCATAGATGTTGTCTGATGCACTTCTATATTCAATGGAAAATATAATTACCTAAAACCACTATATTACCTACACTCACTTTTTTATCAATAGTTACTTCTGGAACTCGAACACCAAGCACAAGGGCTAGGTCACCAGGTGGGATCAGATGTGCCCCTGAGGTCCTTAATCTTTCTTCATTGTACATGCGCTCTCATCAGAAGTTGGAGGGGATTCTCTACTACACTTTCCTAAGTGGGGGAGATCCTGATGCTCTGGCTCCACGTCTTCCACGTGAGCTTCAAATCCTTCGTGAGACATCATCCTATGTAACTCCATAGACTCCTCAATATCACCCTTCTTCTCCAATTCTCTCTCCTCATGCTTCATTATACTTAAGCCATTTTCTCCTCTCTTTCTCTCTTTCTTCCTTCTACAATCCGCCATATTTCACCACTCCTACCCACTTCCCCTTGCATGGTGGGGTGTTTAGCTAGCCATAGGAAGATGCTCCAGCTCAGCATCACCATAAAATCGCTAAAGGAATGATGTGAAGGTAAGATCCTCTCAATTCACACAAGAATTCAAAACTCAACAACTTCTAAACAAGTATATGTAGACACAACATACTCCAAAGTATAACTGCACACAACATTAGCCCACCAATGATCTACAACATGTCCAAGGTTCATCTACATCAAAAAAATCCTGGATACTCTTCTTGCGTCCAAGTCCTTGGTCTATAATACCATCTTTTCTTTGATGCATACGCGGATAACCACTCGTAAAACTCTATTGGAAATAAATAAAAGACTAACTCGTAAAGCTCATGATAAATATGTTCTTCAACCCGCTTGCACGCATTGAAATTAGGTCTAGTTTTACTATATCTGCAAAAAATGATCTTGTCTATCAATCACCCAATCTTCAATGGATGCAAAGATTCAAATTATATGTCCATCATTATGGAACATCGTGGTAAACAATTTGATAAGAGGTCCCGGACACAACAGAACCAAAACGTAGTCTTATTTTCTCACTCAACAGCCCTAGATACATTGGCACGTCACTTAGACAAATCTCATTGCTCACCCAAAGTGCGTAAAGGTATTATGTCCCTCTTTGTCTACTACCCTTACCATAATGATAACATGCATGTTAATAATAATCAAAGCCCAAAGTATATATCCCATTCTAACAATCAAATTATTGAGCTCAAATTGGAAACATACATAGTAAAGTAAGCATACAAATCACATAAAAATTAAAACTAGATTCACCATATAATCACTAGTAACATATACATTAACAATCAATATCAAACCATAACGATCCATTATATTAGTTCATCAAAAACACAATATTTGAATACATCATAAGAAACATCACAAAGCCATGCACACAAGTACAACATCATACCAACAAGCATAACTCTTGTAACAATCTAGTCTTTAATGATCATGTTGTGTCCCAAAACCATGCAAATCAATACATACATACATACATACATACATAAATAAGGGGTGGGGAATTTCCCTTCACTTCCCATGCACTCCTCAAAATAGGCTGCATGCTAAGAATAACCATGCGCCACTAAAAAATAAATTAGGAAGCATGCAAGCTTCACCTAATAATAGATTATTGATAATTAACTCTAGTTCTAATCCTATTATTAGCTCTCATGCTTTAGTTCAAACTACCAGTTCCTGTTTCCAAAAATAGACTATTATTGACTGCCCAATCCTCCTTACATGTCGCACACTCCAAGTCTATATTTATCTCCACTATACCAAAAACTCACCAAGTCCTCTGCCTCTCTGTAATGATCTTCATGTGCATCTCTTCCCATATTTCACACATAAAATCTTGTACTTCCAACATGATCACCAGGTATATCCTTCTGCGTGTTTCTTCTGTAGCCCTTCCACATGTGCATGAACCACTTCATACTTCAAACACTCAGCCATTTTATAGTTCCCAACAACAAGAAAAGGGTTAAAAATTAGGGAAGGGTCGACGGTGACTTGGTAGGGTTGATGACAACTAGCAATGAGTCAATGATGACTAACAGAAGTTAACGGGGACCTAGGTCGGAGGGTTATATAAGTGCTTAGGGTGGTCAGATAATATTGTTTGTGTGGTGTAATTTTTTTGATCGAGATCTTTTAGTGAGAAAAGGATTTGATATTTGGAGCAAGATGGAGGCCAGTGGAGCAACGAGGAAGTGCCAGAGGACCCAGAGGATGGTAAGTGTCAAGCCCTAACTTTGTGTTTAAGTTTTAATTTATTTTTTTATGTGTTTGTAAAATTTCAATGTGGGAACCAAGGGTGGATAACATCAAATGGAGATGGTCACATTTGACTAGGGAATTAGGGTGATGACCTAAGATATGTAACATTGACACGAACCGGGTTGGCGTTGACTAGGCTAGGATGAGAGATTTTTTAGTTTTTGATGATGATGTACATGTGTTGGGATGCTAATGATTTTTTTTATGGGTTTTATAGGTGAGGGAAACATTATACCTCAGAGACATAGTTTTGGTGCTGTATGATAGGATCAGAGGGGATTGGCTGATGTAGAGTGAGATCACTTAACTGTAGTGGAATTGGGTAGATTCTTCCACTACTAGAGGATACTCAGATATGCAAGGTTGATGTTTACACTAATTGACAGATGAGATGTGTAGACTAGTACATTCTGGTTCAGGACTTAGGAGATGATGGTCACTCTAGAGGATGTGTACCACATATTAAGGCTACCAGTACATAGGGAACCCATAGAGCCTAATACAACTGAAAGGAGATTGGGTGTATTGACATGGCTATTCAGAGCTGATGCCCTACAAATCATATTTACATCAGGTGTATTTTGTGTAGAGGCATGATATGTTTAGGGGATAATGAGGAGTAGATTGATATGTATAGTGATGATGACTATCTCATGCTATGTGCTACCAGAATTTGATGGAGTGAGGTTTCCATGGACACTATCAGGATAGTGGTGCTTACAGATATCGTAGAACACACAATTGTGTTTTCCTTTGTCACAATGCTATTGGCGTGGATATATCATGAGGTATGGATTTATGCTATGAAGAGGAGGTCTGGATTGGATGTGGGATATTTACTACACTCTTGGGCATACGAGCATATAATTAGGATGCCATGATTTTCATGGGGGACTGGGGACCATATAGATTTACCTGTTGGATTCTTGAGATGGAGGGACAACCAGGCTAATGTGTACATGAAAAAGTGATGGGAGGATCGGTATAGAGGGAGGTTGGAGAGATTATATGTGGAGGATGTTAGATGGATGCCCTAATGAGATTTCCCTGTAAGGCCAGATGTGGACATCGAGATGTATAACATGAGGAGGATCAGATGGGTCCAAGGATAGAGGTTGGAGATGGTGGATGCAGTTATGTTTCCATGAGTAATGAGGAAGTTTGAGGTAGTATAAATGGTGTTAGGGGTGCTGATCATATATAGATGGGATGAGGTGGAGAGGGACTTACCTAGTCTAGTGATGAAAAATCCATTTGAGGAGGAAAGAGTTCCATGGGATAGTGATGATCATGTGGGTGTCGGAGAAGGATTTACAGGATGGATGGAGGAGACATGGGCAGCCCTGGAAGTAGAGGAGAGGGCGGAGGAGGATGAGGTTCCCACATGGGAAGAGGAGGTAGCACTTGTAGAGGAGGAGGGTAGGGATGGAGGGGCTGCAACCAAGATAGACCGTGTACATGCGCAATTAGATGTGTCATTCCAGGAGGCTACAAGATTGTGCTAGGAGAGAGACCTAGATATAGAGTAGAGAGATAGGTACCACCAATAGAGGGAGGCCTACAGGGATAGGTTAGGGGTTATTGGAACTATAGTCATGGTATCAGGGGGTGAGGTACTAATAACTTCTCAGGGGGCCGGTTAGATGGATCCACTGAGTACTGTGTCACTATACCAGTATAGAGGTGTGCTATTACGAGCACATTGTGACATCAAGGCTACCATATGTGCCGCGATATGCAACATATCTAGCAAGGGAGAGAAGAACAATGAGCTCATCGAGAGCAACACCATTTGATAACATGACTAAAATGGTGCAATCGGGGTGAGATCCAGGTCTAGATAGAGGAGAGGATGGTGGGAAGAGAAATGTGCAGGCACTTGCCCCAAGGGGGCAAGGCTTGAAGCTTAGAGTATTTGATCCACATCTTAGCATGTAGAGGGTGATCATGACATACTAATTTTTGATGTAAATATTTTGAGATATAGCCCATAAAGGCCTATCATAGATCTATCAAAATATTTTGATGAAGATATATATATATTATATATATATATATATATATATATATATATATATATATATATATATATGTATGTATGTATGTATGTATATGATTTTGTCATGACTTATATAAATGTGGTGTGAAGATGTATTTGAGTATTTGATTACATGATGGATGCTTGTTATTTATGGAAGTGATGGATATTGATTTATATGCTAGATGTGATGGATGTTGATTTGATTTCATATCTTGATTATATTTTAGATATGATGCGGATTTTTAAACTAGATGGTGATGATATGGTGATATGATAGATATAGATTGGAAAATGGTGTGATTGAGGATAAAAGAAAACATGTGAATGTTTAGATTAGATTTATTTAATGGATGTGTTTAGGAGGTATGCAAAATTTATAGGGAAACATGTACAAAAAATTAGGATTATATGATGAGGGGTCAAAAGCATATAACGATGTCCCACTTTTTTGCAGTTCTTTGTACTTTCAACAAAATATTTTCAATAACCAAAACATGACCAAACACATATTAAATGACAAAAAAGGTATTTTAAGAGCTTATACATACCAAGGTACAAGGAATATATAATTTTCCTGATGTTTTAAAGTTTTTATAGTATTTATAAATATTTATTTACTAGTCAGATTTTAAAATATTTTTGGCCGCCAAGTGGGACATACTTGTATGTTTTGACCATCAGATGTGATATGATTAAAAAATGTAGAAGTTAGGATGTTGCGATAATACGACCTTAAGAGGGTGATCCAATCATGAGAGAGTACACTTCTTTGTAGAGAGGAGAAAACACAGAAAAGGTGCGTTCAAATTGGATTAGAGGTAAACATGAAAGGGAATGAGATAAAGTAATGCACTTGTGACCATTGACAAGTGTCAATACATAACAAACGCTAGTTATTCATACTTAAGATCCTGAGGGAAAGATGGAAAGTGTGCTTATAGACCCATTATGGACATGAAAAAGGTGTTAAGATGGATGGAGCTTGTATGGGGAAAAATAGGTTCTTCTTAGGCATAAGTCCTAGGTCTGTGCCCTAACTTTGAGCAATATGGTGCAAACTGATCAATGTGTTAGGTTTGCTGTACATGGGAAAGATGATTGATACAAGAAGATTTCTAGGGATGCTTAATTTTGATTCTTTACTTTTTACTTTTAATAATTTTTAAGAAGGATAATCAATGTGGGAAGCTTTTTACTGCCATGATATAGGAAAGTAGCCATCCTTCGATGGAGTGTTCTATATTTAGATTTTTGACTTTGAATTTTTGAGATGGAAGGATAGAATATGCATGATAGCTGTCCTTTAAGGGATCAATCTACACTTTTCCCAATTTTTTCTTTATATGAACAACTCTCCTTCGTGGGATCAGTCTGTTTGTGGATATGATGGCTTTTTGATATAAGCATCCAAGATTTTAACTTTGGATAGAGTTGGGTATAGCCAAGTAAACCACTTGGGGAGGGCATGAGAAGATATAAAAGAAGCATCTATAGACCCCTAACATGGTTCCAATAGGTAAATAAGAGGGTGATGGATGTAATGATTGCATAATTCCCACCTAGAGGGAGGAATTTTTCCATAAGGAATATGTTATGGGAAGAACCGAGGTTCTTGTATTTAAGGTCATAGATAGGAAAGTGACGGTAGACCACATACTTCCAAATCATTATGATGAGATATGGAAAGGATAATGACAGAGATAGGATCGTTGATACAACTAGGATCACATTGTTAGGTATGTTAACAATAGAAGGGTCTTAAGTGCAAAACATTGAGAGGTTCTATTTTTGGTTTACCATCTAGAGACACTAAACAATAAGCTCCAGATCATTAGTTATGCATGATAATGTATGGTACAATCTATTTGGGAGAAAACTTTCCACATTGGTTCCTTTTATAGAAACCTATTTTTGGCACCTCCCCGTGCCTTTTTCCCATGTTCACTTTCCACCCTTGCTCAGCACACTCACTTCCTTCTTAATTTTAAAATCACACCCTTTCCCTCCTAAATTATTCTATTTTTCTCTCATCTTATTTTATCATTATCCCCCCTTTATCTAGACTTACTTCCCATGTTTGCAATTTTAAATACCCATTAAATCCCACCAATCCTAAAATAATTTCATTTCTCCTAATAAATCATGAATCATTTAATTATCCTAATTCTATCCATAATTACCCTCATTTAATTATCCTCCATGGGAGTCCCATCCCTCTTTATTACTACCCTTGATTAATCCTTCCCAAGGATTTCCCCCACTCATATTAGCCCTTCCTAAGATTCCCTCCACCTCCCTTATACCCATTTAACCCTCTTACACATGCACAATACTTAAAAATATCCTGCTACCCGTGTTCAAAAGTCTATTCTCGTCCTCATTTCTGATTCTAACATTCAAATGACAACTCTGCTTGCCCTATTCATCTGAAGAATGACTTAGGTTGCTGTTGATCATGCCTTGGGTTATTTAGTCACACCTACCCCTCTTCTTAAAGGGACTGTAAAATATTGAGACTTCTGTGTGCTTGTTGTGACATATTTCCCTCTTTGCTATATGAGAATCCTTTTTGATCATTTGAGATATTTTAGTGTTTCTCTTTTGCATTGAGAGCTTGGAGTTAAAGCGTATTATGGATATTTGGTTCATACATGCACTTGTTTTATTTTTTTGGTATTTATAAGTGTTCTTCGATCTATTCTTCAACATTCAGTCAGCTTCAATCATCGTAAGATCCAACAACTTATCCCATCTCCTTGTTAACATCCCATCTATGCTCTAGTCACCATCTAATCACACCCAGTCATCGTCGACCCATAACCTCTATTTTTTCCATACATCCTATCCACAACCCTCCATATTCAATTTGCATGTAACCTTTTTTGATACACCACTGCATCAAATTCACCCCTGTAGCATTCCACCCTTCTGGAAATATCCAGTTATATGTCATATCATCTTAGAATCTACACTTTCCCACTATTCTGTAGACAATCTATGTTGGAATCACTGCTCAACTCTCTGGTCTACTCTTAGGTTTCTGATTGAACTCTCTGTCATACTCTTGGTTCGCCATCGAACCTCTATGGTTTGTTCTCATTTTCAATAATTTTCATCCTTGATCATCATATCAGTTATCTTTTCTTATCAGATACTTTGTTCAGATTTTGTTATTAGTATTTCCTTTTTGTTATCATATTATCACTCTTTGTTATCATCTTTTGGGATGACATACCTCTTGAGGAAGTTTTGTGCTTCTTAGAAACTGAAAACTTGTTCGGGAAGCCCACTCATATCTCTTGTTAATCCCCTTTCGCGTTTAGTCTTTCGCTATTGTGCAAGTTGGATACTTGCTGCCAGGAGGATCATTTACTATTTGCCTGTACCATACCATCCTATCCACATTAGGAGGTTCCTTAAACCCTCCCATATTAAGAGGTTTCTTGATTTATCATTAGTTTTTCACTAATCTGAGAACAGGTAGTGCATGAAAATCTTGTCAAACATTCTGGCACACCCAGTGGGACACCCCTTCCTTTGGTGAGGTTTCTTTGTTTTCAATTTTTTCCATTTCATATTTTTCTATCTCCCCTTTTCACTAACAATGCAGGTAGAAGTATCACCTTTACTTTCTTTTGTTGGCTCAGGAGTTTCTTGGATTTTATTTTTTGCGTGCTTATTTGCTTTCTGAAGTTAGATAAATAGGAAAAATTAAAATACCAAGTATTCCTTGTCTTTATTTCTCCTCATTTTATTTAATCGTACTGCATATCTTCTCTGTTAGTTTTCATCAAATTGTTACACTTCGTTTTTGGGTATTAAGAAGAATATCCTCATTGTTTTCTTGTCTCACATAGTATAATTATGGGGTAATCTTATTCACATTCACTAATTTACACACACATCCAAACATACACATATCAAATTCATATATCCAAACATTCCTTCCAGGTGGAACTGTTTGGATTTCATCACCGAATATGAAAGTTGCCACTATGGTGTTCTGACCGCATTATAAATATTATATAGACTCATACCTCATGTACCTTTGGGTATATTAAGGACTCCTAACAACTGCAGACGTAATGAAATAAAACTTAGACAAACCATTTCCTAGTTCCCTTCTAAGCCTTTTTCTATCTTGTTTTCATCTTTTATAAGTAATCAATATTAAAATCAAACTATGCTATGTGTATATTGCCTATGTTGTAGCAACTAAACCAACATAGGTTTTGATTTCTTATTTTCATGCCTGTTATTACTCGATTATAGAAAAGTAAAATGGAACAATTATCTTCATCTAACATTCCCACCCTATACCTCTTCTCTTACGTAGAAATCAATCCCTCTTGTCATTTCTTCCTCTAGGATCACTATGTCCATTACCCCTATCATCTCTTCTTGTGAACCACCCATGGTTCATGCTCATGTTGAGAGAAATCCCCCCTTACCATTTTTTCTAGTGATCTGCCTATGGTTCACGCTCATACTGAAACCAATCCTTCCATTTATCATCATTCGATCCCTTCTCGACCAACCAAACCATCGGTAACCACTTCTCTTGAGGCCTTTGGGCCCCCCTCTTATTCCTCACAGAATGTGTGGAGTTCCATAGTAACTCCTTGATTCCAATCCCATTATAATCCATGATTACCTCATTTGTAAATATACTCACCTACCCATCGATGGACCTCCCCTTCCACATAGATATATGCCTACCTTGAGTTCTACCCAGATCCTAACATTCTCAACCTATCCATATTATTCCCTCGAGTGATGAATGAATTCTCCATATCCCAACGTGAACAAACATCCATTGATTAATCCATACATCAATCTACTCAGTTGGTGGTTCCCATCCCAGCTGGTTTTCCTTGCATCAACACTACCCCTCGTTCCTCTATGCCCATCACATTTTCATCCACTGTAGTCATTGATATCATCACTTAATCCTCTTACCGGATTTAGTCTCCTTCACTCTGACGATCGATCATCCTCCTCAAAACTCAGTCTCTATTCCCACATGTCAAATTCATTCAAATTTGGTCTCTTCACAACCACTCTATTCAGGTTCCACTTCATACACATAAACCCCCTCTTCCACACAATACTTTTCAGATAGACATGTCCTATCATAATCCCATTGGAACATCTCAAACCTCCCCATCACAGCCATTATCAAACCAATCATCTTATCATTTAACAAATCCATTAAGCTTATCCTTCTACTTGTATTAGCCTTTCAGGATAGCCCACCTCTTCAACCCATCCAATCTCAAACCTATCACTTATTCTCTTCCCTATCAACCACCTCCTCATAGCTCCTATCAATCCTCTACAGTCTCATTCCAAAATCTATCTTGTCCACTTCCTATATCTAACAACCTTATCCTTCAACATCTCCTATGTGTACTTCCAGTGACCCCATGCATAAACATTTACGAGTAGATTGGCCAACCTGGAAGCCTGCTACCTTGGGTCCCAAGAGCTCATTCACATACAAACAAAATTATTTAACGATCTCATTAATCCTTTTTTCTGAGTTAAACCTTACCTTCTTCATTGGGAAATTCTTAAGTTCTCTAAATTCAACAGAAAGGAGGATCCTCAACAACCCCTCTGGGATTTCCGACATGCTTTTTATCTTATAGCCCATGACTAGAACCTCATATTAAGAACATTTCCCATGTCCTTAACTGGCCTTGCATTAGACTGGTATAATGGTATACCTCAACATTCTCTCTTCTTCGTCACACAACTTTCCTAAATCTTCCTAGATCACTTCCTCCTTCAATATCGCTTGTAAAATCACCATTACTGATCCATATGCCATTAAAAAATTTGAAGTACGAATCCATTTCATGATTTTTTTATGAGATGGGATGTCATCATCAAGAAAAGATATCATTTTACCTTCCTCAGAACTAGAGATCATTGAGCTATTTTCTTAAACTTTTTCTAAACACATTTCCTCTACTCTCAAAATTTAGTTCTGTCAATGTTTTAAGGAAGCCTTTACCATGGACTCATAAATTATAACTATCCGTGCCCTTGAACAGGGCCATGTAAAACTAAAATGCAACAAACCCAAGATGGAGTTCACAAAGTCCTCCTCTTATTCTTCTTATCATGATAAACCCAAGACAGTGGAGCAAACACTATTGTTGTCAAATCTTCCTCTTCTTCTTCCTCCCTAGTCGAGCCCTCACAAAGAGCTCCTCGCTCCATACCCCAAACTATACTCCTCTTGGGGAGTCTTATAGTTCCATATTTGATAAGATTATGGATTCCAATCTTATCCAATTACCTCCTATTCATCCTTTAGATGAATCACGGGCTAAGCCTTCTTGGTATCATGAGGATGCTTATTGTAAACATCATCGAGTCCACTGAAATGAAATTGAGAAGTGCTGTACCTTTAAGTACCTTATTCAATGACTTATCAATCAAGGGTACCTTCAAGTGAGTAATCATAACACATCTTCTAATCAACTATTGGATGTTTTAAACAAAATTTTCCTAACCATCCTCATACTAGTTAAAAAACTCCCTTCCACATCCCAAACACCCAAAGCCCACACCATTAACACCCTAAGACATGTTCCTACATCCTCCTCCTTAATCAATTCATCAACCTGATCCACTTCTACCATCAAGACCATTACACACGAATCTACTATATCTGAATCCACTCCTCCCATATCCATCATACTACCCATCTCCACACCCGATCTCTCATCTACTTCTTCCTTTACTCCTTCAAGTGATCCCGCCCCTACCATCTTGACAACCTCATCAACATCCACCCCTTGTCCTCTATATGATCCCACATCATCTCTTGCTTCTACATCCTCCTCAAATGTTCATTTAGACAATACCCCTACTTCATAATTTTATTCTACATCTAAATATTCTTCCATTAAAACAATATCCCCATCACCTTCCAAATCCTCCTTGTCTCCATTTATTTTGGACTCAATCATACCTACTACTTCACCCACCTCTATTCCACCCTTACATGTTATACCATCCTTAGAATCAATCCCATTTCCCCTTCCTACACTCCTACCCACACCAATCACATCAACTACCATGATCACATCGACACCACCATCTCCCCTACATCATTATCATCATTTGTGAAAGCACTCCAACTCACCATAACTTTAAATGATGCCCCTATATCATCCATAAAATTATAAATGCCCACATCAACTCAACCCACACCCAATTTAGAAATCCTTAAACAAAATTTACTTCCACCACCATCAACCACCCAATCCTCAGACCCATTGGTTGAAATCATTTTCATCCCCCCAAGGGTTCTTCTTCACAGTCAAAATCTAAGACCCTTGGTGTATTTCCACAAAATTCCCTTTCAATTCCTCATAAGAAGATAGTCATTCCTCTTCCTAAAATCAAATCAAATAATGCTACATAATCTATCTTAGGACCACCTCTATCTCTCCTAGGACTGGCCCCTTCTTCTAAGAAATTTAAACCACAAAATGATAAAAGTCGTTCTCTAACATCAAAATCACCTACCACCACTTCTAAACTACCCCTACCTAAATCAACCACCATCATCCCTTCCACATCAAAATTAGTGGTCAAAACTATTAAGGATAAGACCTTGTTTTGACCTACATCCACTTCCTCTAAATCAAACCCATCTACTCTTAAAACATCAACCTCTGAACCACCTGTCAAATCTTATACTTAGGTATTCTAGTGTCTTCTCCATGCATCCATAGTTACCCTTCCTCCCATTAAACCCTTTGAATCACGTAGGAAAAATCCCACTTGGTTTGATCCTAATGTTATTTATGCCTAACATCGTGTGCCTGGCTAAACTACCAAGCATTGCAAGGCCCTTTGTGCCCTTATCGATAGCCTTATGGAAGAGTATGAATTCCTTGTCGAAGATGAGGAAACCCTTCCATCCCCTATCCCATCTTCATCCAAATCCAATGTTTCCATTAAATCCAATAATTCTCAGTCCACCTGCATCGCTATTCCACCTACGACTTCTCTTTCTGACTAAAAAATTCCCCTGCTTTACATATACATTATCCATGTTTCCAGTAGGTCTCTCCCTTACGAGACCTAACCATTGACTTCATCTAAACCTAAGGTCATCATCGATACTCCTTCCAATGAACCCATCAATCATCCCCTACCATTTCCTCCTTCCTCTAAAGATAAGGTATCTATCCTAGCCACTCCTAATCCTTCTTCTATCAAATAGACCATCATAAAATAGTTCCATCAATTCCCTGTTAAGATGTCCTTGTTAAGATGTCCCTAAATGAGCTCATCCAATGCTCTCCTAGCCACAAACATGCTCTTATTGAAGCCCTACAACACATCCCTGTATCATTTGATGAGCGTAAACCCTTCGCAGCTGTAGCTGACTCTCTCACATCTTCCGCTGCTATATCCTTCGAGGATTATGAAATCCCCTAAATTCTTCCCGAAGACCATGACCTTCCTCTCTTCATCATAGTTCATATATGTGACACATTCATCTGGTGGACTATGATTGAAAATGATACTAAAATCAACATAATTTCTTCCCACACCTTCAATCAACTCAAGATCCCCAATACCATTATCACTGAATCCCTTGTCATTCTTTATGTGTTTAATGATGTTGTTTCCCTGCATTGGGTATAGTTATCCTTCCCATTCATTTCGGCCATAAGATCCTTCATGAGATCTTATGTGTTGTAGAAGGGGAATTTCAGTATAATGCATTTCTTAGATGCCTTTGGATTCGTGCCATGAACTGTGTCCCATCTACCCTTCACCGCTGTATTAGGTATGAATATGAAGGGAAGATTCACACTCTCCCCACTGATTACCCTCCTTTTAAAGCATGTCATATGACTTATCGACAAAATGATATGCTTGTCCCTAAATATTCTTTCAAAGCATCCACCTGTTCTTTTGTGCATGTATCCAAGTTACCCCATGATGGATCTTTCAATGATGTGATTTATCATCTCACCTTGGGGGAGTACCAACTCCTCATTCTTAATTATTTTCATTCTCTTCCTTCTCTATTTGACTATCTCATATATCCAAATGATACCATATCTATACCATGATGCTCTCTCTTATGGATTGTTTTTTTGGTTACAATAAGATCCTCATCACTCCAGAAGACCAACATAATACTTACTTCATCACCCCTTGGGGGATTTTCTTTTATCATGTCATGTCTTTCGAATTGAAAAACACTGGGGCCAGTTACCAACGTGCAATGACCTATATCTTCCATGACCTTATCCATAAAAGAGTAGAAGACCATGATGATGACCTCTTGGGTAATTACAAGAACTGATCTGATTATATTTTCATCCTTGAAATCCTTTTTGAACATCTTATCATATTCCTTCTTCATCTCAACCCAGCCAAGTGTGTATTTAGGGTCTTGACTGGAAAACTCCTTGGCTTCATCGTTTCTATTAGGGGAATTGAGGTCGAAACCAAAAAAATCAAGGAAATTCTCAAAATTCCTCCCCCTTCTAATCTAACTCAACTTCGAAATCTCTAGGCCCATCTCCAGTTGATCCACCATTTCATTTCACAACTCTATGACCGTTGCTAACCCTTCTTCAACCTTCTTCGAAAAGACACCCAATTTAACTGGGATGCCAATTGTTAGAAGGAATTCGAAGATCTCAAACAATATCTTCTTTCTTCACTTGTTCTCACACCTCCACATGAGGGAGATCCTTTCTACCTCTACATATCTACCTATAACCATGCTCTGGGTGACATGTTGGCACACTATGATGAGCAAGGAAGAGAACATGTTGTGTATTATATCAGCCGTACCCTTCTTGATTATGAAACCCACTATTATGAAGATGATAAGAAGTGGTATGCCCTCTTTTTAAACACTTCCAAGATTCATCATTATCTACTTAATCATAAAAACCTTCATCGTTACTAGGTTCCACATCCTTAAAACCATGCATTCAAAGCCTTATCATGGTGATTGCATCACTCATTGGCTCATGCTCATGAAAAAATTTGACCTTGAGTTTATCTCCCAGAAATCCATTAAGGGCCAAGCTATTACTGACCAATTATCTGAATCCCATCTTCCTAGTACACATCTTCCTCAAGAGTAATTTCCTTATGAATCCATCAATCAATTCCATCACGAGTATGGTACCCTTAAGATGACCCTATTCTTTGACGGATCCAAGTGTCAACAAGGGGGAGGCATTGGTGTTATCATCATTCCTCCTTAGGGAACTCCTATCCCCCTCATAAACAAGCTCAATTTTGAATGCACAAACAATATGATAGAGTATAAATCCATTATCCTAGGTCTTGAAACTACTGCCTTTTTAGGTGTCCAAGTTCTTGACATCTATAGGGATTTTGATCTTATTTTCAAACAAGTTACATGTGAAGATCAATGTAAAAATGATACCCTTTAGAAGTACATGGACATCGTGCTTCTCCTCCTTGAATCTTTCAACTCTTATTCCATCCAAACTATCCCTCAATCATCTAATCATTTCGCAGACAAAAGGGATTCCCTTTCCTATCTCATCTCTTGAACAATGGAAGAATCCAAAATATTTGTTGTTGTTCATCATCTTGATCAACCATACCATACCCATGAGCTTCCTCATGTCAACCATGTTGACACCAATTCTTCTGACCTTTAGTATTCTAAGATCTTTGGCTACCTATTCAAATCTAAGATCCCCTCTGATATTTCTATAACCATAGGAGGTACTTTCTCCAGCTCGCTAACCAATATGTCATTCTTGGAGGCATCCTTTATAAACGTGGATTCGATGGTATTCTCCTGCAATGCCTTAAATCTCATGAGGCTTCTCATGCTATTTAATAAGTCCATGATGACATATGTGGTGGAAAGTTTAGTAGCTTAGCTGTCACTAAATGTGTCCTTCACTTGGGCTATTACTGGCCTAATATTAATCAAGACTATTGTGCGTATGTTAAGAAATGTGATAAGTGTCAGCAACATTCCAACCTCATCCACATTCCTATCCAAGCCTTACATCCAGCTTAGGACCTTTTTGCCCTTATCACAATGGGGCCTCGATCTCATTGGTACCATTAATCATCATTCTTCACAACAACATCATTCTATCATCACAACGATTGAGTATTTCAACAAGCGGGTGGAAGCTATTCCACTCACCTTAACTAAAGCTATTTCTATCATCAAATTCATCTATCACCACATTATCTACCATTTTGGTGTCCCTCATATGCTCATTATGGACAAAAAAAGTCCATAAAAATCAAATACCTTAAGAAGCTTGGCACCACCATTAACATCAAGCTTAACTTCTCTTCTCCTTACTACCTTCAAGAAAATGGCTAGCCAGAGGCTTCTAATTAGACCTTACGTAATATCCTTGCTAAAAATATTGATAAATCAGGTTGTAATTTGAATCTTCAGCTTCCCTACGCTCCTTGGGCCTACCAGACTAGCATTCATACCCTACGGGTGCTACACCTTTTTCTCTCGTCTATGCTTCTAAAGCTATCATTCCTCTCGAAGTTTATATTCCTTCCTTAAGTGTTTCCCTATATGAATTTATTTCTGATGAGGATTATCATCATGAGTATCTAACAAAAATTGAGTTGTTAGACAAACGTCACCTTATCACCATTCAACATCATCAAGTGTATCAAAATTGAATTATCTGTGCTTATAACAAGCACCATAGACCTCACGAATTCAATATTGGTGACCTTGTTCTTAAAGAAAATCAAAATATCACTACTCTAGAGAGGAGCCAATGTAGAAAATTTTCCCCCAACTAGATTGGACCACACATCATTACACATAATTACGGTTCAAGAGCCTATCATTTGGCCTCCCTTGATGGTAAATTAGAAATGGAACCTCTTAACGCTTTACACTTGTGACCATTCTATTATTAGCATACCTACCAATATATGCTTAGTCATACCCTTCGATCATCCCCTCATCATTATCCTCTTCCATCCATCACTATAATGATCTGTAATTATGTGGTCTTCCATCACTTTCCTAATCATGACCTTAAATATGGACACCATGGCTCTGTCCATAGTATTTTACTTATGGATAGGTTCTCCCATCTTTTTGAGAACTTTACAATCATTAAATCCATCACCATCTTATGAATGTATTGGAACCATGCTAAGGGTCCCAAAGGTGTTCCTTGTACATCTATTATCCCCTCCTAAGTGGTCTACCTAGATATTCCCAGCTCTTCCCCATCAAGGAAAATTTTAAGGGTCCCTCTAAAAAAAGTCTTAGAAAATATTTGGTGAATCTGTGAAAAATGTCTTTCACACGAATGATGAATATCAAGACATCATGAAATCACTATTAAATCCAACCAGATGATATATTTTTTATATGCTACTGGTCGGTAGCATAGTTTATGCTATCAGCCGACAACATATAGTATGTTGCTGGCTGGTAGCATAAAAAATGCTACCACCTGACATCATTTTTTATGCTACTAGCTGACAACATACTATATGCTATCGACCAACAACATAAAAATATGCTATTGACTGACTGTATTAAGGTGAATTTTGTGAATTTATATTTCACGTGAATGGAGAATTGATGCCCAAAATTGACTTATACCTAGAAAAATTTGGCGAATTGGTCCTAACTTATACCCTAAAAATTTTCCAATTTCAAATTTCATAAACTAGAATATTCGTGAGTTAACGAATATTAGCCACTAAAATTTTCCCTATTCCCCATATAATAACCAAATTTATGGATTCTCTTATCAAATTCAAGGTTATCAAAAATAGACTACTCCCTCAAAGGATAGTTATTCATGTAAAAAAAAAATCAAAATCAAGCCAAATAAATAGACCAATCCCTTGAAGGATGGCTATAATGTATATCACTCTTGCCATCATGTAAAAATCATTTATGTATAAACTAGATCATACCATTGAAGGATGGCTACTCTCCTATATCATGGCAATGAAGGCTTCCCAAATTGATCAACCTTCTATTAGCATCCATAGGAAACTTCCCACATTGATCAGTTTTCTCTTTCCCCTACCCAGAGTTGGGGCATATATTTAGGGAAATCCACCTATGGAGAACCCTCTTCTTGTGTACAAGTTACATCATAAACCCCCTTAGTTGTGTTGACCTATAGGTGCATAAGTTATTTCATCCACATTTTCCCTTGATCTTTGATATAATTAGCTATTATTGGTTGTGTTAACACATTTTGTGGTTGCATACAATGCATTGCGTTACGTGGATCCCCTTCTCATTTACTTCCACTACAGTTGGAGGAATTGTTTCCCTGCACGTTCCTTAATACAATGTAGCATCATTCATACCCATAGGTAGCCAATTTTTGGGATGATGAATTACAACCTACGTGTGAAAGGCACTTAAGGTTTGGGCGCATAGACATAGGGCACGTAGACACGCGTGAAACTATAGCGAAACAAGGCACACCCAAGAAAGCATAAAATTAGGACTTAGCCATTTTGCAGTATGAGCCTAAGTTTGGACATGGAGTGCAGAGCACATTTTGTAGAAGACTTCAAGAACACACAAGGGCTATTTCAGACAAGTAGAAGATCATGTACTATGCATAGTTTTGAGGCTATTAATAACATTAGATTGCAGTTATATTATTAGGTAATCTATTAATAACGAGCTTGCATGATTTTATGTTTATCATGTAAAGGTGCATAGCTATTATTAGCATGTAGTCTATTTTGAATATGCTTATATAGTGAAGGGAAAGTCCCCACCCCTATAAATATGTATTGATTTGCATGGTTTAGTAGTACCACTTTTATAATAGAGTTATGCTACTGATTTATGGGCGTGCATGACTTATGATGTCAGTACTACATATGTATGAAGCTTATGTGTTTTAAAACAATTAATATAATGGATATTTATGGCTGGATAATGGTAATTGATATAACTGAGCACAAATCTTGCATGGTAAATCTGATTATGGTTCTTGTTTGATTATTCTTGCATATGGTAAGTAACTAGATCTACTCTATGCACTGTAATATACTTAATTATCTGTTATGGAGCTGAAATATTTGTATGATCAGGCTAACTTCTTGAATAAGATGACATAAAAGAGGGACCTGGTACCCTTGTGTAATTTGGGTGAGCACTTAGTTTAGGTTGAGTGATGTGTTAGCGCGCATTGGGATTTTATGGGTAAATCTAGGCTACATTTTGGTTCCATTTCCGGGGCCTCTTTTTCAGTTGTTTGCTAGGATATTGCATGATGAAGACATACTGGTTGACTTTGGCTAGTATTGAAGAAAGGTTAGACAATTTGGAGGAAGAATATGCTCACATATTTAACACTGGACCTAAAGTTAATGCACACATGTGGGTTGAACAAAATCTCTATCATGATCTACACGAGATGTTTTTCACCATTTTTCCTATAGATATTTACCAGTGGTTGGTGGATTACGCATCAAAGATAAATTTGAGGTTTCACACACTTGTTTAGACATAGGAATAATTTCAAGATTTATATGATGTAGATTTGACTTGGACGAGTGCTGTAGATCATCGGTGGAGTCATGTTTTGAATAGATACATTCTGGAGTATGAGTTTTCTACTTATTTTTGTCCAGAGGTTACCGAGTTTTAGTTTTTATGTGAACCTAGAGGATCTTATCTGCATGGTATCTGCTTAGTGGTAAAGATTTTGATCATGACCCTAGATTTGGAAGAGCGTCATATGGCTAGATAAACTCCACCACACACGGGGGGAGGAGTAACTATAGTGAAAGATGACGGATTGTTGGTGAGAAAAATTGTTGGGTGGAAAAACTTGTGGATTTCTTAGCAATGCTCTAGGAATCTAAGTCCCTCTACTTAATCAGTGTAGCATCTGTATATGCATGCACGAGTAAAGGTGAATTTTCCTGGTGGCCTTGTGGTCGCAGATCCAATAGGGGCACTCCAATGACCATGCGAAAAAGATAACAATCTCTTGCTAGGGAACCCTTTGTCTGAAGAGTGGGAAAGGGGAGTGATAAATGAGGTAGGAGAACTAATGTTGTAGGTATAAAATCAGATTCTTGCACACACTAGTTAGAAATTTCAACACATGCGTTCATGAGAAGAAACAAATGTGTAAATAACAGCAAGACCAAATAGAATTTATTGATCACAAAGTATCAATAAACTCCTTAGTCAAATAAATCTATAAAATTCTTCTTCTTGTATTGATTTCTTAAATAAAAGTTGTACATAGTGTGGGAATGGAAGAAATTTGAGAGTGGAGGAAAGTATAAAAAAATGGCTATCTCCTTTACTTTCTCTAAGTACAATGCACTATTGAGTTTACAAGATCAATTTCCAACCCTTTGAAATGGGAATGGATTTATAATTTATAGAATGAGAGGTGACTTATTGTCTACCCCCCAATGGCTTTTCATATGTCCTTGTGTAACTTAAAAATTTTCAACTTCCTAGGAGAATATTAAGTCCCTTTTTATAACATAAAGGTGACTTATTACATTAGGAACATTAGGACATATGAACAAGTGCAACCCCAACGTGAAATTAGAATATTGGAAAGTGAGAGAAAGTTGGGGGAAGAGAAGAGAGAGAGAGAAGAAGAAGAGGAGATGTCATTCCTGATGAAGTCCGGTGATCATTGTTGATGGAAATCTCCAAATGCAGTGAAACTCTGAATCTTTGAACTCCTTGCACACTGAGAAACTCCTTCAAATTAGTTCACAAACACTCACCAAGTTGAATGAAATAATATGGTTCTTGAATGCCCTATGAAAAATTCCTAGGATTATCTTAAACAATGATGTCCCCCTAAATGATTATCCTTGTACATCCCATTGTGCCAAAAATTCTCTTTGATTGTAACTTACTATTTTTAGTAAGTGTGAATTGCAAGCTGAGATGAGCTTTTTGATGAATTTTCCTATGATAATCCCTTTATGTTTACCACCTTCTTTGTAGCCTCTTCAAATGGTGGATTATCTAAAGTAGCAGACCCCTATGTAGGAAGACATGCTATTTTTAGTAAGTGCACCGCAAATGTCAGATTGCAACAAAACAAGTCTTGAAATTTTGGGTTTTATTCCGGGGTTCCACGCTCCGCATTTGAGTAACTCCTTCATATGGAAAAGTGGGAAAATGATATTTTCATGGCATGGGAAGAATACTAAAAAAAACACATCCCTCCATATCCCTAAAAAATAGGGGCTTCATGGTGCAAAAACTAGTTCACGCGAAACTGGATTTTTCAAGGATAATTCCTTCCAATTTTTGCGCGGTTTCGCCCACTGGAAACCTGAGAAGTGAAGAGGTAGCTCGCTTCCTTTTTCATATATGTTCTTCATGTGATAGGGAAGAGTACTGAAAAAAACACAACCCTTCATATCCTTAAAAAATAGGGGTTTCATGGTGTAAAAACTAGTTCAAGGAAAACTAATTTTTTTGACGATCATTTCTTCTAATTTTCAGGCGATTTTACCCATTGGAACCCTGAGAAGCGGAGAGGTAGCTTGCTAATTTTTTTCCATTACTGTGTCATGGTGGCCATTAATGGAGCTTAAAAATTTTAGGTTTCCTTTTCTTCTCCATTTTAAAATAAAAATTATATTTTTGTTATGGGTTTTTTCTTCTGGTGCCTCACATGTAATTTTCGTTCAATCGACAGACCAGGTT
>CM034151.1:272128783-272187758 GCA_019776745.2 Taxus chinensis | reverse complement strand
TAAGGAATAGCGAGAAACCTACCGAAGCAAATGGAAGAAATTGGTAAATCTTGTTCTATTAATTCAACGATTTTTGCAGTAGTCCCTAATGATACAGGTTCTTTAGTTTTACCGCCAGGAATTGGTGTTGTTTTGGCTACGCTGATGGTTTCCAAGATCCTCGTAGTAACCAACTTTTCTGTGACTTTGATCTTGGGTTTATTAATTTGTTTTGTTGGAATTTGAATTGAGTGTAGTACCTGGTCTCTCTTTAAATCAGCTAGGGTGCACGTCAAAATGGATTTGATCACCTTTGGCTACAACTACCCTTTCCTAGATGCAGATTTCGTACTTCTTGAAAAGCGTGGAGGGTTGCCTTCATTCGTTGTCTCCACGGTCGGCCGAGATCATATTATAGTTAGTTGCCCGATCTATAATATAAACTCATCAGGATTGTTTTAGGGTCCCCCAAAGTGACCGGTAGTATTATGTTTTTCCTATCGACGTTGGCTTAGGCTACGTAGCCTCTTAATGGATTTCTAGTAGTGGAACAGTTTGTTCACCAATATCCCAATTTTTGGAGAAAAGAGAAAGGGACTTATGTAACCAACCAACAGCTTCCATCGTCACCATTGCCCTTTTTACAAAATTATTATAAACCTGTACTCTGTCAACGTAGGGCGGATCCCTCAGCGTTCTATCTCAGCATTGTAGGCATTTTACTTATTTTCGAATATGAATTCGACATCCCTATCTATCCCTATCCTCCTGTCTGGAGTATAAACATCAATCTTATGATTTACTTGGCTTCTGTGGTGGAGTGTCAATTAAATTACCCAAACCTAACGCCTCTCAAAGAGCAGGCCCTGTGGAAGGGGAATTCTTTAATAAATCACGGAATGAATATGCGAGAATGTTTTTGTTAGAATCATTAATTGTCGTAAGCACCATAGGTTTTTTTGGCTACGGTTTGCTGTATGTTATCTGTTTCCGGAAGTATGGCTTGGCTTGGGTTGAGAGAAATAACCTCGTGTCCTCTCGTAATTGCTATCAAAAATCAAACGGGTCTTCCGAGTCTAACTCCACTATCCACAACCTACCCTTAGGAAGGTCAGGGTTTAACTTTCCTAGTTGTGCGCGACTAACGGATTTAGCGAAGTTATGCCCCGGGATCGTTGTTTCCTTCCTGTTATTTGCCAAGCCTTTGTTTGTTCCAGTTGGTTCAACCTATCGCTATCATGATTTGGGAGTTGGATCATTAAATATCCTTGATAGGGGAAGTTCTGAGGGAACTGCCCCTGCGAAGGTACTTGCCGTTGGTGACGTAGATCTGCTAAGACATATCCAAAAAATTGTTTTTTTTTTTTTCATTTGGCAAGCGTTGCATGAATTTGTGTGTAGGCACGACAGACGTTCTTAGTGGGCATGACCCCTAATTTTATGGAAAACCACAATAAAGAATTGGGTTGATTCCCGTTTTGTTGGTTTGGTGTGTATTGTGGCCTAAAATTCCTATCAAACTGTTGCCTATTATGACGAAATTTTTGTTGTTACTCTTCTGGTTTTGCTTTGGTTTTGATAACCAAAAGAGTTTTTGGCTGGTCCTTGCATTTGAATTCTCGTTGTTGTTGTTGTGGATTATTGAAATCTACCGTATTGCCCTTGGGGTCAAATTGTTGTTTCTTTGAGTTGTTTGTTTTGTGACGGAGTATTAACGACAATTTACCCTCATTGGGCTGGTCCAGTTTTACCGCCCTCTGTTTTTACCGCCCCCACCGGCCATCAACCCCACGTTTTTTTAAGGAGTTTTGGGTCTTTGATTGACGATTGGGTGGTTGTAGTATTTTGAGTAGAGGTGATTAACCCCCGTTTGCTCCTACGTCTTACGGCCACTATCTATGCTGCTCTTGCCTGCCTGGTCTATTCGTAGAGCCGCTCTCAATACTTATCGTCATAAGTCCTTAGTGGGAACTTCTGGACTTCTTTTCCTGTCACTTCTCTGCTAGGATAATGAAGGAAAATCGCCTGCTCATCTGACTCCATGTTTTGGAGCGCTGCCGAGGACTAAAGTGACTAGTGCACCCCTTTGGATGAAAAATTGGGTGACAACTCTTATGTTCCTTGCCTTGATGTGTCAAGAACTCCCTGATTCCTTCCTTAATATTTTGTTCTGTCGAGTCTTTGATGAACTCATGCACGAGTTTTTTTGAGATGAATGTATTGAAGCCTCGGGTATTCTGTAATACCATCGAGGGCATGCTTCCAGGTTTTGGGGAATATTTTTAGCAACAACCCCATCCCATGGGAGAATTCTCGAATGGCTGTAGCGTAAGCTTATGATATGTGCATCAGATCTCCTTCTCCTTTGTATTTGGGCAAATCTGGAAGAAGGCCTTGGAGCATAACGCTTCGTAATGGCGAAATCAAGGGCTTCCTTTAAATATTCCTGAATAGGGTCCCTACTACATCGTCCTCAACCATTGATGTGCCTGTTGAGGAGGCGGTGGCTTAACGTGTTTGTTGATATGCGTAACGTAACGCTTTGGCAGGGGGCATAGGCAATCCGCATTTGCGTAACATGTATGCCGGGGTGAGTACATTCCCCCCTTGTGGCGATTTTGGAGTACAATGTTTAAGAGTACTAAGGGGTACTATCCAGGAATGGCTTGCTCTGTCTTGACCAGTAGTAACAGTGCTAGCGATAGTGGTCAGTTTGGCACTTGTTGTGAATACTGAGGAGTCATACCCTAACGTGCCTACTCTTGTGAGGATACTCTACTTGGGCTAGGATGGTGCGGAGGATTTGGAACTACTCTCCTGTTTTATATGAATTTTGAATTTTGACTTGGCTTGGGCAGTTCTAAGTCCTCTAACCTTTTCATTAGATTTGAAAAATGACTTCATTTGGTGAAGTCACGATCTCGTGCCTTGGTGGCTTTTGTTGTATACATGGCTTGCGGAGTATGTGATATCCTGCTATGACTGATCACTATCCTGCCAAGCACTCTGAGAGTATTTTCTATACATGATGGCATAGAGGTATTTTCTTGATGAGAGAACTCGGGCTAGATTTGCCAAAATTCCTACAGGTGGGTGACATGCCCTTGAGAGCGTTGTTTCACCCTATGAGAACGTTTGATACTCGTCATTTAGAACTGAGTATGGATCGATTGTCTGCTAATATGTGGTCTAAGTAACACCTGAGGAGATGAAGCAGATTCCGTCAAGTCATATTGTTTGAGAGCTAGGCTTGTTTGTGTTTGACGCGAGTTGTCCAACCCCTCTGCTTGGAAGGACGAATTAATATCTAGTCCTTGGCGTTTGGTGTTTGACAACTGAGTTGATTGAATAGTTTGTCGCCCCCATTGAGAGTGCGGGTGTATTACTGTCTATCCTGTTGGGCATAGTATGCCTCGGACTAGGAGGGGTCTTCATATGCATCGAATCCTCCCGACATATTGGGGGTGTCATTGATAGCCCACAGAAGTATGGGAGAAGCGAAGGTGATTTTGGATAAATGAAACTTCTCAGAGAAGTAGCAATTGTTAAGGTTCCACGTCGGGTTCAACCAATTTTGTACGCCCGGAAAGCGACAAGCCCGCGTGTGGGATCTACAAGTGAGCTCTTCCGCTACCTGACCTCCCGATGTCGGTGCCGAGATGGTAGCCGGGGGGGGGATGAGAATACAGATAGTATAACGGAAGACTATTAAGGCAATCTAATACTCGACCACACTTATGGAATTCCTTCTGCGAATCTAATGCAAAGAAGTCCCTTCTAAACCCTGGACCGGTGATAGATCGATCAGCCAGGATGACTACTCGAAGGCTCCATCAATATCGAGCTCTCCCTGGCATGAAGTCGATCTATGGGTTTTTGGGAATACGTTGGAAAATACCCGGGATGGTTTCGTGTATTTCTCCTGATAGGGGTCATTGTGAATTAGTCAACTCTAAGGGACGATTCTCTGGCCTAGTCCCACAATTCTCTAGCTTCGTTAGGCTGTGAGATTTGTGGATCACACATAGACTCTTGTTGTTCGGTCCTGTTATGTCATACGCAGATCCCACGTCCAAATCCCTAGTATCCAGTAATCGTGATTCTTGCTACCTCTACGTTTAGAATCAGCAATTGTGTGATTTTCTCAGAATACCTCACAGGTTGGTTCTAGCACTTGAATTCTTAGCTGGTATTATATCGTACGGGTGTCTCCAGCGTCTGGCTGTGGAACTAAAGGATCGCACCCGAATAGTATGTTCTCTTTCAAATCCTTCTACAGTCATGCGGATGTTTTTTCTAGGATAACCTGTAGTTTGGCTGATTGACTAAAATGTGTGGTGCTTGGGGTCGTCTTCAATCAATTTTTAACCCTCTCACAGTTACCTGACCTGTTTGAAGCTGTTGTTTGGTTTGGGGGAGACCTTGTATCCTAAGGTTTTGGTCAATGTCAGTTATTGCTACTACGATATTGGCTGGGGCACAATTGGCTCGAAAATGTATTCCCCCTGGGCTCCTAGGTCGCGTATTGTTAATGCAAACAGCTTAGGATTAAACAAAAAACTATAATAAAGTAAAATCTAAGTACACTTATCGCAATAAATGGGGGTCTTTGTTGTATTTTCTGGCATTTATAAGAAAGACAACTATTTAAAATTTTAGAATTGACAACTAAACTAATAACGTTAAACAAACAAAATAGTCGAGTGTATCTATTGTGTCTGTGGCAATTTGTTATCTCATTCTAAACAACGAAATAACTAATCTATTTGCAAGATTCTCGATCCTACCTCAGAAGTGAGGAATGATCATAGTTTCTACAAAACTATCAATCCCCACACCTCCCTGGCACTCTCGAGAATGGACATAACTGAAATAAAGTGATTAACTACTTTATTTTGATAAGTTCTAGCTAAAACTTTGAAAGATGGAAACTGGATTTCGCAGAACAGTGGGCGAATAATCCGACGGTGTTGTGTGTTCTTGTCCCCTCCGTATGATTCTCTTCATTCTTGTGCTCACAGTAATCCATAAAAGCTTGTATGCTTGCATCAACATGAATAGATATTTGGATCAATGGACAACCTTCAGAATGCAGACATAATAGAATGCGGATAGGAGAGGGGATTAGCGCAAGAGTACAGAGCTTAGCCTATGCAATTCCTAGCGGGGGTCTATGCGAATATGCAACAAAGCGTCCAGAACCTGAAAAAACTGTGGATGAAGAGCAAAAAACCTGCAAATTTAATGGCTACCCTAACTATTCTACTCCACAAACAATTAGTACTGTTTGACAAGTTGGATGGGCTTATCCAACAGACTTGAGTAATGCAACCAAGAATTTGTAAAGGATTTAAACTATCAAACTTAGCAATAGAAGACTGAACTACTGAAAATGGTGAGTTTGAAACAAGAATGAGGGGCCATTGCATGTCACAAACAATGCATTTATAGGAATTCAAACACCCAAAAATCAAAACCAAACTGAACTCCTAAACAATAAACAAAGGAAAAACACTATTCCAGGGGACCAAAAACATAAATGCATTGCTCAAGTTGGCAAGAAAGCTGGGTTAAAGCGTTGAAACTTGCGTTTGGCGTTACGGCAAAAGAACATATGAAAACGCGTAAAGGACCGCCCGCCTGCTCAGGGCGGCGGTTACAGGACCGCCGCCATGTTCGGGCAGTGGTTGGGCAGTGTTTCGTCTTACTGAAGACAAAAAAAGCCAAGAAAAGAGGGAAAAAAAGGAAAACAAAGCACGTGGGGGCTACTAAGCAGGGTATGCGGGATGTGAACGCCATATCGTAAGCTTTCGGACACGAACCTTGCGAAGGAAGAGACTGTAATCATCATTGGGGCATTTTTTATTACACCCCCGCTTCTGCAGTAAAAACCTTACAATGTTGGAGTGCGTACAGGTAGCTATTCCTAGATGAGATAAATCATGGTAGAAAAATGCGAATAATATCACCTAAAGTGTTCGTGTGAACAAGGGTTCTAGGTGAGAGACATCGAGAAAGGTTGAGTGATAATGAAATAAGTAATCAAAGACAGCAAATATTAGTGGTATTTGTTGTGGTGAAATTTGTTGAGATGAGGAACGATTTTTTCGGCTGTATGAGTTTCCATTCTTTTGGTGCTTAAAAGATTAATTACGGGCATGGATTTGGTTCTACCCAAGCAAGTCAAAAAAACAATTCCTGATTTATGTTCTTATTGATTTAGCAAAGTGTGTGAAAAGAAGAAGGTGATGGATAAAAACCCTAGGCGAAGGAAAATATGTTTGGTTTCAGGTTGGTTTTTTGTTGCTGGAAAGTATGAGATGGCTTTTTGTTGGGTGATAAAATCCCTATCAGCAAAACAAAGGTAAGGCGAGGTGTGAGTGGTTAATTTTATATGTGTGGTTTAGGTGTTTGTGTGATAAGACATGATATGGAATAAGTTAAGCCTACTTAAAACTATATAAGCAAAACCATGATCAAAAATAATGTTCTTTTAAATCCCAAAACAAGTGTGCTATTCGATGAGGACACAGACAAGAAATGGAAAATTTATAAGGTGCAAAAAAAGGACGGAAAATCGGGAAAAATGTAGGAATACCTAGATACGCTTTTCCTATTTGTCTGCACTCTGAGCAATGGGTGACCTAGGCCATGAACCAAACACGGCAAGCAATAAAGTGGAGCCTCACACTGTCATGTTAGTGGAAGACAAAAAAGTGAAATATAGACAGAAAATAAAAGAGATCACCAAAAGGGTGGTCCCACCAGTTGTGCCATGAATGTTTACCAAGTTTTTCATTCTTAATGAAGGTAAATGCACTAGCTACTAAAGAAAATAAAAAAATCAGAAAGGTTGGAGAGTTTATGTTACCTTGGATGCGATGAGATATGGGCACAAGATGATAATGGATTCTGCTACTACAAATAAGATGAAACCTGTAAATAAGACCCACTGGAAGGAAAATGATTAGATGATTTGGGTGAGGGTTTCCTGATAAAGCGGACCCGATAAGCGTTTAACTTCCTCGGTGGATGTCAACCCCCATTGTTAAACAAAATTGATACAAAGTAAAGATAAATTGAAAATATGCAGAAATTGAAGCATTTACAAAATCTAAAAATGATTATGATTGATTTAATATTGATTTGATTGAAATAAAATACAAATTAAATGTACCTGGTTTAGGTCGGCGGTGACCCAGACTATGCAGAGGCAGGTTGATGACAAATTGAGGTAGAAGGATGGAAAAACAACTGTAAGTGTAGATCTAGATGCTTTGAATGCAAGTCAGACAGAACAGAGGCCTGTAGATACTAGAAACAACCTACAAAGGAGGTATGAGGAAAGGAAATGAAAATAATAGAAGGTAACAAGGATCATGATGGATTTGGGCTAAATATTAGATAGGTTTAGAGAAGGAGGATGGAGATTCAGGGTTTGGAAATAGTATAAGAGCTGGAGAGCACTGAAAGGAATCTGAGAGAGAAAAGATGATGATAGAAAATTGGGTCGATGACGACCTGGGAAGATCAAAAATGATCTGGGAAGTGCTAGAAAAAGCTGAGGGAAACAAGCTGGATCAGAGAACCTATAAGTAGAAAAATGATAGAATAGGGCGATAATGGAGTCCTGACCATTCCGAACCTTACAAAAAGGTAGATGCAACACAAGGGGAAACACTATATGATAATAATTGCATAAAATGATACCAAACAATGATAACCTCACAGAGGAATTTCTATGAGCAATGAAAACAAACTAGAAGGAGATCTGAGAGGTCTGCAATAGTTTCAAAGATGTTCAGGCACGAGGAGTATCTCATCAGTTGTAAGGAATGTTGGGCCTATGTGCATGCATTCTATGATTATGAATCTAGAATGGAAAGAAAGCACTCAGATTTATAGGGTCAACGACAATTGGGCTGGGTCATTGCCAACTTAGGGGAAATTTCTTCAATGGGAGGATTTTTCTTATTTTTGTGTGATTTTGTGTTTTTAAGGATGGGATTGAATTCTTTAAAGAATTAGGTAGGAAGAGGATGTTTAAGGATGATGTGTAGATGATTTTGTGGTAGAGATAGGTTAGAAAAAGCATAGGGATGGGAATAAGTATAAAGTCCTACTTAGGAAAGGGATAGAAGCAATACATTGATTAAAAAAAGAATGTTAAATTAATTAAATTCAATAGGGATGGGATAAATAGGGGTTATGTTTAAAATAAATACAAGAGGATGGGTTAATTTAAAATGCAATTAAGGAGAAAATCATGGGAAACATTTAGGGAATACCTAGATAACGCTAATTTCCTAGGTTTGTATGCACATCTTGAGCAATGGGTGACTTTGGCCAGGAACCCCCATGCGATCAAGCTCATAAAGTTGAGCCAATCACACTGATCTACAAGAGATAGTGGAAGACTTCAAAAACTTTCCTCTCTAGACATAAAATAAAGAGATTTTCAAAAGGGTCATGCCAACAGATGTAAAACCATGAATCCTAACATAAGTTTTTCATTCTTATAATGATTTTCACCATGCACTAATGCTAAGCTATTCAATAAAATAAATAAAATTCATAAAGGTTGGAGAGTCCTTGTGTATCCCTCCTGGATGCGATGAGATAATGGGCACAATGCCTTCTTTCCTCCAACTTCATGCTAGCCTATCAATTAAGATGTAACCTGGGTTTAAAATATCATAGCCATTGGAAGGAAAATGATATAGGCAGCTTTACATTTGGGTAATTTTTTCCCGAGAAAAATCATGATTTCCCTATAAGAGTTTAACTTTCCCCGGTGGATAACATCGATCATCATTATCGACCTAACCATTGATACCAAGTAAAGATAAATTTCTAAATATGCAGAAATTGAAGAATTTACAGAATCTAAATAATGATTATGATTGATTTACACCATTGATTTGATTGAAATAAGATATCAAATTCAATGTACCTGGTTTGGGTCGGAACAGTGACCCAGTGTTATGCAGAGGTAGGTCGACGAAAAATTGCAGGTAGACAGGATGGATCAAACAACTGCCAGTGTAGATTTGGGATGCTTCCATGATCTGCAAGTCATGTCAGAACAGAGTTCTTGGGTAAATACTAGAAACATCCTGCAACATTATCTTTCTATTTTTGAATCTGAAATGATCCTTTTAGAAGGTAACTAAGTATTATTTTCCATGAAAAGCTACCATTTTTTCACACTAAACATTAGACTAGGTCTACGCAGAAGAAGGATGGAGATTCTGAGATTGAAAAAATGTAGAATAGCTGGAATAGCCCCACCTGAATACGGAATCTGAGATCCAAACTAGAACAGGATAGGTATGTGTGATTGATGACGATCCAATTAAGATCAAACAATGATCTACAAAGTGCATATAATAAAGCTGACCACATAATCCAGTTAGATTCGAAAATGAATCCAAAATAGTAAAGTAGAGAACAATGATAGAATCAGGGCGATAATGGAGTCCTGACCATTACTCTGGATTTACAATAGGTTAGATGCAAATAAGCCAACAATATGTATGAGTGATTTAATGAGCATACATATTGATGCCATAACAATTATAATCTCACAGAGGAATTTTCCTATCAGTAAGGTGCACACTTAACTAGAAGGATCCAGATCTGAGAGGTCTGCAATAGTTTCAAAGATGTTCAGGCACGAGGAGTATCTCACATGTTGTAAGAATGTTGGGGTATGTGCATGCATCTCTGAATCTAGAATTGGGAAAAAAATACATTCATCAGGATCTGTATACAGGAATTTTGACTATATCTCCAGTTTACATCACCGGCTCACTCTTCAGGGTAAATTTCTCCAAAAATGGGATGATTTATACAAGTTGCCTCTTAAGGTGTGTTTTCATGGGTTATAAATAGGATAAGATTGAATTCTTTAAACCATCCCTCCAGGGTGGGAAGAGGGTGTTCTTAGGATGAGATAAAGGTGAGTTAGAATATAGGGATAGATCTAGATAAGAGATTCTTGGAGTTCTGGACATAGAAAGTCCATCTAGTTTACAATGAGTTACAGAAATATGTGGACTAATTGCTTCTAATTAATGAGCATATACAAAAATGTAACTTACAGGTGGGCCTTGATCACTATACAAGCCTATGAGAATTTAAATTCTCTATACATGAGGGGGATTTGACCCCTATTTATACGTTTCAAGCATACTGTCATGAGCGGGTGATCAGGGTTATACGGCTATTAAATTTGATGGTGTCTACATTTGAATTAACTCCCCACCATATGGCATATACCATTGGATGGGAGAAGGCCTTAGGGTCAACAGATCGCATAATTAATATACACCACCGTTTAATCCTTAATAAGGCTGGCATATATTTTGGCATATACATGGTGTGCTAAGTTTTATTTACAAAACAACTTGGCACATTGACATGCGTATTATTCCTAAATCACCCATATATCCTCCACGTGGGGAATTCTTACGACCCATGTTAGAGGGGAAAAGGAGGATCATAAGCGTGAAAGTGTTATCAGGTTCACACACATATGTAAACAAGTTACTAAAATGTGATATTTGTAAGGCTTACCCATCTCCGCATTAGTCGGTCCATCGACCGCTAAACCCATGTACATGTTGTGTCAAAATTATTATGTGGGTGGTGGTGTTGGTAAACCTACATATAACATAAAAGCAATACCATTATGAAACCCTAATTACAAAGAGGAGAAATAAGGTAGCATCGCCAAGTTGCTAAAATGGGTAATGGGGAGTATATCCCACATGTTGACCTGGTGCACAATGTAGCTCACTGAGCATCGCTTAACGAGATCTCAAAAAATGTATATATGGAGTGAACTAAGCATCACTAAGGTGCCAAGATGTGCTCACATGGGCATCTATGGGTGTCTCAGACCTGTTTCTAAAATGTGAACTCACCCAATGAATAAAGAGTGTGCCTTGCAATGTTCCTCTAAGGGGAATAACAAGCTCACATGACTAAATTTTCTTGTTGCTCACCCTAATATTTGCTAGTGAGGTGACAGGCCAAGTGGTCACAAGCCATGTGGTGGCACTGAGGAACCCACCACATGGTTAAATTATAACACAGTGGAAAAGGAACCCCTCAAATAGACATCAAGAGTGCTATACAATAGGGCTCCCGGACAGTAAAAATTAGGGGTCAGACTATCCTCATTTATCACATATGAGTGAAATGGAAGACTGAGCACTTGCAATATAATAAACTTTTATCCAATCCGCACTTGCACTCTATTTCTGCCATGTGTCATGGCTATCATTGGCTAGTTGACCCTTCTGCAGGTCGCGAACTTGATAACTAACAAGTAAATTGACTATGAGATGTAATAAATGAATTCTAGATTGTACGTGTTATAGAAGAACCAACAAACTTCCCTCATATGAAGTATCTGGACCAATAACTTGGCCCTTGTGTCCCTTAGATGGATATTTAGATGAAACCCAATAACATCTCTTAAAATGTCCTCTGATGGATACAACCTGATGGTGGTGATAACTAGATGTCTTAGTGTTTGGTCCTTTATTATGATCACATAACTTTATATGTATATGATTCCCTTTACCTGAATTTCATAATTAACCTCAAAACAGGCCAACTAACAAAAAGATAAGACGCACAAATGGGTAGAAAAGACCCAAAATATGTGATCAAAGTAGAAAGAGGCCGGGGTGACCTAGAGGGGACGGGGGCACCTGGGTGTTGGTGTCCTAGGCTAAGTTTTGGTGTCCAGTGTGGGAAATGTCCTGAAGTATGAAAAGAAAGGGACTGAGGCTAAGTAAGGAGTGATAGGACCAAGAAGGGGTAATAGAAATCTAAACAAATATGGCCAAAGATATGTGATCAATTAGTACTTTTCTCACATAGGAATGATATGAATAGTAGTATGTAATCAAGACTTGATAATTACCCAAAGTGGGCATTATTTAGTTGTCCTACATTTCCTCCACTTTTATGTTCGGGAGAAAAATATCGATAACATAAAGTAGATAGAGATACGGTAACCTGTACCATGTAGATCAATGAAATGAAAGCGTTTCGAGGAAAAGAACCAAGTTGGATTGAATAAAATGTGAAGCATGGATTCTAAGGAGGCGAAAATGTAAAAAACGTGTATGAAAATGAACCTAGGGCGGAAACACGTGTAGATGTCATGATGTGCATGTTGTTGATGTAGATCTTGTTATTGGTATTTTTATTATGTTGATGATGCTAAATACTTCTTCCCATACGGATGGACCTGCAAAATAGAAGAACAAACAAGTAGTTAAATACGCATGTATATGTGTAAACATAATTTAAAATGCTACAATGGTGAAAGGATCATGTGCACCTGATCCGTGATGAGAAATGAGTGTAGAAAGGATCCTAAAGAGGTTGTATAAGATTGATTATTTTGGGCGATCTCACGCAATTTTTTTTGGCCATGATGTTTTTGGGGAAATCCCATGCCAAATCATGGAAGAAGAGTAGGGAGAAAAGTATGGTGTCATCTTCCAACCTTTAACTATTTCCCGCAATATGGGACACCACTGTAGATGGTGTTTACAAACATAAGTGATAAGGACTATATGCATTGTAAAAGTCATTATGTGGAGTTCTATAGACCATGTTGAACTACTAATCATTGTGGATCTACTCCTTGGTTACAGGCATCCAGGAAAGGCATCACTATGCTAAGGACCCAATTTTGATTCTGAGCCCTGTCTGAAACTGAAAAAATTGTGTTGTATCATTATTGTGTTGTGTATAACATTGTATGGGGTGATTAATTCACCCAAATGATGGCCCCCTCATTTGGGGTGCATGCAATGTTACTGAAGGAGTATGCAGCCCAAAAGAGGATTGACTACTGCTCTAAACTACGTTCCCTGCAGGGGAAAGGGAATGTGCTTGGTAGAAACCAAGGCACACATAAACGAAGTGGCTAGGAGATAAGTGTTAGTAAAATAAAAACCATGTATGTAGAAGAAAAAATGTATACTAGGCACACAATTTTTAAGCTAAGATGTAATAAGATAATGTAAACATACAAGAAGACAATGTAGACCGCAAAACGTGGGTCGCGATTTTTAGCTTTACCGATTTCTTGAAAGTGAGAATTTGAGCTTGAATTAGAATTTCTTGTTCTGGTTGGCACATGTAAAATTTTCATGGTGGCCCAATATATTCATTGTAGTTTGGAAAGGGTCCTAGCTCAATGTTCCTAAAATTATTTTGTGGTTTGAGTGTCAGATCTTTATGAACAATTGTGTAAGAAGTAACACCATCTAAACCCTCCTAAAACCCTAGTTGAGTAGCAATGGGAGATATCTTTTTCAAACTAAAATGGATTGAATTTTATATTATGATGATTTTAGGTCTTAGGGGACTCCTCTAACTTTACTTAGGTGTTATTTTTGTGTCACGATAGTATGCTTACCCCACAACAAATTGCAAGTTTATAAAGTTATGTTTTCTCCCTAATCGTGCACTAGACCCATTGAATAAATTAGTGTTTGAGGAATATAGGAAGTCATTCTACATTTCTATGTTGGTTTTATAACAATTTTTATCCCTTAGGAGGTTTTCTGAAAAAATTCTTACATGAATGGTTTTGGGGTAGATTTGGATAGTTTTGGTGCTCTTGGTTACAAAGGTATTTTAATGGTGGTTCAATCTGATTTGTGATGTATAATGGAGTTGATGATAACATATTAGAGAAGTGCCATCGATATAATGGTTTGAATAATGCACAGGTGAATGATGGGAGACTTTAATTTTTCTAAGACAAAACAAAAGAAAGCATACAAGAATACAAATTATGAAAATTTAAGAGAGATAATTGTAATAATGTAGAAATAGCTCCAACTATATGTACATATAGGAGGTGAATGTGTAACTTCCTCCTATAATCATGGCAAACAACACCTAAAATAGTGTAGTGAAGTGGTAACCAATACCTAGAATAGTATCAGTGTACACCTAAGAAAGGTATCCCATAAGTGTATGGAAACTCAAGTGAGGTTAATATCCTACTATATATACATAAAGTGTGGAAAACAGATTCCTACACTAACACCCCCTATAATCACAACTTAGGTGGGAAGTGAAAAGGAAAGTGGGTCCTGATAACAAGGAATGATGAGGTATCCACGTACAATACATCTCTCACAAAGCTAGAGTAAAAGTAGAAAACCCAGTGGAAAAAAATCCCCCCAAAAGAGAGAAAAAGAAAATAATGTAGGACTAGAAAGCCCCACTTGAAGCTACAAATGTCAATAGCCATATGGTATCTTGCAAAGGAACCTCCTGGAGTGTATATGGCTTAGAAGTAGATGCGATGAAGAGTAGATCAACATGAAAGAGTGAAGGTATCTACCAACTGTCTGATGGATCTCCAACCACTGTATGGCTCATATCCAGGAACATGTTTCCTTCATTCAAGTAAAGTTCAAATTCTCCTAAAGGAATGCTGTATTTGATGCAGAATTGAGAAAGATTGGGCGTCTTGTAACGAATAGAAGATGACCTAAATGTATGTGTTCGATAAAGAATGTCCACCTCCCTGAAAGTTTTGATGTGGATCATAATTAGGTGGATCAGAAATAACTCCTCTAAATTGGAAGGTGGCAATGAGAATAGTGGAGGTGGGTCCCATCAAAACTTTTAAGTCTATTTTTTAGAAGATATGTCTTATAAAAAATTTGCTCAAGATCAGAGTTGGGTATCCCGTCAGTGAATCTGGTGAATAATCTGAAGGAGGGACAGAGTAAGAGAAGTAATATAGCCGTGTTTGATGATCGACTACACCTAATGAAATGATAGTGTCACTATGTAACTCTATGACATAGAATGAATATGGAGTCAACTCAACCCACATGCCTTGAATAAGGTGAGTAATTTGGTAGACTGATAAGAGATTCTTTGATTTGAGGGATTACTAAGAAACATTATTGATGGTCCTCTATTCACTTCACATGGCCCTCCCCTCCCAAAAACAGGTGAGTACTGTTATCGACTGAATCATATAGTAGACTGCACATGGATCTATGAAGTGAACCTGCATTCGTCGAGAACCATATGATGTGATACACCATAATCAATAACCATGTAGGAGGTGGTGGTATAATTGCAACAAGGGCTCTCCCTTTTTTTTCCTTTCCCGATTCTTTCTCTTTCCCTTTTCCATTGATATTTACATTGGAGGATTTATTGGTTGATGAATATTGTTTGGAAGACTCGGAGTCACCTATCTTGTGAATCCCTTTCCAATAAAAAGACTTGTTAGGTGGTCATCTATTTCTTCAAGACATTTCTTTATCATTTGCCTTGTTATAAGCCACATTTAATCCTTTCTTTTGTTGACCTTAACACTAGAAGAGAAGAGTTTTAAAAGCTTGATGTAAGGTTGAAAGAATGTTGATCCCTTCTTGCTTTCCTTGATCCTTGCTATTCTTTTTATATATCTATTGCTAGAGGATTTTTGTTTCCATTCTAAACACTGATATCTTGAGGTTTGGGAGGCTTCAGGTGCCCATTTTGGATTAGCTTGTCCTTACTCCTTACCCATAGGTTTTTTGCTACGGTTTGCTGGATGTTATCTGTTTCCGGTAGATGGCTTGGACTTGGTTGAGAGAAATACTCTCGTGTCCTCGTAATTGCTTCAACGGGTAATTCGGAGTCTAACTCTACTAATCCAACTACCTTAGGTCGTGGCTGACTCCTAGTTGTGGCGCGACTAACGGATTTAGCGAAGTTGAGGCCTCGTGATCGTTGTTTCCTGTTATTGCACCTTTGTTTGTTCCAGTTGTTTCAACCCATTGTTATCATGATTTGGGAGTGGATCATTAAAGATCTTGAGAGGGGCATTCATATTCTGAGGGGAAACTGCCCCCTGCGAAAGGATTTGCCGTTGGTGATGTAGGATCTGCAAAGAACATATCCATAAAAAATTGTTTTTGTTCATTTGGCAAGCGTTGCATGAATTTATTGTAGTCACGACACGTTCTAGTGTCATGACCATGAATTTTATGGAAACCACAATAAGAATTGGGATTATAATTCCCGTTTTGTTGGTTTGGTGTGTATTGTGGCCTAAAATTCCGATCAAACTGTTGCCTATTAGGACCAAAGTTTTGGAATTGTTGTTTTTTTTTGGTTTTGACTTTGGTTTTGGTAACCAAATGAGTTTTGGCTTGGCCCTTGCATGGGATTTTCCGTTGTTGTTGTTTTTGGATTATTAAAATCCACCGTATTGACCGTCGGGGTAAAAGTTGTTGTTTCTTTGGTTGTTTGTTTGTGACGGAGTATTAACGACATTTACCCTCTTGGGCTGGTCAGTTTACCCCATCTGTTGTACCCACGATTTTTGTTAAGGATTTTGGGTCCTTGATTGACATTTGTGGTAGTTGTAGTATTTTGAGTGGAGGTGATTAACCTCCCATTTGCTCCATACGTCTTACGGCCACTATCTATTGCTGCTTGATCAATTCGTAGAGCGCTCTCAAGTAACTTCATCATAAGTCCTTAGTGGGAACTTCTGGACTTCTTCCTTCACTTCTTTGCTAAGAGAATGAAGGAATAAATCGCATAGCTCCATCTGATCCATGTTTGGAGCGCTTGCCGAGGAATAAAGGACTGTGCGCCACCTTTGGATGAAATGGGCGACAGACTCGTTATGTTCTTGCTTGATGTGCAAGAACTCCCTGATTCCTGTCCTTAATAGTTTGTTCATGTCGAAGGCTTTGATGAACTCAGACACGAGTTGTTTGAATGAATGTATGGAAGCTTCAGGTATTCTATAATACCAATCGAGGGTGATGCCTTCCAGCGTTTGTTTTGGGGAATATTTTAGCAACGACCCCATCCCATGGGAGTAATTTCGAATGGCTGTAGCGTAAGCTTTGATATGCGCATTCGGATCTCCTTCTCCTTTGTATTTGGGCAAATCGGGAAGAGGCCTTGGAAGCATAACGCTTCTTATGGTGAAATCTAAGGGCTCTTTCTTTAAATATTCTGAATAAGTCCCTATTGCATACGTCTCAACCATTGATGGTGCCTGTTGAGGAGGGTGGTGGCGGAACGGGTTGTTGATATGGCGTAACGTACGCGTTGGCAGGGGCATAAGGCAAGTCCCTGTGTTTGAGTAAACATGCCGGGGGATGAGTACATATCCCCTTGTGGTGATTTGGAATACATGTTTAAGTATGAAGGGGTACTATCCAGGAATGGATTGCTCTGTACCGGACCAGGAGGAACTGTGCTAGCGATAGTGGGTCTAGTTGGCACTTGTTGTGAATACTGAGGAGTCATACCTAACGTGCCTACTCCTGTGAGGAGATCTACTTGGCTAGGATGGTGCGGAGGATTGGAACTCCCTGTTTATATGAATTTTGAATTTTGATTTGCTTGGGCAAGTTCTAATCCTCTAACCTTTTCTATTAGAGTTGAAATGACTTCGTTTTGGTGAAGTCACGATATCGTGCCTTGGTGGCGTTTGTTGTATATCCTGGTGTTGTATAGGCATGTGATAGCCTGCATGAACTGATTGCTATCCTTGCCAAGTTTCTCTGAGAGTATTTTCTATACGTGATGGCATAGAGGTATTTTCTTGAGGAGAGAACTCGGGCTGTATTTGCAAAATTCCTACAGGTGGTACATGCCTTGAGAGCGTTGTTCATTCCTAGGATAACGTATTGAGTACTCGTCATCTAGAACTGAGTATGGATCTGATTGTCTACTAATGTGGTCTAAGTAGCACCTGAGGAGATGAAGCAGATTCTCCAGTCAATGTCATATTGTTTGAGCCTGAAGGCTCTGTTTGTGTTTGAGCGAGTTGTTGCTCCAACCCCTCTGTTTGGAAGGACGAAGTATATCTAATCTTGGCGTTTGTGTTGACAACTGATTAGTTGAATAGTTGTCACGCCCCACATTGAGAGTGAGGGTGATGATTCCCTATCTGTTGGGCATAGTATGCCTCAAGACCAGGAGGGGTCTGCCATATGGCATCGAATCCCGACATATTCGGGGGGTATATGAATACCCATAGAATAATGGGAAGGAGCGAAGGTGATTTGTGAAGGGAAACGTGATATTTATGACTGGTCGAACGAGAAGGTAGGAAGTGTTTTTTACGTCAGCTTTACTAATTTCGTTTGTTTTCACGTCAGGTTCACCAATTTTGTACGTCGGAAAAGCAACAGGCGAGCGTGAGAATCAACAAGTGACTCTTCCACGTACCCGACCTCCCGAGGTCGTGCCGAGAACAGCCGGTGGGGGGTAGAATATGGGGATAGAGAAAACTAGTTGGGGAGTCTAATGTCTTCGACACGCACTAATGGTATTTGTGAATCTAAGGCAAAGAAGGCCCTTCTAACTTGGACTGGTGGTGATAGATCGATCAGCGAGGATGACTGCTCGAAGGCTCCAATCAATATCGAGCTCTGGCGTGATTCGATCTATGGGTTGTGGATGCGTGGAAAATGACCCGGGATGGGTTTCGTGTATTTCTCCTGATAGGGTCATAATGGGGGGATGGCGAATATAGTCAACTCTATGGACGATTCTCTGGCCTAGTCCAAAATTCTCTAGCTTGTTAGCTGTTGTGTCTAGTAGGGATAACTGTTGAATGATGATAGGTGGAATCGAGAGTAGACTGAAATACTAGTGTGGCGTAGGCCAGTGTCTATGTCTAATTCTGACTTGTGGATTCGTTAGGCTGTGGGATTTGTGATCACAACCGTAGACTCTTGGTTGTTGCGGTCCTGTTTATGGTCATACGCGAGATCAAGTTCTAATCCCTAGTATCCAGTAATCGTATGCTTTCTCGGCCTCTATGTTTAGAACCAGCAATTGTGTGATTTTTCTCAGAATACCTTACAGGTGTTCTAGCAACTTGAATTCTTAAGCTGGTATCTATATCTATGAGGGTGTCTCCAGCGTCTGGCTTGTGGAACTAAGGATCGCACCCGAATATTTGTTTCTCTTTCAAAACCTTCTACAAGTCATGTGATGTGTTTTCTAGGATAACCTATAGTTTGGCTGATTTGACCAAAATGGTATGTGCTTGGTCGTCTTCGATGTTTAACCCTCTCAACTGTGACTGATTTGTTGGAAGTCTGTTGTTGTTTGGAAGACTTGTATCCTAAGGTTTTGGTCAATGTCAGTTATTGCCACTATGATATTGGGCTGGGGCACAATTGGTTCGAAAATGTATTCCCTGGGCTCCCTAGGTCCCCGTAATTGTCATGGAAAGCAGTAAGGAAAAAACTAAATAAAGTAATGGCCTATCTAAGTACACTTCTAGCATATATGACTTCTATTTTTTGTTTTTGACGATTTGTATGAATTTTAAGAAGAGCAGCTATTTAAAATATTAGAATTGACAGCTAATCCAACTAATAATTTAAAACAAACAAATAGCCAAAAGTGTAGCTATTTGTCCTGTGCAATTTGTAGATCTATTCTAAACAACGAAATAACTAATCCTATTTGCAAGATCTCTCACCTCATCCACCCTCAGAAGTGAGGAATGAATCATAGTTTCTCAGAAACTATCAATCCCCACACAGCTTCCCTGGCAATATCAGAGTCGGAATAACTGCAAAAAGCCGATTAACTACTTTAATTTGTTTGAGGATTCTAACTAAAACTTTGAAGATGGAACGCTGACGGATTTCGAAGGCAGAAAGCTCGGGCTGAAGTCGGAACCCGGACTGTGACTACCCACTGGAAAGGCGGGCGGTCACGGGAGTCCAGTGACCAAGGGGAAAAACGTGCTAGCATCAACTGAGTGACCGGCTTGGGATTAAGCTTGGCAACAGTCAGCTTGATACGGACCTCGCCATTCGTCCACAAAGCTAGGAACGTGGGTAGGATAAGTCATGATACTAGTTGGCTATGCATTCCTAGTATCTACGGGGTAGTGGGTATGGCAACATTAAGGAATCCAGGCCTTGTAACTAGTCATTGGGGAATGTGTAACTTTTCAAAGTGGTGACGGGGTAGTGGGTGTTGGGGCGGAGTTGGGGGATGGGTGTTGGTGGTTGTGGATAGGGATGTTGTGCACGTGGTGTGTGGCTTGGCTGGGGGTCTTGGGTTGGATGCTAACCAAGGAAATGTGAAAGAAAATGAGTGTCGAATCACTCTGAATCAACTTGCGGTGTTGTGTAGCTGCATTGTCAAAGCCTGAAAATGGGAGTGTGTGGGAAACTAGAGTGGGGATTGTGAACGAATGTTTGGCAAGTTGCAACTATTGATGGGTGTGGCCCTTACCAGTGACCCAAGGAAATATAACCAAAGGGTAATGAGGTCCTAAACTATCTGGCAAGCACTATCAGGGAACGATCTCTAGATGCGGAATCGGATTTTGCAAGCTTGAGCAAAGCTGGCCGTTCTTGAATGTGTACGTTATTCAAGTGTGATACCAGGTCTCCTTATAAGCTTGCCAACACTTAGGACCGCCGCCTTGGTCTGCGAACTATTATCCTAATTTGTGTTAAACTAAAAGAGGTTTCGGTGAACAAAAAGAGGTCTTTGCCGCCCTGAGCAATGGGGCATCCACGAAGTACAGATGACACATAACCATTGAACAGGCACTGTATGGAAGGAGGGGTACCAAGATCAAGGTGCGCAGGGAAGGAGGGGGAACTCGGCAAACGGGGGAAGGACGGAAAGGTGAAAAACTGTTCCGGGGGGGACCAAAAGCGCTAATTGAGGCATAGCTGGGGTGATAGGCGAGCATTTTTGCTGGGAGCTTGACACCTTTGAGAGTTGTGATTTCGATTGCGGAATGGCTGGGAGATTATTGGTTGGAGGAAGAGTCACTGACATTTTTGTCTAGGCGGGAAGTGGTGGTAGATGACACTGGAGGGGAGGGCGGTAGGGACACCGAGGGACCAAATCCAAAGGGGTCGGGCCAGGACTCCAGAGGCGTGGAATGTAGCTCCAGATGCATGTTTTGGCTATAGGTCTTACCAAAAGAGGGATTTTGTCCCAAGTCTTCTGAATTCTGATGTTAAAATCATTCATCTACTCATTAGGCACCCTCCTTATTCTTTTCAGTTTCTCCACCAAAGATAGGTGATCTGACTTATCTTCAAAGTAGTTATAAAGAGTTATTCCCAACTCATCCTAGGTGGTGATGGATCCAAGTCTCAAGCCTCGGTACCATTGAATTGCTTTACCTTTGAAAGAGGATGTAAATAGCTTAATTGCTACATCATCATGTGTGATCATATAGAGCGAGCACACATTTTCTATATCCTAGATATGCTCCTGAGGGGTGACTTGATTCTCACTAGTAAAGTATGGAATACTCTTGAGCACCCCATTTGGCATATCATGTTACAAAACCAGTAGTAAAGGGACTTCCTTCAGTTAAGTTTGTAAAGTTCCTAAGTGGAGGAGGAGGTGGCTATTGTGCCATTGTAGGGCATGTAAGTAGTTTGTGTTGAGGAGGAGTTGAGTGGGTGTGGTGCACTGAAGAAAGAGATGCACACATAGAATTTTGGAATGTATTCTCCTTGGGGATAGTTGGAGGTACTCAAAAGAATATTCAGCTACTACACTTCTTCTTGTGTGTACTTTTCTCATGAAAGGCACTCAATACTACTGAAACAAATATCTTTGAAATGTTGGGAGTCATCAGATGTGTTGAAATGAGCCTCTAAAGGCTGAAAAACTAAGTCCACACACCAAAACTTAGAGATATGAAATTTGAGCTTTCAATGTTGGTCCCACTGGGCATGCCAGAAACTATTAGTTCCTCAAAGATGCATTCATGTCTTGGATCTCAGAAGGGCTGAGGTGTTTGAGACCATAATGGAACTGTCCCCCAAGCTGTGGGACCTTGCGTGCTTGGGAAGTATCTTCAGAGAAGGCTGGTTCCTCTATCTATTTCTACTACTATGAATAATCCTAGTGCTAAAAGGGGGAACTAAGCTAATAAATCCAAGTTACCAAGAATATAAGGATGACATGAAAAGGAAACTATACTACAAGGTGATAACACCAGAAAAGAGGGATGAACACTATTTGTTCTAAGTGAGAAAAAAAGGAAATGCGTGAAAGGAGGATAGGCACAAGTAGCACAATGAAACACATATTCACTAAATCATTCTCATGGAAAAAAAACTAAATATGGAACTACAAGGGACCTGGAATAACACAACCAACACACAACACAAAAGAAAAGGAAAGAAGAAGGAATGTAAATACATTAGCACAAAGAATAGTCACAATACGATGCTTTTTATTTCTTCCAGATATACATAAAGCTATTATAATGATGGAGGCTGATATCCACATGCAAGAGCCAGATATAGAGGTATTTAACTCAAAATACATAAATTATGGATTCCTTAGCAAAATGCGTAAGGATCTAGAGTTTCCAACATTAAAAAATGATTATATCTCTTACATTTATAGATGAATCCATAGAGGAAGGAGGGAAAACCTGAATTTGAAACAAAACCACCAACAAGAAGCATTGAATACCTACAAATCTATCTGAAGATCTGTGAAATACACTTCCTTAATCCTATCTGGAGTGTTGAAGAAGAAAGGAGGGCGGATCATATCAAATTGGGTGGTTTAGAGCAATCAGAACTTCTCATTAATGCTCAGAGAGACGTTTTTTTACCATTTCTCACCTACCAGAGCCACCAAGAATTTGAATTTGTGGCACTGTAGTTGATGTCAACAGATTTCTAACAAGTCCAGGTGCATGCTAATCTGAGCTATGTAGAAAAATATATGGCTGTCATAAAATTTCAAATTCATCAGCACACACAAAAACATGTGGCACGTGGGATTGGCTAAATGATGGCGAACTGTGTAAATATTTTTCATTTCAGCCACATGTCACTCATTGGTCCATTGTAAGGATTCAGCACCCTATTGGCATGCTTTGACTGGTTACGTGTGACACACTTAAGCATGTTAGAAGATGACTTGGAAGAAAAGGGAAAAAAGGAGGGCGCGGGGAGAATATTGAAGGAAAGCGTGCAAGATTACGCACTAAGGGAAAATGAAGCAAAATGGTGAGTAGAGAGTGCATGTTATAGGTGAAACTATTACAAAGTAATGGGCATGACGCACAAGAGGGCCCGAGACTTAGCCGATTGAAGCAAGTGTGAGGCGTGTGGAGAGAAGTGGAACAAAGAGGAAAATAACAGGGCACATAGGGAAGTTGTGACCATGGGAATGTGTCAAGCGATCTTGAGCATGCACAACACTGCAATGAATAACTTAGAGCCAAAATGTATACAAGTTATCTAAGTAACTAGGAGAGAGTTATTTGGATAACAATAACAAAGTAAGTTCAAGTGGACAGTCAAACATGAAAGAAAACTAAGGTGATAAGTTCAAGAAGGCCTAAACCTATTAGGCAACCTAATGATTTTAGGTATGAAATATTTTTTAATAGATATTGCTTTTCATGTTATGGTTTTATATATAAATCTAGGAACTACATGAAAAAATTTGAAGAAGAACACCCATGGAGAAGCTATAAAACTAAATATGAGAAGAATATAGTGTGCTTCAATTGCCAAGAAAAAGGACATATAGCAAGACACTTCTTAGAGGAACCAATAAGTCAATATTAGAAAGAAGAATACTCAAGATGCAGGAACTATGTTGTATGTTTCAATTTTCATAGACAAGACCATTTTTTAAGACACTGCCATACTCCTAAATATAATAACAGGTGGCATGAATTCAAAAGACAAGTTAAGAAGACTCCAAATATGAAGATCAGTCCTAGAAATGAGACTAAGTCAGTCATTATTAAAACAACTCCTGACATGAAGAAAACTAAATGGATATATAATGTCAAGGAAGCAAAGAAGGATAGTAAAATAGTGTAGGCAAATGATACAATCTCAAACAAGACATCAATAGTTGATGATAAATACAAGAAGATTGAAAGAAATCCAAGGACCATTCATGAAGAACACTCACTCATATTTAGGAGAAGACAAGGAAATGAATCAAACCATACATTTTTGACAAGTAGTGATTCTTAAGAAATGAAGGTAGAACATCTAACAAAACATTAAAGAAGATAGAAAATAATTCACGGGAAATAGAAGGAAAGAGTGAGTCATCAAGCTTTTTTGATGAATTCTTATTGTTATGAGAGAGTATATCAAGAATGTAGTGCCTTCTCTAGGCTTTTAAAAGTCTTACTCTCTTTGAAAGAAGCATTGGTGTGTACCTGAGAAGAATCATCATCAGTAAGTTCTCATGTTGCAACTATATGACAAATGAAAATTTATGCTTAGATTATTCTTCTCTTAAAGTTTGTTTGGTATGATTGAATTGTGTCAAGTACTTGAAATTATAAGTTTGATCTATTTACTATCATGGTGTCTTCCTTCATCTTTAAATATTTGGATCATTAAAGGAGTGGAATAAGTTATTCAATATCTACTACGAGTTCATGTGAGTCAAAATGGGTATTTTGGTTATTTCAAGTGCATTTGTATATTCATTATGGTCAAGTCGTGGGTTTGAAAAAGTGAGTAGAAGTTTGTTAAGATGCCAAAGTGTACTCTTTGGTTTGTATATGTAGACCCAAGTTATGGTCAAATTGTGGTTTTTAGTAAAGAGTTAATGTCTTTTCATCCATGTAGTCATGCTCAGTCTATTTGGTCATACCTTGAAGTGTGTATAAAAATTACTTAGTCATACCTTAAAGATTGTAACCATCAGTGCATGGAGTTGTGTGAGTCTGATAAGAAAAGTTAAATCTATAAGTTCGAGAAATAGAAAAAAAGAATACCTAAAGTGTCTATCAAACTCAAATGAATTCCTACAATCTTGGTTGATGAACATTTCTGAGGAATAAAGACTATGGTGTACAGAAAAAGTGATTCTTTACTATAAGTATCAAAAATGTGGTTATTCTTGGTCCCATCCATAATAATCTACTCTATGATAAGTAGAGGGATGTGTAATGAAGGAATATTGTGGATTTATAATGTATATGTCTAAGTTTTTACTCCAAGATCATGAAATCATCAAGATACAACATTGGTTTATTTTTGTAAAGAACGAGAAAGTCAAATGCACAGATATAAGGGCTGGTTAAGGTTATGCAAAGTATGAATGTTGTGGTTCTTAGTACTTAACATGTGAAGTAACAGTTGTCTCAGGTATTTGAAAAGTTTCATTTCTCTTGAAGGTTTATTGTTGGTCAAAGATATCACAGAGTTTCAAAAGGTCAAGCTATAGACTTGTATTGTCTACACAACTTTGTGTAGGCCCGAAACCAAAAGTATAAGATCTACAAAGTCAAAAGTATTCTTTAGGGTTGTTCATACATATGAGGGGTTTGAATTTATAGAGTTTTAATTAGGGAAATCATAAATGTGTTTCAAAATTATCAAGATTTCAGATGACCAGGAATGAATTCAAGCATATCTCTCTATCCCATCCTTTAGAGAATTAATCAAGCTTTCTAGGTTAGAGTATCACTAAGTTTTATCAAGAGTGCAAAGTAATTCATATTGACCTTAAAGTATTCAATAAAACTATTCATGTGGAGTTTACAAATTCTAGTCAATATGCCAAGATCATTTATGAGAAAATGAAGACTGTGTACAAATGGAAGCATGAATTGGTTGAAGTAGTGAACTGTAACTCTCTCTACATACATAGAAACTTGAACAAATGCAAACTTGAGATTGAGACCAAGTTGAATAGTACTGTGATACATCATAAAGAGGTTCCATTAGATACTTGACGTGTAGAAAGAACTCAACCATTTCTTTAGATGAGATTAGAATCTCAAAGTTGTCAATGAAGTTTTTGTACCCTATTTTACCATGTTGTATTAGTCAGTTACCTCATGGATGAAGAATTTACACTCATTCTCTTGAGCTACTGGTAAATTTTCTAGTTGAATCCCCTTGAGACAAAATTCCATAATAAATTTGAGGCCTTGAATCCACCATTAGAAAAATTTATAAAAAAATATACTCTCTCGATTTTACCAGTGAAGGTTTTAACAGTTAGAGCTAGGGTTCAATGAATGAAGGCCAAACTCATAGTGCTCAAAAATTAAACTTGGTAGGAACAAAGTTAAGGAGGCCCTTAAGGATAGTAAGAAGGAATCTTATGTTTTCACTAGTGCTTTTTCTATATTTTAATGACATTCTACAAGAATATGATTACACACTATAACAAGCCTATTCTAGAGGGTTACTTTGAAAAGGAGGTAGAATATAGACCTTGAGATGAGGTATAAAATTTTACACTAAGATTAATGAATAAAATGGGTCCTCATAGCTTTATATCTTGATCCATGAAATGGATCTATACATGACACTCTATATTGACAGACCTAATTGAGGGTGAGAAGAAAAGTTACTGTTATCCAAAATTCACCCCCCCAGGGTAAATTTGATAACATGCATCAGGATGTCCAAATTCCAAGAAAAATGACTGATTCAGAGCAAAATCAGGTTTCTAGGGTCCCTTCAGGAATCTTTCTAAACTCCCTAGGCCGAAGAAGGAGGGAGCAAGCTTTGAGAAAGTGCGGAGAAGGTTGCAGAAAGCAAGTAGTTTGGGCCAGTAAAAATTGTAAAAATCGGCTAAGTCCTGGTCCAGCACAAGGTGGGACGAACGGGACAGAGATACGCGAACCGCCCGAACCGCCCGAAATGAGTCCAGGCGGCCCACTAAGCAAATGGGACAAGTGGGACAGAAGTACGCGGCGGGCGCGAAAAGCCGATCCAGCCGAGGAGAAAAATTGGCTAACTGTTGAAGAGGGTAGCATTCGGGGACGAGTGGGACAAATGGACGCGAAATGCCCCGAACCGGCCGGATCGCGCGAAATCAGTACAAGGAGCCCAAAAGCAATTAGGACGCGCGGGCCAGAAGAAATATGCGAACCACCCGAACCGGCCGAAAAAGAGTCAAATCAGTCCAAATCAAAATGGGACAAGGCGGGCCACAAAAACCCGAATCGGCCGAAATTGTCCAAAAGGTCCAAAATTAAATGGGACATCCGGGACAAATGGAGGCGAGGTACGCGTAGGAGCCGAATCAGCCGAGGACCAATCAGAAGCTGCCACGTGTCCTCACAAGAGAAAAGTCAAAAAAAGTCAATGGGCGGGTTTTCGAGCACCGATCCGAACCAATGGGATAATGCCACGTGTCCCAGCTAGGGCCCACAAGGAAAATTCAAAAGACAGCCCGCCGAAAAGTAGAAGAGAGAGAATTATTCAGCGAATCAGAGCATGCATGCCACGTGGCGTCCAAGTGGCAGTGCGCGGGAAAATATTTCAAAATCCGTTTTCGCCTGTTCCGTGCCCTAAATCTTCAGATCGACATATCTTTCGATCCAGAGCTCGGATTTGCACGTTCTTGATATCAACGGAAAGCTTGTGAGATTCTCTACACGTTTCCAGGGTCAATCTTGCATTTTGGTTCAGTTTGAAGATAGAAAATCAGAAGACGCCTCTGGCACGAAATAATAAGCAGAAGTGATGCTCAACTAACAACTTTAATGCAGCAGACAACCCGCCGCTTCTGTTAGGCAAACCGCCACTTTCCCAGAACCCACTGCTTCTGCCATGATGGACAAATTAAATGCACCTAGAGGTGGTTGGGGCAGTTCGAATTCCTCTCTCTTTTCTCTTCCATTCTTCCTATATATTGTAAGGAGGGGTTTCTTTCTGTAGTTGGACATTTTCTGCTTTGCACCCTCCCTTCTCTCCTGTTCATAAGAAGATTTGTGGAGTTTTCAAATCTCCCATATAGACTGTAACACCTTTTTTTGCCTTCTGGCTATTGCAATGTATTAAATCGATCCTTGAGCAATATATATGTGTCTGTGGTTGCTTTTAAACCCTCTTACATATTTATTACTATCATTCTTGATCTTTCATTGCATTTTTGCTATCTGTGCATGGTGTTGTGTTATATCTACATGGTCTGTGTTTAATGTGGCAAAGCATATGTTCTTCATTCCTCGGTGCATCACCTCTATTAGCTTAGATTTATTTTATGCATCTTCTTACCTTGTCTCCTTGGCAGATTAGATTAGATTTCTGAGAAAACCCTCTACATATTTCGTGTGCACCTGAACAGAGGAATAGGAACCAGCCTTTCTCTGGAGATTCCTTTCTCACTCTTCAAGTCCCACACTTGGAGAAAGGATTCAATGTTATGCTATCACACTGGATATTAATATGATCAAACTAGAAAATTGATCAATATCCAGGGGTGCTGTGATTTTGCACTAACAGTTTTGGCACGCCGGGTGGGAGAGAGGTCTCATTTTTTATTGCAGCAAGGTTGATGTGCATCTGCTGCAATTTTCTTGCTTAAGAAGAGCTATTATTTGCATATCTGGTGACTCCAAAGGGAAGAATCAACTAAGTTTTCAGCAGTCAGGCCTTAAAGCTTATGAGAATAATCACAAGGTCAAGAGCTGGAGAAGAGGAAGTGCCGTTTGAATACCTATAACTATCTCCAAGAAGAAGGCAAAGAGGAAGAAGGATTCAAAGGTCTCCATCTCCACCAAATAGAACTCTCTCAACTCCTCCACATGACAGGCCTTTCTTTCAATATACAAGGGTTTTAAGACCACTCAGAATGGCGCAACTAGTAAACCCCTATGTCAACTTCACAGGCAAGCAGCCACACTTGCCCTTAATGCACAAAATCCAATCCCAGTTGCAGCATTGAAGAACATTCCATAATTTTACTGGAGAAAACCAGACCACTCCTGGTGATCATGTCAAGGACATTGCTAACATTTGTGTAATCCATGAGATTAATGAGATGCAAGTAGCTGTCAAATTGCTGGCGTCTTCATTCAAGGGAAAAGCATTGCAATCGTTTAGGAGCCTTGAAGCTGCTTCTATCACGAACTGGAATCAGCTGTGTATTGCACTTCATAATCAATTTGAAGAGAAGGGAGACAACCTTGTCTCTTTTTGAAACAGCTGACAACCATCAAGAGAGCTTCCAATGAGCAGCTAACTGACTTCAACTTCAGATTTCAAAGATCTTGGGATAGAATTCAAGTAGCAGTCAGACCAACAGCAGAAGGTGCTTTTCTATACTACCTTAAAGCTTTAAATTCTGATATTTCTATGTTGATTCAATCCATGGGAGGCACAACTATCCCTGCTGCTTATAGTATTGCCATTAGAGCTGAAAATTGTCTGATTCAAGCTGGCAAGCTAGCTCCTAGGCCTCCAATGCCATTATATCCAAGTTTAGAGAGCCCAAGTACTAGTCAAGCACCTGTCTTAGCTCCTATTCCCACTCCTAGGAATCAGATTTCAAATGAAGCTTCCACTTCATCTCCAAGTGCCCCAAATTAGCTTCAAGAAGTCATGAAGCAGCTGCAAAATTTAGGTAATGAGCTGGTCACACTTAAGAGACAGCAAACTCAAGGCTTTAGACCTTTGTATCAGCCTCAAGCTCAACCTAATAGGCAGCCATATCAGCCTCAAAGGCCACCTAATCCAGCTGCAAATATGAATCAAACAAGGCCTCCTGTCAATAGACCATTCCAGCCCTATAATCCAAATGCCATATCTGCCTCTAAGGCATTAGTACCAGCACAAAACAACATTGCCCAGGAGTATGAATGGTGTTTTCCATGTAATGAACCCCATAATCAATCCATGTTGCTATAATGGTGCTTTAACCCAAGCTTTAATGGTAACAAGTGCTGGTGTGGAGGGTGAAAGTAGTCAAGAAAACAGCCAACAACAAGAAACATTCCAACAGCAACCTGCCCCAAATGACACCACATTGGTAAATTGGTAGGCAGAGGATTTCTGTGGTATGAATCAGGCAGTCTCTCAAGGTATTGCAGCCAACACAAGGTCAAAAAGGAGAAATTTGGGTGAGGAACAGCCGTTAGCCCTAGCCAATCCACAACCCTTCCACAGCTCCACAAATGATTGGCAAGCAAAACCCAGTTTCAAATGCACGAGGGCAGCTAAGAACAACTCTTTGGCCAAATCAAATGCCAGCTGTTGCTGCCCATATTCAAGGAGCAAATGTGCAAATCAAGGGACAGCAGAGAGATCCTTCATCACCATTCAGTATCATTGATCAGATGAAGAAAACAAACGTCAATATATCTATGTGGGAATCCCTATCCATCCCAGGCCAAAGAGATTTGCTGCAAGCTGTTATGAAGGACTGGCCAACTTCAAATCAACAGGTTCAGAGGCAAGACAAAGTGCTTACAAATGCTGCCCAACCTGAAAGTAATCATGGAGCACAACAAGGTAAAATGCTGAAGCCCCCTCCATTTTATGTTTCATTGATCATAGGAGACAAGTTGGTACATAATTGCATGATTGACTCTGGGGCAAGTAGTTCAGTAATGCCTAAACAGATAGCTGATCAGCTAGGGCTGTAGTATGAAATAACAAACTAAGGGAGTAGTGCAATTAGATGGGACAGCAGTAGCCACAGTTGGAGTTATAAAAAACTTGAGTCTTACCTTGCATGCATGTCCCAACGTGGTTGTTTTGCAAGACGTCTCAGTCATAGACCTTCCACCACTCTTTGCCCTATGCTTGTCAAGAGACTTTACTGCCAAGATTGGGGGATATTTGTCTGCTGATTGGTCACAACATGCTGTTCAGAACGAGGTATGGAACTAAAGCTACAATTAGGTCAGAACCTATTGCAGATTTCCACATTGAACCCTATACTCCAAGTCATATTAATACCAATTGCTCAACATTTGAATCAAGAAGATCACCTCGGCACTGATGAAGCCGACACTAAGGTTGGAAGTATCCCAGATTTGACTCTTGATGAATGGGCAAGAAGGTGCATGCTTTTGATCCTTATCAAGAAGTAGAAGAATCTGAGCTGGGGGTCTATTGTATACACGAAAAAAGTCAACCTATTCATAGCATCACCAAGCCAAACCACAAGGATGACAACGAGGTATGGCAACTGTTTTTTGATGGATCAAGGAGTAGATAAGGCACAGGAGGTGGAGCCATGCTTATTTCACCGCAAGGAGTAAAGTATTATTTAAGCTTTTAGATTTCAATTTGCATGCTCCAATAACACTGCTGAATATGAAGCCTTGGTGCAGGGGATGCATTGGGCAATAAAAAGAAAAATAAATGACTTGCAAGTTTTTGGGGACAGTGAGTTGATTGAAAATCAGGTCAAGGGACAGCATGCTGCCAAAAATGATCTACTCAGATGCTACAAGAACAGGGTGTGGGACCTCATGGAGGATTTTGAAGGTTTCGGCATCAAAGCCATTCCCAGAAAAGAGAATCAAGCTGCTGACAGGCTTGCAGCAGTAGGGGAAGCCTTTGACATTGTAGAAAACATTCAATAAGATAAGGTACAGCCAAACATCCACGTGATTGTGAGGCCTTCAGTGCTAGATAACAATGTCAATTGGCAAGTATTTGAGAATGACCGGTAAATCATCCACTTCTTGCAAGAAGAAGCTGAGTTCTCAGCTAAGAATCAAGAGAAGTTGGAACAGCAATATGGTGACCAGGTGATACAACTGAGAACTGACAAGCTGCCCAAGGGACTTGTCACCTTGGAGTCCATTTTTTAACCCCAATGATCAGTTTAGAAAAGAGAAAGAAAATATTTAGGTCAAGAGGGAAGATTCGGTATCCATCTTGGTAAAAGAGAACAAGCCATTGCAAATTAGAAAAATGACAACTGAGCAAGAGAGATATGAGTTCATACAGCTTTGTCAAGAATTCCCTGACGTGTTTTCTTGGAGCTATGAAGACTTGAAGGGCTTCAATCCCAACTTAGCTCAGCATACCATCGAGTTGGATCCAAATACTAAGCCTGTCAGGAAGAAACAGAGACCAGTCAATCCACACATGGAGCCTCTCATGAGAAAGGAGCTGGACAAGCTGATTGAGTCAGTAATTATATTCCCTATCAAGCACTCAAGCTGGGTTGCGAACTTGGTTCTGGTCAGAAAGAAAAGTGGAGAGATCAGGCTATGTGTTGACTTCTGAGACCTCAATAGGGCATCTCTCAAGGACCATTATCCACTCCCTTCCATGGAGCAAATATTGCAGGTCGTAGCTGGGTCAGAAAGGTTTTCGCTACTTGATGGTTACTCAGGCTTCAATCAAATTATGGTGAAGGAGGAAGACCAGTTCAAGACAGCCTTCACAACCAAATGGGGCACGTGTGCTTACAAGAAGATGCCATTTGGACTGTCAAACGCCGGAGCAACATTCCAGCAACCTATGGATATGGCATTCAAAGGCTTGATCAACAAGATAGTATTGATATACTTAGATGACATTACTGTCTTCTCAAAAAATGCTGCAGACCATCTCTTTCACCTCAGGCAAGTGTTTCAGAGATGTAGAAAGTTTGGAGTGTCTTTAAACCCTAAGAAGTGCATCTTTCTTACACATGAAGGGAAACTCCTTGGCCACATTGTCTCCAAGGAAGGATTAGCAATTGATCCAGAGAGGGTTGAAGCCATAAGGGCTCTACCATTGTAAAGTCACAAGAAAGCTCTTCAGAGTTTCCTGGGAAGGATAAACTTTGTTCGAAGGTTTGTCCCAAACTTTGCAGCCCTTGTCAAGCCCATCACCAAAATGTTAAGGAAAAGCATGGCTTTCAAATGGATGGCAGAAGGCAAGGAGAGCTTTGAAGCAATCAAAGAAGCCATCTCCCAGGCACCCACTCTCATCAACCCAGACTTTTCCAAGGATTTCATCCTCTATGCATTTGGGGGTGATGACACTATTTCTGCCATTTTGGTGCAACAAAATAAAGATAATGATGAGCAGCCGATTGCCTTCTTCAGCCAAAGCCTAAATGACTGCGAATTGAGGTACTCTTTTATTGAAAAACATGTGCTTGCAGTAATCAGGAGCTTGAAGAAATTAAAGCATTTGGTCTCAAACAACAAGGTCCAGTTGCTAGTCTCACATGCTGGGGTTAAGGACTTCCTGCTCAACAAGGATTTGAATGAGAAAAGGGCAGGATGGATCACCCGTGTCATGGAGTATGACATTGAGATCAAAATCACCAAGCTGGTAAGAGGCAAAGGTTTGTGTGAGCAACTCGCTTCCAAATGACCAGACAGCCCAGAAGATGAAGAGGACGCTGTCCTGCTATTACAAGACAATAAAAAATAGGAAAATGATGATATGTCCACTCCCTGTTGGACTCAGAATATGATACATTTCCTACAGACGGGTATGTGCCCTCTAGAAATGAGCAAAGAAAAAAGAAGACACTTCAGGTTGCAGGCAATTCCATATACCATCATTGATGGAGTTTTGTTCAAAAAGGACCTGAATGGAGTGTTGCTGAGATGCATTAACACAGGTCAGATCTAGAGGGTATTAAAAGAGTTTCATGATGGACCAGCCGGTGGCCATTTTGCACCAAGAGTGACAGCTCTGAAAATCATGAAGGCTGGTTATTATTGGCCTAAAATATTCAGTGATTGCTATGCATGGATCAAGAGGTGTAAGAATTGTGCATTTTTCACAGGAAAAAGAGAAACTTGCAGCCCTCCCATTACATCCAATCTCAGTTGACCAGCCATTCATGCAATGGGGTCTGGACTTCATTGGAGTCATCAATCCCAATTCGAGCCAAGGGCACAAATGGATTTTGACAGCCACAGACTACTTCACCAGATGGACAGAAGCAGTAGCAGTCAAAGAGGTGAATGAGTCTAGCATCTTGGACTTTTACAAGGGAATAACTACCAGATTTGGTGTACCTGCTACAATAGTCTCTGATAATGCATTGGCATTTATTGGATCTAAAGTTACTGAGTGGGCTGTCAAGAACGGAATCTACCTGAGCACTTCATCAAACTATTACCCTCAAGGTAATGGCCAGGCCGAGTCTACAAACAAAAACTTGCTGAGGATCATTAGGAGGACTCTTGATGAGAATCAGAAGGCTTGGCATACCAAACTGAAATCAGCCTTATGGGCAGATAGGATAACTCCCAAAAGATCCACAGGTAACTCTCCATTTAGGCTTGTCTACGGAAGAGAGGCAGTCTTGCCCATGTCACTTGAGTTGCCAACGTTGGAACTCATGAAACAGCTGGAGTTGCTAGAGTTTGGGCCCATGGAGGTGAGATATGCAGAATTGATGGAGCTGCAAGAAATCAGAGATCAGGCATTCCAAGCAATGGAAAAGGATCAGGCTTTGATCAAGAAAACCTTTGATAAGAAGGCCAAAGATAGATCTTTTCAAATAGGAGATCTAGTATTGAAATGGGATGTGGACAGAGCAAAACCAGGAAGGCATTCAAAATTTGATGCCATTTGGAGTGGCCCATACATGGTCACAAAGTGCAAGAACAACAATGCTTTCCAATTGGCCTCATTGGATGGTGAAGAACTGCAGATTCTAGTAAATGGAATCTATCTCAAGCGTTGGTTCTAGAGGGAGGTTCACTACATCTGTAAATACTAGTTTAGATTTTCTTTCCTCCAAGTGCTTGTGCACATTGTTTTCCTGTAGATTAGTTTTGTTTTTCCTAAGTGCTTTGGCACAGGTTTTGCTGCTCTCAGGTTGTTTACTACAGTTCAGAGTGTTGCTAGAGGGGAAGTTGCAGTATCAGGCTTGTTTCAGGTTAATGCTTAACTCCATGCCCAATGGATGGCTTCAGGCAACTGGCCTTTCATCTAGCAGGCAGATGATCCCACTGAGTCGCCAAATTGTTATCCAAAATTCACCCCCAGGGTAAATTTGATAACATGCATCAGGATGTCCAAATTCCAAGAAAAATGACTGATTCAGAGCAAAATCAGGTTTCTAGGGTCCCTTCAGGAATCTTTCTAAACTCCCCAGGCCAAAGAAGGAAGGAGCAAGCTTTGAGAAAGTGCGAAAAGTTGCAGAAAGGAAAATAGGATTGATCCAGGAAAAAGTGAAAAAAATTGGCTAAGTCCTTCTAGAGGGAGCAATTGGGACAAGCGGGCCAGAAATACCTGAACCGGCCGAACCGGCCGAAAAGAGACAAGTCAGCCCAAAAGCAATTGGGACAAGCGGGCCAGAAATACCCGAATCGGCTGAACCAGCCGAAAAGAGACAAGTCAGCCCAAAAGCAATTGGGACAAGCGGGCCAGAAATACCCGAACCGGCCGAACCGGCCGAAATTGTCCCAAAAGGTCCAAAATCAAAATAGGATGTCCGGGACAAAAAGACCCGAAATACGCGAAGAAGCCGAAGGAGCCGAAAGCCAATCAAAAGGTGCCACGTGTCTTTGGCCAAATGAGGGACAAGGAAGCCCATTTCGGGCGGATCGGAAGTTTTTGTCCCAAGCAGCACTGGGACATCCAGGACGAATGGACGCGAAGTACACGGAAGACCCGGCAGGCCCGAGAACCATTGAGAAATTGCCACGTGTCCTCCTAGGAGTAAAGGTTAGAAAAGTCAAAGGGTGAATTTTCGAGCACCGAGCCGAACAAATAGGATCGTGCCACGTGTCCCATTTAAGAACCCACAAGGAAAATTCAAAGGAAAGCCCGCTGAAAAGTAGAGGAGAGAGAATTATTCAGCGAATCAGAACGCGCCACCTGTCATCCAAGTGGCAGAGCGCGGGAAGAAATTCAAAAATCCGTTTTCACCTGTTCCGTGTCCTAAATCTTCAGATTGACATATCTTTCGATCCAGAGCTCGGATTTACACGTTCTTGATATCAACGAAAAGCTTGTGAGATTCTCTACACGTTTCCAGGGTCAATCTTGCATTTTGGTTCAGTTTGAAGAAAGAAAATCAGAAGACGCCTCTGGCACGAAATAATAAGCAGAAGTGATGCTCAACTAACAACTTTAATGCAGCAGACAACCCGCCGCTTCTGTTAGGCAAACCACCGCTTTGCCAGAACCCACCACTTCTGCCATGATGGACGAATTAAATGCAACATAGAGGTGGTTGGGGCAGTTCGAATTCCTCTCTCTTTTCTCTTCCATTCTTCCTATATATTGTAAGGAGGGGTTTCTTTCTGTAGTTGGACATTTTCTGCTTTGCACCCTCCCTTCTCTCCTGTTCATAAGAAGATTTGTGGAGTTTTCAAACCTCCCATATAGACTGTAACACCGTTTTTTGCCTTCTGGCTATTGCAATGTATTAAATTGATCCTTGAGCAATATATATGTGTCTGTGGTTGCTTTTAAACCCTCTTACATATTTATTACTGTCATTCTTGATCTTTCATTGCATTTTTGCTATCTGTGCATGGTGTTGTGTTATATCTACATGGTCTGTGTTTAACGTGGCAAAGCATATGTTCTTCATTCCTCAGTGCATCACCTCTATTAGCTTAGATTTATTTTATGCATCTTCTTACCTTGTCTCCATGGCAGATTAGATTAGATTCTGAGAAAACCCTCTACATATTTCGTGTGCACCTGAACAGAGGAATAGGAACCAACCTTTCTCTGGAGATTCCTTTCTCACTCTTCAAGTCCCACACTTGGAGAAAGGATTCAATGTTATGCTATCACACTGGATATTAATATGATCAACCTAGAAAATTGATCAATATCCAGGGGTGCTGTGATTTTGCACTAACAGTTATCTTTGTGTAATTTGGATGCTTTAGTGATTGTCAATAAAAGCTTAAAGAAAATGTGATTGAATTCTTATGAGTGTTTAGTAGTTCTCATTTGTTTTATCGAAAGCTAAATTAAAGTTTAAATCATTGTCTTTTTAAAAGATAGGGTTAAAATGAACCTAAGCAGAACACTAATCAAGCTGAGGTAAATTACTAATCCCTAGTCCTGAGTATGACAGGACAACATTAAATGGGATTATTAACCATTTATATCTTTATACTAATAAGTATGATATAAATTCAGTTAAGAGAACTGAAATAAATCTAATGGGGTTTAGATGGCAATCTCATACGAAGGTTATGAGATATTGACCAATTCTGTTGTTTTAGAATCATGTATATTCTAATAACTCCTTGATAAGACCTTAACCTCAATATCTCCACCATGCAATGGGCTTTATTGAGGAAGGTTATCTTAAGACAAAGAATCCAGGGAACGAGAAAGGCTAACCTTAGGGGAAAGTCTTTGATGTAATTAAAAACTCAACGTGCGTAACGCATATTCTTTAGTAGATTTTTTCGAGGTGGATTAAAAGGATGACGGCACAAGTCAACTGCGGGGTTGTACCTCCGAGAAGATTAGGATCTTCTCGAAGTTACAACAATGCAGGTGACTTATGACGACACCCTTTGCATTGATCGCTAATATTTACAATTTGATCTCAGACGAGTTACTCTGGGACCAATTAGGAATGTGGCCATGTTATAAGGCTGCCTAGGAGATTCAGGGTATCATGACACACTGGTTTAACTGCAGGGTTGAACTAGTATGTCACCATATCCCTAATCCTCATGGGCATCCATATAACATTATCACCTTGATAATCTGTCTCCCAGTGAAAAAGTTGTGAGAGGAAGGACTGACAGGAGTCGGTATAAGACATTCTATATAACATAAGAATGGGGTGAAGGGCGTATTCCAGATTGATGAGTATGCCGTTAAGGAATACGAGACATAAACAGTATGTTTCAAATCTTTGGCCAAAGTATCGCAAGCTGCTGACTACGTTGTCCTAATTCACCTAGTCTAAGGGATGAGATGCCGATGAATGATGGTAACAATTATTCAGTTAGGTTCCTTGGACAGAGCATTCTGAATTCCCAGAATAGGGAAGAGAACCGTGAGAGTGAAGCGTTAAATAAAACGCCAACTCTTATTACTCATGCATAGATCGGTAGGTTACCAAGTCATGGAATGAATAGATCGGAGATACTCTGAGTCATTACAGCTGCATATGGTTGTCTGTTATAAGAATGGTTATTTGATTTGTGAGTTCTAAATTATGTATTTAGAACCAGGATGCAATTATTAAGAAAAAAAAATTCACTTGTTCTAAGTTATAAAATGAGGATGTTACATCTTGGTATCAGAGCTGAAGGTTGCAGCTCTTGGACCTATTGTGTCCATAATCTGATAAAAACCTGAATTTTCTTGTAACAAAAAATGGTTAGAACAAGGGGGAACATTGCGAATAATGCTCCACCTGAAGGAGGAGTGGCAACAACCCAGAAACTCGATGAGATCCTTTCTGCCCTGTTAAACACAAGAGATCGCTTGGCTGTACTTGAACAGCAGGTGATGGGAAATGAGGAGGATGAAGAAGCTGATAATAATAATTGGAAACCTCCTGAGGACAACCCCGACATGGGTGTTGATGTTAATGCTGGGAATGCACCTTTCCAACCAGAAAACAAAAAGGCCAGATTGGCAGCAGAACTCACTAATGATATAAAAAGGATAAGTCCACCTAAATATGATGGCACCACATTAGGAGATGGAGCTGAGAACTGGCTCAGTGAAATGGAGAAGTACTTTGCAATAAGGAACTTCTCAGAGGAAACCAAAGCTATTTGGGGAGCCTATCAGCTTTCCCACGAAGCATCTTCGTGGTGGGATAGCCGTAAAGCTGAACTAAACATTGATGAGACCAATATTACTTGGGATCAATTTAAAGGCCATTTTAGGCAATGTTGGCTGCCACAGCTTTTCTATGATCAGAAAATGACAGAATTTTAGAACTTAGCTCAAGGGAAGCTAACGGTAACTGAATACTGGGAGCGGTTGTCAAAACTCCTCAATATGTAAACCAACAATATCAAAAACCAACCGATTCTCAGCTGTATCACCTTGTCACCATCTTGCTGTTCCAACTTCTCTTGATTCTTAGCTGAGCAAATTCAGCTTCTTCTTGAGGAAGAAGTTGGAGGATTTGCTAGTCATTCTAAAAATACTTGCCAGCTTGTGACATTCATTATTCGGCACTGATAGGCCTCACAATCACGTGGACTGTTTGGGTACGCTTTTCTGTTGAATGTTTTCTACCATGTCAAAGGCTGAACTGTTGCAAAGCCTGTCAAGCACTGCTGTTCTCTTTTCCTAGGGGAAATGGCCCCATTTGTTGCAAAGCCGTTCACCTTCAAAATCCTTCATGAGGTCCCACAACCGCTATTCTTGTAGCATCCTGAAGCAAGATCGTTTTTTGCAGAGCATGTTGCTTGACCCTATTTATGAATCAAGGACTCAACTGTATCCCCAAAAACTTGCAAGTTCTTTATTTTTCTATTTTCTCTTTTTATTGCCCAAATGCATCCCCCCTGCACCAAGGCTTCATATTCAGCGGTGTTATTGGAGCATGCAAATTGAAAGCTAAAAGCTGAAATAATACTTATTTCCGTGAGTGGGAAAATAACATGGCTCCACCTCCTGCACCTTTGGGTCGATCCTGAGACCATCAAAAAACAGTGCCATAACCTCGGGGGGGGTTGTCATCCTTGTGGGTTTGGGCTTGGTGATGCTAGGAATAGGTGACTTTCTTCTCGTGTATACATAGCACCCCCGGGGCTCAGACTTCTTCTATCTTTGATAAGGATCAAAAGTTATGCACTTTTGTTTGCCCATTCATCAAAAGTCAAAATAGCGCCGAGGGATGCTTCCCCCAACCTAGTTGCATCGGCTTCATCATGCCGGAAGGTGATCTTCTTGATAAAATGCCTGAGCAATTGGTATAACGCGGATGACTTGGAGGGAGGTAGAGGTTCCAAATGTGGAAACTCGGCACTAGGTTCGACCTGAATTGTAGCCTTTAGTTTCCATACCTGTCTAAAAATCATGTGTGACCAATCAGCGGACAAAATATCCCCCAACGATTTTTGGCAGTGAAAGTCTCTTGACAAACAGAGCAAAGAAAGGGGTGGGAAGGTCTATGACTTGAGACACATCTTGCAAACTACTAACACGTTGGGACATGTTAGCAAGGTAAGACGCCAATTTTGTGATGAATAACTCAACGTTGTCTACTACTTGCCGTCGACTGTCCGTACTACTCGTTTCCCCTAATTGCAAAAACTCCCTTGGACACTTCATACTATTGCAAGCCCTACTGGTCCGCTATCTGCTTAGGCATACTGAACTACTTGGCTCCCCAGAGTCAATCATGCAATTATGAAACAAGCTGATTTCCAATGATCAATGAAACAGTAGAAATGGAGGGGGCTTCAGCATTCTTAACTTGTGTGCTCCATGATTTCCTTGCAGGCTGGGGCAGAATTTGTAAGCCTTGGTCCTTGCCTCTGAACCTCGATTCGAGGTTGGACCATCCTTCAGCAGGCTTGCAGCAAATCTCTTTGGCCTGGGATGAGCAGGGAGTGATGCCCACATTAGATTATGTATGACGCATTTGTTCTTCTTCATCTGAATCAATGATGTTGAAATGGGGATGAAGGTGATACTGAATGGTTGATGAAGGATCTCTCTGCTTGTTTCCGTGATTTGCAACATTTGCTCCTGAATATGGGCAGCAACAGCTGGCATTTGATGGCCAAGGAGTTGTTCTTGGTGCAATCGTGCATTTGAAACTGGGGTTGCTTGCCAATCATTTGATGTGGAGCTGGGGAAGGTTGTGGATTGGCTGGGGCTACGGCTGCTCCTCACCCAAAATTTCTCCTTTTTGACCTTGTGTTGCTGCAATACCTTGAGAGACTGCCTGCTTCATACACAGAAATCCTCTGCATACCAATTTACCAATGTGGTGTTCATTTGGGGCCGTTGATGTGGAATGTTCTTGTTGTTGGTTGTTTTCTGACTACTTTCACAATCCACACCAACACTTGTACCATTAAAGCTTGGGTTAAAGCACCATTATAGCCATGATTGATTATGGGGTTCATTACATGGAAAACACCATTCATTACTCCTGGGCAATGTTGTTTTGTGCTGGTACTAATGCCTTAGAGGCAGATATGGCATTTGGATTATAGGGCTGGAATGGTCTATTGACAGGAGGCCTTGTTTGATTCATATTTGCAGCTGGATTAGGTGGCCTTTGAGGCTGATATGGCTGCCTATTAGGTTGAGCTTGAGGCTGATACAAAGGTCTAAAGCCTTGAGTTTGCTGTCTCTTAAGTGTGACCAGCTCATTACCTAAATTTTGCAGCTGCTTCATGACTTCTTGAAGCTAATTTGGGGCACTTGGAGATGAAGTGGAAGCTTCATTTGAACTCTGATTTCTAGGAGTGGGAGAAGGAGCTAAGACAGGTGCCTGACTAGTACTTGGGCTCTCTAAACTCGGATATAATGCATGGAGGCCTAGGAGCTAGCTTGCCAGCTTGAATCAGACAATTTTCAGCTCTAATGGCAATACTATAAGCAGCAGGGATAGTTGTGCCTCCCATGGATTGAATCAACATAGAAATATCAGAATTTAAAGCTTTAAGGTAGTATAGAAAAGCACCTTCTGTTGTTGGTCTGACTGCTACTGGAATCTATCCCAAGATCTTTGAAATCTGAAGTTGAAGTTAGTTAGCTGCTCATTGGAAGCTCTCTTGATGGTTTGTCAGCTGTTCCAAAAGAGACAAGTTGTCTCCCTTCTCTCCAAATTGATTATGAAGTGCAATACACAGCTGATTCCAGTTCGTGATATAGAAGCAGCTTCAAGGCTCCTAAACGATTGCAATGCTTTTCCCTTGAATGAAGACGCTAGCAATTTGACAGCTACTTGCATCTCATTAATCTCATGGATTGCACAAATGTTAGCAATGTCCTTGACATGATCACCAGGAGTGGTCTGGTTTTCTCCAGTAAAATATGGAATGTTCTTCAATGCTGCAACTGGGATTGGATTTTGTGCATTGAGGGCAAGTGGGCTGCTGCCTGTGAAGTTGACATAGGGGTTTACTAGTTGCGCCATTCTGAGTGGTCTTAAAACCCTTGTATATTGAAAGAAAGGCCTGTCATGTGGAGGAGTTGAGAGAGTTCTATTTGGTGGAGATGGAGACCTTTGAATCCTTCTTCCTCTTTGCCTTCTTCTTGGAGATAGTTATAGGTATTCAAACGGCACTTCCTCTTCTCCAGCTCTTGACCTTGTGATTATTCTCATAAGCTTTTAGGCCTGACTGCTGAAACTTAGTTGATTCTTCCCTTTGGAGTCGCCAGATATGCAAATAATAGCTCTTCTTAGCAAGAAAATTGCAGCAGATGCACATCAACCTTGCTGCAATAAAAAATGAGACCTCTCTCCCACCCGGCGTGCCAAAACTGTTAGTGCAAAATCACAGCACCCCTGGATATTGATCAATTTTCTAGTTTGATCATATTAATATCCAGTGTGATAGCATAACATTGAATCCTTTCTCCAAGTGTGGGACTTGAAGAGTGAGAAAGGAATCTCCAGAGAAAGGCTGGTTCCTATTCCTCTGTTCAGGTGCACACGAAATATGTAGAGGGTTTTCTCAGAATCTAATCTAATCTGCCAAGGAGACAAGGTAAGAAGATGCATAAAATAAATCTAAGCTAATAGAGGTGATGCACCGAGGAATGAAGAACATATGCTTTGCCACATTAAACACAGACCATGTAGATATAACACAACACCATGCACAGATAGCAAAAATGCAATGAAAGATCAAGAATGACAGTAATAAATATGTAAGAGGGTTTAAAAGCAACCACAGACACATATATATTGCTCAAGGATCGATTTAATACATTGCAATAGCCAGAAGGCAAAAAAAGGTGTTACAGTCTATATGGGAGATTTGAAAACTCCACAAATCTTCTTATGAACAGGAGAGAAGGGAGGGTGCAAAGCAGAAAATGTCCAACTACAGAAAGAAACCCCTCCTTACAATATATAGGAAGAATGGAAGAGAAAAGAGAGAGGAATTCGAACTGCCCCAACCACCTATAGGTTGCATTTAATTCATCCATCATGCAGAAGCGGTGGGTTCTGGCAAAGTGGCGGTTTGCCTAACAGAAGCGGCGGGTTGTCTGCTGCATTAAAGTTGTTAGTTGAGCATCACTTCTGCTTATTATTTTGTGCCAGAGGTGTCTTCTGATTTTCTTTCTTCAAACTGAACCAAAATGCAAGATTGACCCTGGAAACGTGTAGAGAATCTCACAAGCTTTCCGTTGATATCAAGAACGTGTAAATCCGAGCTCTGGATCGAAAGATATGTCAATCTGAAGATTTAGGACACAGAACAGGCGAAAACAGATTTTTGAATTTCTTCCCGCGCTCTGCCACTTGGATGACACGTGGCGCGCTCTGATTCGCTGAATAATTATCTCTCCTCTACTTTTCAGCGGGCTTTCCTTTGAATTTTCCTCGTGGGTTCTTAAATGGGACACGTGGCACGATCCTATTTGTTCGGCTCGGTGCTTGAAAATTCGCCCTTTGACTTTTCTGACCTTTACTCCTATGAGGACACGTGGCAATTTCTCAATGGTTCTCGGGCTTGCCGGGTCTTCCGCGTACTTCACGTCCATTTGTCCCGGATGTCCCAGTGCTGCTTGGGACAAAAACCTCTGATCCGCCCGAAATGGGCTTCCTTGTCGCTCATTTGGCCAAAGACACGTGGCACCTTTTGATTGGCTTTCGGCTCCTTCGGCTTCTTCGCGTATTTCGGGTCTTTTTGTCCCGGACGTCCTATTTTGATTTTGGACCTTTTGGGACAATTTTGGCCGGTTCGGGTATTTCTGGCCCGCTTGTCCCAATTGCTTTTGGGCTGACTTGTCTCTTTTCGGCCGGTTCGGGTATTTCTGGCCCGCTTGTCCCAATTGCTCCCTCTAGAAAGACTTAGCCAATTTTTTTCACTTTTTCCTGGATCAATCCTATTTTCCTTTCTGCAACTTTTCGCACTTTCTCAAAGCTTGCTCCTTCCTTCTTCGGCCTGGGGAGTTTAGAAAGATTCCTGAAGGGACCCTAGAAACGTGATTTTGCTCTGAATCAGTCATTTTTCTTGGAATTTGGACATCCTGATGCATGTTATCAAATTTACCCTGGGGGGTGAATTTTGGATAATAATAACATTGCCACTCTGGTGTATAAACCGAAGAAGTTCAACTATCAGAATTAAGAATACAACACATAAGTATCAAATACTTATTTCCATTCCTTTCAGAACTATACAAATACATTTTAGGCATTCAGCATACTTGATACAATGCTCAACAGAAAAGGAACATCTTTCCTCATTTAGTACATTAGAAAATCAAGCTGTAATTCATTATAAATCAATTAAACAATCTGATCATCCTGTCAGATCTGCATTGCTTTTACCACTTACAGCAACCATCTGCAAAAATAGTCAACATGAGTCAGTTCGATGAACTGAGCATGATAAGCACTAACTTTTAAAAACAATTGCAATCCGTCAATTGTTTTCATTAAACACCCTGTTTAAATGAGATCAATTAACCCAACAAGTAAACACATTCAGACTATGCCTTCGTATTACAAAAATGACTACAAATGTGTAACTCTATCATTGTTACAGAATAGTCCTAAACTTTTCTCAAATATTTCATCAAATATTAAGAATCAAAGAACGAAAGTATCCTAAACAACCATTTGAAGTCAATATCAGCAACATTGGACAGATCGTTCCATTCATCTGAAAAATAAATAGCATAACAACTCTTGAGTACATCAATATGTTAAAAACAGCTCCTACTGTTACAGATATCAACATGTATTAAAAATAATAGAAGAGAAAGAAACAAATCATTCATGATTCCTTTCACACAAGTTCACTACTGTACCGTCTCCACATATGGAAAGCATTCACCCGGTAAGTATATGAACAAGTTCGACAAGCCACAAGAAGAATCACTACTTAAAATAAAAAAAATAGAACACAGCAAATAATTCAGTCGAGTCCGTCAACAGCACACTGTATTGTCAAAACTTACAATTAAGTAACTATAGTCAGTAGCCCCCATGCCAAATAATGATGTCTGTCTACCAGGAAGACTCAGAGTGACCTTTCACAAGAAGCGACAGACAAGAAGATAACACATCCGTTACCTGCTTAGGTACAGACAACAACTCCAAATTCAAACATACACAAGAATGGATAATAATGCGAAGAAAACGTATCACGTCTTCAATCTCAATAACAACCTACAGCCCGTTCAAGCCTTTCTTACTGTGTAGGGTTTTTAGACCCAAGGTCAAGTTCAAAAGGGGTCTCCTTTGTTGTCGCAGTCGACAAGAGACTTGAAAACGTTAAGCCATGACATTTCCCTATGGCTAAGCAAGATATTTTTAAATGAAAACCACGTACCATGAACAGTCACATTAAATGGGTGTGCAACCAGAAGAAAATATAACATGAGACATCGTAGTCACTTCTGAATGCAATCAGAACTGAAAGTATGTTGTTCACAACCTACTTTATAGAAGCCATAATTCATGATGTCAAGCTATTAAAGAAAGCCAACAAATCCAAGAACATTACCTGTTCATACTCAGGCTTCTACAGGCAACAGTGACATATATTACCATTCGAGCATTTAAAACTAAGTCCATAACCAGTGTTCACAGTTTAGCTTCCCAAAAACCGACATACAAGATAACTTTCCATACTCACGGTACTCAACGGCATCAAACAATAGTAAACCAACAGGCTTAAATTGAGACAATAACACTGTTTAATTATCAAGTTCCACTGAGTTTAAACAATAGTAAAAAAAAATAAAAATATGATGAATCCATCTGTGCCATCAATGGCAACATTTAAATTCAGGCAGAACAAATCAGAATACTGAATTTCCAAAACAAGGAATCCAACGGTATCCTTACCAATATTTTTCGCACAAGATTGCACAGAATGGAGACGTAAAAATACACCCAAAGAATCTGTACCACAAGATCCTTGCGACACGACTGTATTCTTACAAAATAACAGAGGACGAAATACATGTTATTCCCTTAAGTCGCTGGCACATCAAATTCCAATATTCAATTATATTCAACTTGAACAGTGGTTCAAATACATATAAATCATTCAATCGACTCCACAGAGTCGTTCAGATTATAACAATATAAATATATATATATATATATATATATATATATATATTGCATACTGTTAACGGGTTTATACCCATAGCCACAAAGCGAGGGAAAAACATCTCCGGCCAGGTCATAAAGACTACAGTAACACAGTAAGTTACCTCTTCCCAACAATTTAAAAGACAAAATGAAACCCAACGAGTATCAATAGCCACTATCACCAATAACCACGAAAGAGCTTACAAAGGTTCAATATAACTGAACAATCATACGATATCCATCAGTATCCCTTCTAACAATTTCCACAACAAGTATTAACAAAATATTATAAACATTTATATATATCAACATGCATCAATAGCCTGTACCCATCAGGAGGACAATTCGTGGTCTCACTCAGAGCAGGCCTAGCACAAAATCTTGCTATATTTTCGCATATAAAATCCAGAATGCAAACACCAAGAAATATAGCAACAGTTTGAATATAACAACACCCATCAAGGTGTAAATGAAAAAATCGAACCAGAAGAGATACAGTACCAAAAATCACACAAGACCACCAAGGAAAAATCATCTATTTCCATAAATCATTTGAACAGAGTTGTTCTAATGAAATCACTTGAAAGACAGCAAGATTTTTAAAGGTTAGGGCCTAACATGCCTGGATTTTTACTCAAAATTCCAAAGCAGACCACTGGAAGAGCTCAGACTTCCTTTTCCTTTTCCAAGTTAGAGCGACCAACAAAATTTTGCTATCTCCAAGACATATATATTCCCCTTGCAAGAGAAAAGAGCTAGATACGCTCATACTCGCCATGCAACACTAAGAAGACTGGTGCGAAGAACCAGTGAATAGGCAGAAGGAAAATCGAAATTCGCGATAAGCCAAACAAACCAACAACTTCCCAGTTTGCATGCCTTCAGGCGAGTTCCGAGCTTGACTACCGAGCACATTGAATGCATTTACACCAACTTTCCTGCTCAAACTCCACTGCCACCGACCGCCAAAATTGGCGACAGTCAAATAAAATCCCCAGACCATTTTCAGTTTTGGCGACCTGCCACGTCGGCTTAGGTTAGCTGTTCCTAAAACCTCCGCCAAGACCTGTCCTTCATACTTATCCAATGCATTAAATAACATAGAAAAAGCCGCCCATGGTTCGCACCCCTCCATAGGTCCCCTTATTCCCTGCTCAACAGTTAGGTTAGTATCTTAGGTTAGAATTTAGGATAACACCCAATCTAACTTCTATAAGCATAGATACTAACTTAGGACATTAGTTCTTAGCCTAGGTCTAGGTTAGATTATCACTAATCTAACCCCTAGGTTAGGTTTAGTTTTAGGCTACTAATCAATAATAATTCCAGTTAGGTCTACATTCTGTATGCTCAGAAAAAGACTTACAATCATTCATTCTCGAACAGGGTTAGCTTCTATTCCGCCTTAGGCTACATAGTTATATGAAACCGAATTATTACCGGGTCCACGATCGAGACCTTCCAGATATACTTCCATATGGGGAACCAATCCATTTCACATGATCAACCTGAGTCATACTCCTGACTAGCTTATTCAATGCTTCTAGACCTTGCAACCTGTTCAAGGTCTGTAATTTTAATTCATCACGAACAAACTTAGAGCAATACTTGGATCAATTCCACTGATCCAAGGTTAGATCTTATAGGTGGATAACTCTATAATTCATTCCGAGATCATATTAAACTCAGATGCAAAATGAAATAAATAAAAGAGTCTAATCATATTCTAACTCAGTCAAAGATCTGCAAAGAAAATACAGTACATATCAAGCATGATTTCTTAATTGAGGAACACATCCTTTTACAAGAAATCACATATCAACACTTGTATGCTCAGGAGGAAGTAACAACAGTTCAGGGTGTTACATGCTTCCCTCCTAAAAGATTCATCGTCCCGATGATTACATATTCAATTAACCTTCAGGTCAACCAATTTATTAGTACACAAACAATGTGACTACTTCCATATTTGAATAGTTCCAGAAATCAATGTCACAACACATTTTATTCAACCTGAATAATGTTTGCCATCATTTGGATTTCATAATTACAAAAAAAAGTAAGTTCTGAAAAGAATGCTTTGTCAAAAGATTTCATTATGTTGAAAAAGAGAAGGAAAAGCAATTTTCATCTCTTCTAGATTTTCCCAAGTTGCACTTTCTTCATTAAACTGGTCCCACTGGACCTTACATTGTTGTATTTCAGGATTTCTTAAATGCAATTGACGAGTTTCCAGCACTCGTGTGGGTTTAACCATGATTATTCCTGGGTCTTGGACCTGCAAGGAATTCCAATTTAAAACATGTGACAGATCTGAAACGTATTTCTTAAGCAAAGAAATATGGAAAACATCATGCATGCGAGATAAAGCAGGTGGCAATGCTAAACAATAAGCTACAGGATTGATTATTTCGACAATTTCGAAAGGTCCCACAAATCGAGGTGAAAACTTGGTAGCCTTGCCAAAAGTTATAGAACTCTTTCTAGGTTTAACACGATGAAAAACCTTATCACCAAGCTCAAACCTCCTATCAACCCACTTAAGGTCAGCATAGCTCTTCCATCTATCCGTTGCTTCCTTTAGTCGTTCACGAATCAGCTTAACTTGCTGTTCCATTTCAGTGAGAATCTCTGGTCCAACTACCACTCTATCCTCAATACTGTCCCAACTAACAGGAGTTCTGAACTTTCTTCCATAAAGTGCTTCAAATGGTGCCATTTTAAGAGATGAGTGATAAGTATTGTTGTATACAAACTCAACTAATGGAAGATACTCTTCCCATTTATACTATTGATCCATGCAATACATACGCAACATGTCCTCCAAAACTTGATTTACCCTCTCAGTTTGTCCATGTGTTTCCGGATGATATGCAGAACTGAAGTTTAGTTTCGTTCCAAGAGTTGCGTTAAGCATTTTCCAAAACCTTGACGTCATTCTAGGATCCCTGTCAGATATAATCAATTCTGGTACACCATGTAACCTGAAAATTTCGTGCACGAATCTTTTGGCTAGCACTGGTGAATCATCCTTTAGATTTCCAGCGATGAAATGAGCTACCTTAGTCAGTTTATCTACAACTACCAGGATAACATCATGTTTATTCCTGGACATGGGTAGTCCTTGTACAAAATCCATGGTTATTACTTGCCATTTGTACTGCGGTATGCTATGAGGATATAACAGTCCAGCAGGGTGCATATGTTCTGCCTTCACCTGCTGACATTCCAGACAATGAGTCACAAAATTAATTACATCCTTTTTCATACCTTTCCAAAAGTATTGCTGTTTTAAATCAGCAAGCATTTTTGTGATACCTGGGTGTCTAGAGAAAGGTGAATTATGAAATTCAACTAACAACTTCTTTCTCAAATCGTTCAGCATAGGTACATATACCCTGTTTTCATAACGCAAGATTCCTTCATTATCAAAATGAAAACCTTTATACCTTATATCCTTAGGTTCTGCAGCAAGCGCTGCTTTTACTTGCTGAAAGTATGCATCTGATTCTGAGGCACTTTTTACCTCGTCTTTAAACTGAGTTCTTAATGTTATAAGAGCATAAATGTGCCTCCTACGACTTAGAGCATCAGCTACTCTATTCTCCTTCCCTTTGATATAGCTAATATCAAAGTCATATTGTGATAAAAATTCTAACCACCTTCTCTGACTGGCGTTCAGATTGGGCTGAGTAAAAATATACTTCAGTCCTAAGTGATCAGTTTTCAGCTCAAAAGGTTTCCCAAGTAAGTAGTGTCTCCAAACTTGAAGTGCATGAACAATGGCAGCAAGTTCCAAATCATGAGGGGCATAATTCAGCTCATGTAACTTAAGTTTTCTACTTTCATATGCTATGACCTGATCATTTTGTAACAAAACACCTCCAAGGCCTTCCCCAGAAGCATCCGTTACAATAGTAAAACTCCCATTAGGGTCTGGTACAGCTAAAATAGGTGCTTTGGAAATAGGTTCTGTTCCTAGCTTGATTTCAATGGTGAAGTCAAATTCTCTCTTGGGTGGTAAACCTAGTAATTCCTCAGGAAAAAAATCCCTGAAACCTTGTAACAGAGGGAATCATTTCATGAGATCGTCATCTTCTTCTGAAGATTCAGATATCTTCATGGCATAAAGGGTACATCCTTTATTTTTAGCCTTTTTAAGCTGCATAGCTGACAGTTTTCTAACTGAAATTTCTCGTTTCACACCTTGAATCTCTGCTGATTTCAGCTGATCATCTAAACATTTTATGTTCTTTTCGTAACAGTCTACTTTTGATTTATGGTCAGCTAACCAATTGACACCGATGACAATGTCATACAATCCCAAAGGTGCAACATAGAGATCAACTTCCGTGGAAAAGTTAGGTAAGTCAAGGACTGCCCCAAAAAGAAACATACTCACTGTATGAATAGAATTATTACCATACTATACAGTCCAAGATTTATCCATTTTTCCATCTTTTCTTTTAAGTTTAAAAGCAAGTTTATTAGATATAAAACATTCAGTAGCTCCTGTATCAAAAAGAATAGTGACAGGTATGCCGAATAACTTACCCGGAACTTCTATAGGTGTCACTTGCTTTTCAGCTTGCTTGTCTGCTACTGCAGCATGTATCTTATGCTGTTGATTACGATCATCCTTCTTCAAAGGGCACTGATTTGCGTAGTGATCTTTACCACAATTGTAGCAACCTCCTACAGGTCCCTTTTTAGGCTCAAAGTTACCTCCGGTTTTGTAATTGTCACACTGTCCTCCATAAGGCTTCTGCCCATTATTATAATTTTTAGCAAAATTATCCTTTACATTTCTAGCAGGATTATTTGCTACTGCTTTCTTATTGTTGTCTCCTGGAAACTTACTCTTGTTTCCAAACTTTTTCCATGGTCCTTTTCTAGGTGCAAGAGAGGTTGAATAAGGGTTTGCAGTCTTCTTCCGCACTTCATCCTTATGAGCAGAAATAGCCTTTAATTTCTGTTCTTGCCTTATGGCCTTTTCAACAACTCCTTCCATAGTGGTTGGACTGTGAACATCGACCTCTCCCCCTATCACGGGATTCAATCCCATGATGAATTTCCGTATTCTGAACTTCTCGTCAGTTTGATACTGCGGTACATACTTGAGGAGTTTTGTAAACCGCTTCCAGTATTCAGTTACCGTTAGCTTCCCTTGAGCTAAGTTCTGAAATTCTGTCATTTTCTTATCATAGAAAAGTTGTGGCAGCCAACGTTGCCTAAAATGGCCTTTAAATTGATCCCAAGTAATATTGGTCTCATCAATGTTTAGTTCAGCTTTACGGCTATCCCACCATGAAGATGCTTCGTGGGAAAGCTGATAGGCTCCCCAAATAGCTTTGGTTTCCTCTGAGAAGCTCCTTATTGCAAAGTACTTCTCCATTTCGCTGAGCCAGTTCTCAGCTCCATCTCCTAATGTGGTGCCATCATATTTAGGTGGACTTATCCTTTTTATATCATTAGTGAGTTCTGCTGCCAATCTGGCCTTTTTGTTTTCTGGTTGGACAGGTGCATTCCCAGCATTAACATCAACACCCATGTCGGGGTTGTCCTCAGGAGGTTGCCAATTATTATTATCAGCTTCTTCATCCTCCTCATTTCCCATCACCTGCTGTTCAAGTACAGCCAAGCGATCTCTTGTGTCCAACAGGGCAGCAAGGATCTCATCGAGTTTCTGGGTTGTTGCCACTCCTCCTTCAGGTGGAGCATTACTCGCAACGTTCCCCCTTGTTCTAACCATTTTCTGTTACAAGAAAATTCAGGTTTTTATCAGATTATGGACACAATAGGTCCAAGAGCTGCAACCTTCAGCTCTGATACCAAGATGTAACATCCTCATTTTATAACTTAGAACAAGTGAAATTTTTTTTTTTTTAATAATTGCATCCTGGTTCTAAATACATAATTTAGAACTCACAAATCAAATAACCATTCTTATAACAGACAACCATATGCAGCTGTAATGACTCAGAGTACCTCCAATCTATTCATTCCATGACTCGGTAACCTACCGATCTATTCATGAGTAATAAGAGTTGGCGTTTTATTTAACACTTCACTCTCGCGGTTCTCTTCCCTATTCTGGGAATTCAGAATGCTGTGTCCAAGGAACCTAACTGAATAATTGTTACCATCATTCATCGGCATCTCATCCCTTAGACTAGGTGAATTAGGACAACGCAGTCAGCAGCTTGCGATACTTTGGCCAAAGATTTGAAACATACTGTTTATGTCTCGTATTCCTTAACGACATACTCGTCAATCTGGAATATGCCCTTCACCCCATTCTTATGTTATATAGAATGTCTTATACCGACTCCTGTCAGTCCTTCCTCTCACAACTTAATCACTCGGAGACAGATTAACAAGGTGATAATGTTATATGGATTCCCATGAGGATTAGGGATACGGTGACATACTGGTTCAACCCTGCAGTTAAACCAGTGTGTCATGATACCCCGAATCTCCTAGGCAGCCTTATAACATGGCCACATTCCTAATTGGTCCCAGAGTAACTCGTTTGAGACCAAATTGTAAATCTTAGCGATCAATGCAAAGGGTGTCGTCATAAGTCACCTGCATTGTTGTAACTTCGAGAAGATCCTAATCTTCTCGGAGGTACAACCCCGCAGTTGACTTGTGCCGTCATCCTTTTAATCCGCCTCGAAAAAATCTACTAAAGAATATGCGTTACGCATGTTGAGTTTTTAATTACATCAAAGACTTTCCCCTAAGGTTAGCCTTTCTCGTTCCCTGGATTCTTTGTCTTAAGATAACCTTCCTCAATAAAGCCCATTGCATGGTGGAGATATTGAGGTTAAGGTCTTATCAAGGAGTTATTGGAATATACATGATTCTAAAACAACAGAATTGGTCAATATCTCATAACCTTCGTATGAGATTGCCATCTGAACCCCATTAGATTTATTTCAGTTCTCTTAACTGAATTTATATCATACTTATTAGTATAAAGATATAAATGGTTAATAATCCCATTTAATGTTGTCCTGTCATACTCAGGACTAGGGATTAGTAATTTACCTCAGCTTGATTAGTGTTCTACTTAGGTTCATTTTAACCCTATCTTTTAAAAAGACAATGATTTAAACTTTAATTTAGCTTTCGATAAAACAAATGAGAACTACTAAACACTCATAAGAATTCAATCACATTTTCTTTAAGCTTTTATTGACAATCACTAAAGCATCCAAATTACACAAAGATAACATTGCCACTCTGGTATATAAACCAAAGAAGGTCAACTATCAGAATTAAGAATACAACACATAAGTATCAAATACTTATTTCCATTCCTTTCAGAACTATACAAATACATTTTAGGCATTCAGCATACTTGATACAATGCTCAACGGAAAAGGAACATCTTTCCTCATTTAGTACATTAGAAAATCAAGCTGTAATTCATTATAAATCAATTAAACAATCTGATCATCCTGTCAGATCTGCATTACTTTTACCACTTACAACAACCATCTACAAAAATAGTCAACATGAGTTAGTTCGATGAACTGAGCATGATAAGCACTAACTTTTAAAACAATTGCAATCCGTCAATTGTTTTCATTAAACACCCTATTTAAATGAGATCAATTAACCCAACAAGTAAACACATTTCAGATTATGCCTTCGTATTACAAAAATGACTACAAATGTGTAACTCTATCATTGTTACAGAATAGTCCTAAACTTTTCTCAAATATTTCATCAAATATTAAGAATCAAAGAACGAAATTATCCTAAACAACCATTTGAAGTCAATATCAGCAACATTGGATAGATCATTCCATTCATCTGAAAAAGAAATAGCATAACAACTCTTGAGTACATCAATATGTTAAAAACAGCTCCTACTGTTACATATATCAACATGTATTAAAAATAATAGAAGAGAAAGAAACAAATCATTCACACTTCCTTCCACACAAGTTCACTACTGTACCATCTCCACATATGGAAAGCATTCACCCGGTAAGTATACGAACAAGTCCGACAAGCCACAAGAAGAATCACTGCTTAAAATAAAAAAAATAGAACACAGCAAATAAATCAGTCGAGTCCGTCAACAGCACACTGTATTGTTAAAACTTACAATTAAGCAACTACAGTCGGTATCCCCCATGCCAAACAATGATGTATATCTACCAGGCAGACTCAGAGTGACCTTTCACAAGAAGCGACGGACAAGAAGATAACACAGCCGTTACCTGCTTAGGTATAGACAACAACTCCAAATTCAAACATACACAAGAATGGATAACAATACGAAGAAAACGTACCACATCTTCAATCCCAATAACAACCTCCAGCCCGTTCAAGCCTTTCTTACTGTGTAGGGTTTTTAGACCCAAGGTTGAGTTCAAAAGGGGTCTCCTTTGTTGTCGCAGTCGACAAGAGACTTGAAAACGTTAAGCCATGACATTTCCCTATGGCTAAGCAAGAGATTTTTAAACGAAAACCATGCACCATGAACAGTCACATTAAACGGGTGTGCAACCAGAAGAAAATATAACATGAGACATCGTAGTCACTTCTGAATGCAATCAGAACTGAAAGTATGTTGTTCACAACCTACTTTATAGAAGCCATAATTCATGATGTCAAGCTATTAAAGAAAGCCAACAAATCCAAGAACATTACCTGTTCATACTCGGGCTTCTACAGGCAATAGTGACATATATTACCATTCGAGGATTTAAAACTAAGTCCATAACCAATGTTCACAGTTTAGCTTCCCAAAAGCCGACATACAATATAAATTTCCATACTCACGGTACTCAACGGCGTCAAACAATAGTAAACCAACAGGCTTAAATTGAGACAATAACATTGTTTAATTATCAAGTTCCACTGAGTTTAAACAATAGTAAACAAAATAATAAAATATGATGAATCCATCCGTGCCATCAATGGTAACATTTAAATTCAGGCAGAACACATCATAATATTGAATTTCCAAAACAAGGAATCCAACGGTATCCTTACCAATATTTTTCACACAAGATTGCACAGAATGGAGACGTAAAAATACACCCAAAGAATCTGTACCACAAGATCCTTGCGACACGACTGTATTCTTACAAAATAACAGAGGACGAAATACATGTTATTCCCTTAAGTCGCTGGCACATCAAATTCCAATATTTAATTATATTCAACTTGAACAGTGGTTCAAATACATATAAATCATTCAATCGACTCCACAGAGTCGTTCAGATTATAACAATATAAATCTATATATATATATATATATATATATATATTGCATACTGTTAATGGGTTTATACCCATAACCACAAAGCGAGGGAAAAACATCTCTGGCCAGGTCATAAAGACTACAGTAACACATTAAGTTACCTCTTCCCAACAATTTAAAATACAAAATGAAACCCAATGAGTATCAATAGCCACTATCACCAATAACCATGACAGAGCTTACAAAGGTTCAATATAACTGAACAATCATACGATATCCATCAGTATCCCTTCTAACAATTTCCACAAGTATTAACAAAATATTATAAACATTTATATATATCAACATGCATCAATAGCCTGTACCCATTGGGAGGACAATTCGTGGACTCACACAGAGCAGGCCTAGCACAAAATCTTGCTATATTTTCGCATATAAAAGCCAGAATGCAAACACCAAGAAATATAGCAACCGTTCGAATATAACAACACCCATCAAGGTGTAAACGAAAAAATCGAACCAGAAGAGATACAGTACCAAAAATCACACAAGACCACCAAGGAAAAATCATCTATTTCCATAAATCATTTGAACAGAGTTGTTCTAATGAAATCACTTGAAAGACAGCAAGATTTTTAAAGGTTAGGGCCTAACATGCCTGGATTTTTACTCAAAATTCCAAAAGCAGACCACTGGAAGAGCTCGGACTTCCTTTTCCTTTTCCAAGTTAGAGCGACCAACAAAATTTTGCTATCTCCAAGACATATATATTCCCCTTGCCAGAGAAAAGAGCTAGATATGCTCATACTCGCCATGCAACACCAAGAAGACTGGTGCAAAGAACCAGTGAACAGGCAGAAGGAAAACTGAAATTCGCGATAAGCCAAACAAACCAACAACTTCCCAGTTTGCATGCCTTGACGTGAGTTCCGAGATCGACTACCGAGCACATTGAATGCATTTACACCAACTTTCCCACTCAAACTCCACTGCCACCGACCGCCAAAATTGGCGACAGTCAAATAAAATCCCCAGACCATTTTCAGTTTTGGCGACCTGTCACATCGGCTTAGGTTAGTTGTTCCTAAAACCTTCGCCAAGACCTGTCCTTCATACTTATCCAATGCATTAAATAACATAGAAAAAGCCGCCCATGGTTCGCACCCCTCCATAGGTCCCCTTATTCCCTGCTCAACAGTTAGGTTAGTATCTTAGGTTAGAATTTAGGATAACACCCAATCTAACTTCTATAAGCATAGATACTAACTTAGGACATTAGTTCTTAGCCTAGGTCTAGGTTAGATTATCACTAATCTAACCCATAGGTTAGGTTTAGTTTTAGGCTACTAATCAATAATAATTCCAGTTAGGTCTACATTCTGTACGCTCAGAAAAAGACTTACAATCATTCATTCTCGAACAGGGGTTAGCTTCTGTTCCACCTTAGGCTACAGAATTATATGAAACCAAATTATTACCGGCTCAATGATCGAGACCTTCCAGATATACTTCCATATCGGGAACCAATCCATTTCACATGATCAACCTGAGTCATACTCCTAACTAGCTTATTCAATGCTTCTAGACCTTGGCAACCTGTTCAAGGTCTGTAATTTTAAATTCATCACGAACAAACTTAGAGAAATACTTGGATCAATTCCACTGATCCAAGGTTAGATCTTATATGTGGATAACTCTATAATTCATTCCGAGATCAGATTAAACTCAGATGCAAAATGAAATAAATAAAAGAGTCTAATCATATTCTAACTCAGTCAAAGATCTGCAAAGAAAATACAGTACATATCAAGCATGATTTCTTAATCGAGGAACACATCCTTTTACAAGAAATCACATATCAACACTTGTATGCTCAGGAGGAAGTAACAACAGTTCAGGGTGTTACAATTAACTTGAATTTCAAACCTTAGTGGTGGATAATGATAACCTAGAACACAATAAATAACATATATAAGTGTAATGAAGAGACCCATAAGATAAAAATCAACACAAGATAGAGGGGTTCATTAACATATAATTAGGGGTAAGACCATGTGTATGGTCTTGACCTAGTTGTATAGTTTTTGACAAATCCAAAATTTGAATGACTCGTGAAAGAACATTGTAAGAGATCTCTATTATTTGACATAAAATCATGGGAAAAGAGTAAAATGATTACATAATGAGGATAAAATCAAGCAACAAAAGACTTAAGAATAGGATGTTGTACCACTAAGATCTAGTTTTGAGGTTCATAACTCATCTATATAAAAATGATGTAATACTAATTTTGTGCATATTTTTGTGTATACATCTCCCCTTTGTATGAGTGAATGAAATTAAATAGTTTAAAGTAGAATAAGGTCATACTAAAGAGAGTATTGAAACAAAAAAAATTGTAAGCGTGCTAAGAGAAAGTAACTTTACAAGGTGAACAACTTGATTCATTAACTGACCCGCACAGAGATAAGGGAAAATGATATTAGAGGTGTCAAAATAAGATATTATAGTTGTAACAATTAATATTTAGAGACATAGAGATTCATACTTGGCGTATTTGTATATTTTAGGGTGATCAAATTAACAGGTCATTTTCTTTATTTCATAGTAAAGTGGGAATTGGGTGTACTGGCACTAAGGGAAGAGTGTCACATATTTTTCTAGTCAACCACTATAACACTTCCCAAAAGTGGGATCACACCATTGTAGATAGATACATATATAGAAAATCCCTTAAAGGTGAAAGAGAAATGATGTTTTGTTTCCCCCACCATGTAATTATATAGATGCACTAGTATTAAATGTTGTATCAATGATTTTATAAACTCAAATATGTAATATTCCCCCTATATTTATACTAAATATAATGGCTATGTGTATGTAGTTCCTAGTGCATTTTAATAATAAGGAGTAACCATTGAGTGATAAGATTATATTAAACTACATGACAAATAGAGAAAGTGGCCTCACATATCTAACCTTTTTTTATTTATGTGTAATTTGTGTAAAGGAGGATGGCCTTATATGAACAATCCATTAGATCTCAATTTTTTATTTAAGAGAAGATGAATGGATGACCTTGTATGGTCATCCTATAGAGTTTCCCACTTTTTGGCGAAAGGGAGAATGTGAAACAATTTTTCTTGAGATGAAAGTGAAGAGTTGAGAATATGTCAAAGAATATGTATGTAGTGAATAAGAATTGACATCTTAGTAGTGTGATTTGTAGAGTGATTGATGAGAGGTAATGGAGCAATATGTGTGTAATAAAGTTTGATTCAAAGTGATTATATAAAAATTACGCACAATTGTATAGAGTGTGCAACATAGGGTAGTGATGTATTGACATGGAAGTAGTCTAAAGCATTATCGTAATGCTTTAAAAGACATGTGAAACGGGTAAACATAGCCAAATATATAGACCATACCATTCTGAAGCTATGAGTGGGGACATTAATTTAGAACAAAGGATTGGTGAAAAAGTGATTGGAGTAGTGTAGGGATAGAAATATGTTAATAAGAGTGTGCACACAATTTTTGATGATGTGTTATAGATAGTAATTACTAGACATAGTGAGTATGTTAGGATAAATGTCAGCTGTAAATTTTAATATTGAAATATTGTTTAATAGAGTAGTATGGATTTTGTAGTAAGTGTACAATAAAAACTACATCTAATGATGGAGTTGGATTTGTCATAGTTTTTGAATGAGAGTATACTTTCCAAGATAGTATATAGTGTGAAAAAAGTGATAAAATAAGATCAAGTCTAGATAGAATAGATATATAGTTAATTAGCTCATGAATGTTGTCTTAGATAAAGTATTTTAGGGAGCA
>CM034151.1:272115424-272122523 GCA_019776745.2 Taxus chinensis | reverse complement strand
CCCATGAACCCGCTTGAATTTTCCATGGACATGGAGTTGTTCCACCCAAAATGCCATCAAATGAACTGTGCAAGAGTGAAAACTAGCCAGCACCAAAACTATGTCCAAACTAAAAAATCATACATGCTCCAAATGGAACATGTAGAAGTGCTGCACAAGCACTTATTCTACTGAAAGCAAACCTACCTACTCTACTCTAATGGAAGCAAAGGTGAGTAAATGAAAACCGCAAGGGTGTGCAAAATACTTCCTTTCTTCAAAATTTGCAAGCCCATGCACAATGATTTGGGCGAGGCATGGCTGATTGGATGAGTGGAAATCAAACAAGAAGCTGGTATTCTACCCAAATAGCAAGTTGTCAACTATTAAATAAATCCATACCTCTTTTGTTTCTTTGCATTTGGATTAGAGAGGTATATGACAGCTGATCCTTGGAAACACTTGGAGCTCATCCTCATGCTTTAGAAGCACGCATGACTAGTTATTGGGCTTCTCCTTGGCTCAATGAAGTCAAATAAACCTGATTGGGCAGGGTGATCTATTGAGGATGCCCATAATTCTGATTTTCAAACTCCAAGAATGGCGTTCTCTTGTAGACCTTGAATGGAGGTGGGGAGGAAGGCAATGGTAGAAAATTAGAAACCCTTATGCCCTTTCTCTTACTCCAATGAAGGACATGAAAGATAAAAATCTTTCCAATATATTGGTTCCAAAGAGCTTCTATAAGATGTAAGGATACTGTAATGGAATACTCTCCCATGACAGCAGGATTCTTGGTTGAAGATGGAGGATGAAAGAGAGAATGGTGGAAAACTCAACGGTTCTTCTTCATCAAAAAAGTCCGCCAAATCAGATAGGTAAACTACCTCATTGCATATCGAGTAAATTTCAACATCCGTGGCGTTATATTGATCTGAAACTTGATCACCATGGTTTCTTTATCCTCCAGCAGTAAGTTGAGAGGATAAACTCTTTTCAGTACTAGCAACTTGAGAGAGATGAAGTAGAGAGAAGAAATGAAGGTTCTTTATAACCTGCTTTGTGCTCAAAGCCTTTGGATCGCCAAATTTTCTCCCCCCACAGACTGGATGTGTCCTCTTCTTTTGGATTGGAGCAACTTCTCCTTCCTATTGCTGTCCCTTACATGACTGGCTTTTTGTAATTTTAATGGATCAGCATTGCCTTCAAATAGGGTGGCCCAACATGACATAATTCTAAACAAATTGATTGCTAATCTGCAACTACTTTTTTCTCTTATTCTGCTTGCAACAAAATAGTCCTGACCACCATTTTGTATGTAACTCCAACCTCTTAAAGGTTTCCTCAGCAAAGGGATCTCTTCATCCCAAATTTAAGAGCCCAAACTATCAAAAATTGAATTTCCTCATCCTGGTTTGGCTTCTCTTTTTGATGTCCTTCATGACTATTTTGCAATGTTTTTGTGGTGGTGGAGGAGGGTTTAAAACCTCTGTTTCTTGGAGGAGAGGTCTGTTTTATTTACTTATGGAGGGGATGAATGTTTGGAAGGGAAAGGAGATTAGAAGAATTGAGGATTGAGGGAAGACTCGGGGGTGGAGAAAGGATTCAACACTTGGGAAAACCAGAGGGAGAGTTAAAAACTGCACTGAGAGATAAAACAGATGAGGAAAGAGGAAAGGAAAAGAAAAGGATGAGATGGTTGCGCTTACCCATTGACAAGGTACTGAATTTACTCTCGCATTTACACCTCTATTCCTTCAATCCACTTTGGCAGCAATGGCAGCATTTGCAATCATGAAGTCAAGTTCTCGAGGGCGGCTAATGCCTTGGAAAGGTCCAACCCATGGAAGGGGTTCCCACAAACGATTTCCAAATGATTTCATTGTTCGTTTGAGCCACCTGGATTGCACCATGTTTACCTCCATCTTTGGAATTGTCTCCACAGACCAGCATCTTGCATCTAATTGTTTTCATGTATGCACACCCTTGCTCTTGGAAAGCTCCATAGCCAACTGATTTTGGCATTACTGCTCATAGGGTATGTATATGTTGATTTTGAATTTTTCAAAATGATGATTTGGAGGATTTAAAAAAACATGTTGGAGGTGGGAAACATTGCTGCTGTTGTAAATGTGAGTTGCATGATGGAAATGAAGTCATGATTGCCACCAACTTCAGGAATGGAAAGAATGAAAGAGATGGATACAATAATGGAGTGGAAATGGATGAAAAACGTTCTGCAAATTCAGAAATGGGGTTGTTGACAGATGGAGTCGCCAGATGTGTTGTAGTGCCTCCAAGGCTGAAATCTTCATAGAAACACACCAAACCTGCAAACGATTGAAGGGTGGAAGACTCTAAGGTCCCACCAGGTTGTTGTGCCAAAACTGTTTTGTAAATCAGCGATACCCCTTGATGAAAAATCAGTTTCGAAGTTGAGGTTTCAGGCATCCAGTGTGTTTGCACAACATGAAACCTCTCTCCAAGTGGGGACTGTACAAGGAGCGAGGAATCTCTAGATTAGAGGCTGGTGCTAAAACTCCTCTGATCAGATCTATTATTTCACAACGGCCAGAGGTTTTAAGATCCTAATTTTATCTTAATTGCTAAGGAGGACAGGGATAAGAAATGCAAAAATTAAAAAAATTTAAAACTAAACTGATAAGGGTGAGTACACCAAAGGGTGGGAGGCACTTCTTACTAATGCAATTGACCACTCAGAAAAAAATTGCAAATTAAAACATCATGCCAGGTTTGATAAGTGTATGTAAACAAGGGTTTGAAATGAAAGACAAAACAACAAATACAAAGGACTGAAAGCATTCACAGGAGCCTGCATTGTGATTTTCAAACATCAAAATTGTTGTATGATTACAACACCAAAGAGGAAGAAAAAACCTGTTGTTACAATCCCTGGAAGTCTAATACTTGCCAAAATCCCTTGTTTGAAAGTGAAAACAGAAAGCTGTGCGGTTATGTAAAAAAAAGTGTTCCCCCCTTTGAAAAAATGAGCACCAAAAAATCTGTCTTTTTACCATGTGCATGGGGTCGTGCCTCATGAGATGAGAGAAACATGTAAAAAACATGGGGAGCCATTCCCCATTGGACCAAAATGCATTTGGAAAACCAGCATGGGACGGGTCCCTTACAAAACCGATTGTCCTGAAAATTTTTGATTCTCATGTTGGATGAAGGAATGCGACCCATTTTGCATTAAAATTGGTTGTTGAAATGTCAGTTCTGTCCATGGGTGCATATCAGAAGTGTTTTTTGATTTTCTCCTTCCAAACTGAACCAAAATTCAAAATTTACCATGGAATCTGTAGATAATTTCACCATATTTCCATTGATATAAAGAACGTGAAAATCCGAGCTCGGATCGAAAGTTATGGCGATTTTGAAGTTTTGGGCAAAAATAGGCCAAAATCGGATGGCTTTGATATTTTTGACCTGGACGACGTGGCAAGTTGATGGCTGCGGACCCTTGCCAAGGGAAACATTTCCCACAAAAACTCCACCCTAGCCATAACTTTGAAAAATACGTGGACTGTTCGAAGGAAATATTTACTTTCTAGAAAGCTGAGAAATAGCTCTATCAATGGTGTCATTTCCAGAAGGTTGTGAGTGCCTAAAAAGTAAAAATTTATTGACTGAGGCACAATAGAAGGAAGAATGAAAGGGAGTTAAGGCAAATAATGAGCAGGGGCACATTTGGATAACATGTACCTTTCTGGAAAGGTGAGAAAATTCTCTATCTGATGAAAGCCATTTCAAGATAATTTTGAGTGCCCTAAAAAGTGGAAAAATTCAGTTGAGGCATAAGGAAGGAAGGAATGAAAGAAATTTAGTCAATAAATAAGCAAGGGGCTTATTTTGGTATAATAACTATTTTGGTAAAAAAACCAAAATTTTTCTCCACCCACCCGACTCTCGCCGGCCTTATGGACACGTGGAAGCCTCCTATTTGTTCACGGGTGTCGGGCCAAAAATTTTATTTGCACCCCCGCCGAGCCCTTTGGAAAATTTTCTAAACTCACCTCCACCGACCCCGCCATTCCACCACCACATGGCCACATTCCTATTGGTTGCAGACCGTCCTAGGGAAAATTTTCCCTCAAAAACTCCACCGAGCCATAACTTGCAAAAATACAAGGATTTTAGAAGGAAAAATTTACCTTTCTGGAAAGGTGAGAAAATTATCTATCTGATGGAAGCCATTTCTAGATAATTTTTTGAGTGCCTGAAAAGTGGAAAAATTTACTTAGGCACAAGGAAGGAAGGAATGAAGGAAATTTAGTCAAAAATAAGTAAGGGGCTTATTTTGGATAACAGGAACAATTGAGGGAAACATGTCATATGACAAGCTATAGAGAACTAGAGATCTACTAGGTAAGTTCAGTTTGACAAGAAAACTAAACCACATTTTCAAGGTGGGATATTTGGTCCTCAAAGTGGGATGTGGATAGAGCCAGCCCTGGGTAGCATTCTAATTTGGATGCACTTTGGAGTGGGCCATTATTATCAATTGCTTACAAAGAAGCCAACTCTTTGAGTTTCAAAATTGATGGAGAAGTATTATAAATCCTAGTCAGTGGGATTTATCTTAAAAAACCCATTAAATTATCTTATTGCATCTTGTAATACTTTTTTTTTGGGTTGTTAGAGATATTCTCCTTTTTTTTGTTGATAACTAATTGAGGTCTTTTCCCTCAATCTTATGGTGACCCCCTTTTGTTTTTAATAAGTGCATGTGCACTCTTTTCATGTTTTTACTGAGATATGTATGATATATATTTTGTAAATAATTTTTGGGGGCCACTTTGCAATCATAAATGGATAATCTTAGAGCCAGTCATGGTATAAATCATAGTTAGAGTGCAGTTCATTGAATGGATTTCAGAAATCACAAGTCAACGCTAGTCCATTATTAAGTCATGTGAATTCAAGGAGACAGTTTTCAATGATTTTGAATTTGATATTTGAATGATGAATTTTGTTGAAATGTTTGAATTGAAATCAATTTTATTTAAGGATTCCGCTGCATGCATGCTTAAGGATGCTTCAAGAAGTCATCTCATCATCTAATAGGCAGATGTCCCCTAAAAGTTCAAAAACAAAAATATTCTCCAAAATACACCCCTTGTTTAATTTTGAATAACTCATCTCAAAGGACTTAACTATTTTCACATTTTATAAAATATGGGAGATTATTTACAATCTACTGTAGAATGTAGGAACTTAGCTTTATTTGGGTTATCCTAACCGGAAAAAAATAAAGGAACGAACAATGTAGGGACTCAAGAGGAAATTTATGAGTTTAGTGTTGTGCAGTATGCTTTTAAAACTTTTAACACACTTTAAAAGCGTAAGTACTCAGTAGATAAAGTCGTAAGAGTTACCACATATTTCATTTATCCACAGAGGAGAGGAATCATGAAAGTAAACCTAAGTTCTAAATCTGTGGCACACTAACTTAGTGTTTTACGAGTTCATCTTGAAATTATAACATCCCTCGAGTTTCTCAAACCAACAAATAAAGGAAAATAACTACAAGGTCACGAGATGCCCAGATAAGAGTAAGATCATTGCATATGGGACTAAATGATATAAAAGATATGAAATACCAAAAAAAATCTGTAAAAATTACAAAAAGCTGCAGGAGGTCTGAAGCCATGCAAACTGGAACCAGAGATCCAATTACTCTAACCACTGAATTTTAATGAATTATGGTGTCATTCTGAGCATTTCTGATTACAGCTATAGACTCAAGGAGTCATGTTATGGTTTTGGCTACATTTTGGAGGCATTCATGCATGTACTACAAGTAACTTGGTACTGAGAATTCATGGCGCCCACACTCATTCAATGATTTTTAGAGGTGTCCAGTTCTATCTTGAAGGTCCTTTTTTTCCTTTCCCTTTCTTCTCTTTCTTCATGCCAAAAGTTTTATTAATGTAATTCTTATTCACTTTTAATGGTTCTTCTCCCTCTTTCCTTCCCTATCATATTTTTGAGCTCTTCTTGGTTTTAAACGCAAAACTTCATGATGTCAACCTTTATAACTTGTGATTAGTGTCTTCTTACCTTAGATCTATATGTAAGTTTTTAAAGAATTAATTAATGAAAGTTTGGTTTATTCTTTCCTTCAAATATGTTGTGTCTGATGGTAATATTCATCCCTTTTCAATTCATGTTCTTTTTATTTCTCTACATTTCTCTAATCTTTCTGACTCCCCTCACATGTATTTTGGGAAGCACCAAAGCACATGTATTGAGAGGGGGGTGAATCATTCCCTTTAATAACTTTATTTCATCTCATCCATCATTCATTACAGTAAGATTAATACAACCATTCACAATGATAAACCCTTTAAGCTTTAATATGATTAAATCATGCACAATAATATAATACATGTTTTTTGTTTGAGAAAGAAAGAGACACAATGATACAACCTATATGTGGGAAACCCTTAAAGGGAAGAAAATCCACTTAACATATGTTTATATTTCTCAAAACAAAGGACTTATCTAAATATTACACATCACATCATATTTCTTTAGTGAGGCACCAACCCTGCAAGGAGCACTAACCCCTAGTTTAGTAGGGCACAAACCCCTATCTATTAAGGTGCTACCCTTACAAGGATGCTAAAACTCCTTAAGATGACTAGGATCCCACCTAGCCACCTGAAATGGATGATCAATTGATATCCTTGTTGCTTCAACAACTAATTGTGATCTATTTTTCAGCTCTTCTTCAGACAAACTCTCTCAAATTGTTATCTCTCTCCTTTTCTCAAACTTGCACCTTCACATGTTGATTAGGTCTAATGACCTTACTTTAATTATTATATTCTCTCCTAATATTCTCATCCTCTTCTCTAACCTACCCTTGATCCCTTACAACACCCTTCACACTCTCCTCTAGCTCATTCAATCCCACAGACACAAACTGGGTCTTCTTCTCAACTAGGTCGTGTATGAATTGAACCTTTCCAGCTCGCATATCTCATATTAAGAATTAGGGTCATTTCCTTATCATTTTATATACACACTCACATATAATTCATTTATACCCTCATATCTAGCTCTTCCTTCCAAAATTCGTTGTTCTCCCATG
>CM034151.1:272100424-272105424 GCA_019776745.2 Taxus chinensis | reverse complement strand
GTTTACTACCAATCCCAAAACATAAACCCTCTGGCCTTTCTTCTTTGGAATTCATTTCTTTTCTTTCTTCGAATATAATCTTTCTCCATCCTCTCCTTCATTCCTTTCTTTTCGCAGTCGGAAACATCTTACTGGGATGAGATCCCAAACCCCCAAAGGTAGAATATTGTGAGACTTACACAGATTCCTACTGGTAGAATAGCAATAAACTAGTTTCGCTTTGCTGACTCAAAGAGGGGCTATGCCCTGCACACTGTTGGCTTGTCTATCCATAGATCTGCCTAAGCGACAGATTTTCAGACCAACAATTCTCAAACTTATTCAACAATATCAAACTGATACAGTTATTGAAAATATCACACTTTTACTTGTATTCATCCATCAGAATTTACGATCTATACATTTGCCATTCCAAATGACTGGACTTTGTTTATATCAAACAACATTACAACTCATAAAGATAGAGGAATGTAACTTCTTCCTTTCTCATTTCTTCATGGAGGAGTAATAGCTATTAATACAATCCATCTTCAGTCAATCAAAGAAGTATCGGAAAACAACCATGTCTTCATTTATACTCAAGTTTCATTTGCAAAATTACTTGCACAGGTCAGTTTATTGAACTGAGCATATTAAACACTTGTCTTTAAAATGAGGTGCTTTTAATTAACTGTCTCAATAAAAGAACCCTGCTTTTATGAAATGTTAATATGAACATCATTCAAGAATTAAATACCAAAAAGGATGAACAACATATCAACTCAATCATCTAATAATCCTCTTAATCAGACAAAGGATTACTGCCCTCTTTCCCAAATAATTATTACAAGAAATAATTTCCTTCAACAGTTTTAGATTACAAACATCTGTAAGAACTAAAAACACAACTGTGCAACTATTGTTCTAACATAAATGCTATCAATTCCATTCTCTTACAATAGTTGTGAATTCAAAAGATAGATCTTAACTAAAATCTAAACCGAATTATTGTCCCTTCCTTCATACAACTCATCTGATTTCAAGCAATCAAACGCTGAAGAGAACAAGCAAACAACAATTAAATACCAATGCTTAACCCAAGCAGTACGAAATTCGTTCCATAACAATTATAGATTTCCAACTGTATGAGAGAAAAATGATCATTAATTCAAATTATCCATTCACACTCTCTTTCTTTTCCTCATAGCTGTACTAGAAGTTTTAATCCAAACGTGATATCAATCAATGATAACATTCCAAAGAGAAATAAACAAAAATCAATAATCGAATATAAGGGAGCAAGATCATATTACCTCTTCTATTGTCTATCCAAATACCTCTTATTTAGAGAAGACATACTCCAATAGTATAATTCATTTAGAGTAGTATATTCAGTAATTGAAAACTACTATTACCTTTCCAAAAAGTTGACCAGAGTTCATTGCAACTAGTCTATAAACATTAGTACCAAAAGAACCAACAGGTAGAATACCATATCAAATTAGTACAACAAAGTAAGATGCTACAATAACCTTACTGTCCCAGGGAACCCATGTTTTAAGCAAATAAAAAAAACATCAAGGAATTATAACTCGCATAATAGTCTATTAATATCACCACAGCTTTGTTTTTCCCACACTTTTTCACACACTGAACTCAGAAATACAATATTCACATAACAATGCCTTTATCGATGCAAACCCACATAGGGTAATAGATGCGCAAGAAAGGTACAATCAAAACAATCTCAACAGCAAGCCAAATCTCATTTGTTTCATTCATTTGCACAGAAACACTAAGCCATGTTCGTTTTTATGATGACAATTTAGACTAGAAGATCAAACCACATCCAAAATGCACAATAAAATCCTCTTTCCCCTTACCTTCAGATTTTGAAGCAGCAAACAGAAAACATAATTCATTAATGATTTCAATAAGAAGAACAATCATTTTCTTCAAACACCTGAGAATACCCAAGTCATGTTCATTCTTTTAAGGATAGATCAACAAGACATACAAATCATCACATCTTTTCATTTTCATTAGAATGCTCAGAACTCAGAAGTGATATTCATTTAGCTAATGTATTTACTAGCACAACCCAAAATGGTAATAAAGTGAATACCCAACACTGCCAAAACGAACCACACATCAAGGACAGTGTATTCAACTTAATCATTATGCAAAGAATGCTCAAGCTGTGTACAGCAAAAGAAAATGACTCAACTCAAAATCATCTCAATGTAACAACCAAATCAAATAATCAAAACCCCCATCATAAGAGCAGGGTTGTTTTAATGAGACTATTAAGCAAAAGTAAGCAGTTTAAGGAGAAGGGCTTAACATGCCTGTTAATTTTTTTTCTTGTGGCTCAAAGAAAACTATGCCCACTGGAGTTGTTTCTCTCCATGACGTCCTCGGCCAGGCATTCCAACCAGTCACTAACTTCCACAAGCTCGAGACTAGCCTTTTTTTTTCCAAAGAACAGAGATAATAATCAAAACATAGCTGGTTCAACAGAACTATGGAGAAACAAAATGCAGAGCAACTAAAATCCAAATGCACACAGCAACAACAATTTTCATTTTTCCTCTATCCTCTTTCCAAGGCGAGCTGGTTGCTAAGACTAAGATAATTAATGCATTGAATGCACTGCCTTTCCTCATTCCTCACGCCACCACCGACTCGGGTTGGTGAGTTTCCAAATTTCAAATTTGCATATAAATTCCATTTAGTTTCTAAGCTAGTTGGACGCCTCCAACTTTTCTTTGTTCCCGCCAAACTTGGCGTTGTACATGTAAGGGCTTCATTTACTGTCCCATTAAATTTCTTACCTTCCCCCCCTTCTTATCCTTTCCATCCACATGGGTCTATGCGTCCCCTTCCTTAGGTTAGGATTAGTCTAGGATTTTAATAGTCCATATCTAGGTCATTCGCCTAGTTCATAGGTTAATGGAATTTATATCTATTTTCTCCCTTATGAAATCTAAAATCCATATAGGATAGTAGTTAGGGTATAAGATAAAACTTAGGGGTAGGTTAGGGTTTAATCCCCTAATATTTAATTAACTAGTTTCCATATCAAGTCTTTCTGCCTGACAGTCATATTCAACATTAAGCAGGACATTTCATCCTAAGTTCCACATACTTGTGCCACTTGCATCCATGCCCTTATCGTCTTACGTTGTCTAGCGTTACAACGGTGTGTGGTTCGAGAATCAAACCTTTTTCATTGGCATCTACGTACCAGATATTCATACCTGAAATCAGGTGCTGCAACATTTATATCAACCTTCAGTCTGGTTCAAAAGTAAATTGACAAAGCGATCATAAGAAGGCCACAACATACCTTGGATCAATGGAATTGATTCAAGGCGTGCTGTCAATCAGTGAATAGAGTTCATCAAACATATGACAAGTTTGTTGTCTCATTATAATTCACACAAGCAATAATAACTTCTGTCCCAAGTATCAAGTTACAGCAAACAAGGGTCTAGATTAGCAACACATTCCTCTAAGATCAAAATATGTGTCTTAACATATTTATCTTCATTTCTGCAGTTACAATATCATGTGCGTGTTCGTGTGCATGTGCGTGTGTGTGCATGTGCGTGTGTGTGTGCGTGTGTGTGTGCATGTATGTGTGCGTGTGCGTGTACGCGTGCGTGTGCGTGTGCGTGTGCATGTGCATGTGCGTGTGCATGTGCATTTACTAATGAGTGTGTGTGTGTGTGTGTGTGTGTGTGTGTGTGTGTGCGTGTGTGTGTGTACGTGTGTGTGCATGTGTGCGTGTGCGTGTGCGTGTGCATGTGCGTGTGCGTGTGAGTTTTTTGTGCGTGTGCGTGTGCATGTGAGTGTTCATGTGATTGTGCATGTACGTGTGCCTAAGCATGTGCGTGTGCGTGTGCATGTTTTGTGCATGTGCGTGTGCGTCTACGTGTACATGTGCATGAGCGTCTGCGCATGCGTTTGGGTGTGGGTGTGGATCTGCATGTGCGTGTGCATGTGTGAATGCGTGTTCGTGTGCATGTGCATGTGTGCATTTTCGTGTGCGTGTGCATGTGCATGTGTTTGTGCCTGTGCATGTGCATGTGCGTGTGCTTGTGCGTGTGCCTGTGCGTGTGCATGTGCCTTTTCGCGCTTGTGTGCGTGTGCGTGTTTCTATGCATGTGCATGTGCGTGTGTGTGTGTATGTGTTTCCATGAGCGTGTGCATGTGCATGTGCATATACCTATATCTATGTGTGTGTGTGTGCAGGTGCATGTGCCTTTGCATGTGCATTTGAATGTGCATTTACGTGTGTGTGTGCGTGTGCGTGTGTGTGTGTGTGTCCGTGTGCGTGTGTGCGTGTGTGTGCATGTGCATTTACCTATGTGTGTGTGTGAGTGCGTATGAGTTTATTTGTACGTGTGCATGTGCGTGTGTGTGTGCATGTGCATTTACCTATGTGTGTGTGTGCGTGTGCATGTGCATGTGCGTGTCCACATGCATGTGCATGTGCGTGTATGTGTGTGTGCGCCTATGCGTGTGTGTGCATGCGTGTGTGCGTGTGCGTGTGCGTGTGCATGTGCGTGTCCACATGCATGTGCGTGTGCGTGTATGTGTGTGTGCGCCTATGCGTGTGTGTGCGTGCGTGTGTGCGTGTGCGTGTGCGTGTGCATGTGCGTGTCCATGTACGTGTGCATGTGTGTGTGCATGTACGTGTGCGTGTGTGTGTGTGTGTGTGGGTGCATGTGCCTTTTCATGTGCATTTGCGCGCGTGTGTGCGTGTGTGTGTGCACATGTGCGTTTGCGTGTGTTTGTGCGTGTGCATGTGTGTGTGCGTGTTCGTGTGCGTGTGCATGTGCATTTACCTATGTGTGTGTGTGAATGTGTATGAGTTTCATTGTACATGTGCATGTGCGTGTGCGTGTACGTGTGCATGTGTGTGCGTGTGTGTGTGCGTGTGCATGTGCATTTACCTATGTGTGCGTGTGCGTGTGCGTGTGAGTTTGCATGTGCGTGTGCGCATGCATGTGCAT
>CM034151.1:272072924-272092924 GCA_019776745.2 Taxus chinensis | reverse complement strand
ACCATATGTTGTTGTAAATGACTCAAAGAACTACCGACCTCCCACTTTATGGCTCAGAGTTTCAACGATCTCTCATTTTATGACTCGGCGACTTACCGATCCTTCATGTTAATTCATGTATAGTATAATGAATATACAGGGTTCTTTTACCGTTTCCGGTTATCGAAGTGATCCATTTAAGAAGCCTCTCTGAATATCTGTTACTAATATTCATCTGACATCCTGCATCTTAAACTAGGTGATTAGGACAACGTAACCAGCACTTGCGATACTTTGGCCAAAGATTTTCACATGCTTTGCATGATCATATTCCTAGATGTGATACACACCAATGGAATACGTCCTTCACTTCACTTTGTCTGTTATCTAGAATGGTCTTTCTTGGTCTCTACCAGTCCTTCCATTTAAGGTCAAACTCTAACCTCAACTAGCAATATGAACGAGTATAGGAAGTTACTCATGGTAACTAAAGATACGCAGACATACGGTGTCATTCCTAGACGACTCCGTGTGTCTAGTTACCTTTAGTCCTCCAGAGTCACTCCGTATACGTGATCACATTTCTATCCCCAGCCAAGAACTTATTATCCGGCTTATGTAAACTTGATGATTTAATTCGAAAGGGCATTGTAATATGTCAGCTATAACATTGTGTCGTCATGAAGGCCCCGCCTTCACGAAGACACCATATTGTAGTTGGCGTATGTCAATGTCCTAAGGAATCCTCTCATCGAGGGTACACATCTAGTTCAATTGTGATTTGGTTATAATCTTAGTATTTAAGATCAACTTTCAGCAGCCATGTTGATCCTTTATCCTTGTTCTTGTTACAGTTGTATGTAGATAAGAGAGATTTAATCCGTCTTCTGGCTTAATACGCATCTCCTCCTTCATACCGAAGGGTTGCCTATTCACTTCTTGGTTCCTTTCTTAATCTTTGGACTAATCAGTCCATTATCGATAAACTTAATAAGTTTAACCTATTAAACTTAGCCAAGTTTTCCACAACTGTAAACAAATTCAGAATTCCATCTTATTAGACGTCATTTAAATGAGGTCTAATTCTAAATGAATTTATTCATTTACCCTCCTTAACCTTACTTAGTTAAGGTCTATTAACAATAGATATGATTTCCCATATCTTTATTTTTTGAATTTGAACATTCGAGCTATTAACGGAGTCCGAATACAAGGTTCGGCTACCCCTAAGTTATTTGATATTCCTTAGCTTTCAAACTAATCCCGAATACCTTCCAATTAGGATTTCATGTTTATCTAAATCTTTTTAATGTCAATTCAAAATTCATCTTAACCCAAGTATGAACTAATTACACATTTCAACGTAAAAGTTGCATTCAGGTAAATAATAGATGTTATTTCCTTTTAAATTCATCCATTAACATTTGAATAATTCCAAGTCAAGGAATAATGTTATATTCTCAAACTTATTCAACAATATCAAACTGATACATTTATTGAAAATATCACACTTTTACTTGTATTCATCCATCAGAATTTACGATCTATACATTTGCCAGTCCAAACGACTAGACTTTGTTTATATCAAACAACATTACAACTCATAAAGATAGAAGAATGTAACTTCTTCCTTTCTCATTTCCTCGTGGAGGAGTAATAGCTATCAATACAATCCATCTTCAGTCAATCAAAGAAGTATCGGAAAACAACCATGTCTTCATTTATACTCAAGTTTCATCTGCAAAATTACTTGCACGGGTCAGTTCATTGAACTGAGCATATTAAACACTTGTCTTTAAAATGTGGTGCTTTTAATTAACTGTCTCAATAAAAGAACCCTACTTTTATGAAACGTTAATATGAACATCATTCAAGAATTAAATACCAAAAAGGATGAACAACATATCAACTCAATCATCCAATAATCCTCTTAATCAGACAAAGGATTACTGCCCTCTTTCCCAAATAATTATTACAAGAAGTAATTTCCTCCAACAGTTCCAGATTACAAACATCTGTAAGAACTAAAATAACAACTGTGCAACTGTTGTTCTAATATAAATGCTATCAATTCCATTCTCTTACAATAGTTGTGAATTCAAAAGATAGATCTTAACTAAAATCTAAACCGAATTATTGTCCCTTCCTTCATACAACTCATTTGATTTCAAGCAATCAAATGCTGAAGAGAACAGGCAAACAACAATTAAATACCAATGCTTAACCCAAGCAGTACGAAATTCGTTTAGCTAATGTATTTACTAGCACAACCCAAAATGGTAATAAAGTGAATACCCAACACTGCCAAAATGAACCACACATCAAGGACAATGTATTCAACTTAATCATTATGCAAATAATGCTTAAGCCGTGTACAGAAAAAGAAAACGACTCAACTTAAAATCATCTCAACGTAACAGCCAAATCAAATAATCAAAACCCCCATCATAAGAGCAGGGTTGTTTTAATGAGACTATTAAGAAAAAGCAAGCGGTTTAAGGAGAAGGGCTTAACATGCCTATTAATTTTTTTTCTTGTGGCTCGAAGAAAACTGTGCCCACTCGAGTTGTTTCTCTCCACGACATCCTCGTCCAGGCTTTCCAACTAGTCACTAACTTCCACATGCTCAAGAATAGCCTTTGTTTTTCCAAAGAACAGAGATAATAATCAAAACATAGCTGGTTCGATAGAACCATGGAGAAACAAAATGCAGAGCAACTAAAATCCAAATGCACACAGCAACAACAATTTTCATTTTTCCTCTATCCTCTTTCCAAGGCGAGCTGGTCGCTAAAACCAAGATAATTAATGCATTGAATGCACTTCCTTTCCTCTTTCCTCACGCCACCGCCGACTCAGGTTGGTGAGTTTCCAAATTTCAAATTTGCATATAAATTCCATTTAGTTTCTAAGCTAGTTAGACGCCTCCAACTTTTCTTTGTTCCCGCCAAACTTGGCGCTGTACATGTAAGGGCTTCATTTACTATCCCATTAAATTTCTTACCTTCCCCCCCTTATCCTTTCCATCCACATGGGTCTATGCGTCCCCTTCCTTAGGTTAGGATTAGTCTAGGATTTTAATAGTCCATATCTAGGTCATTCGCCTAGTTCATAGGTTAATGGAATTTATATCTATTTTCTCCCTTATGAAATCTAAAATCCATATAGGATAGTAGTTAGGGTATAAGATAAAACTTAGGGGTAGGTTAGGGTTTAATCCCCTAATATTTAATTAACTAGTTTCCATATCAAGTATTTCCGCCTAATAGTCATATTCAACATTAAGCAGGACATTTCGTCCTAAGTTCCACATACATGTGCCACTTGCATCTAGGCCGTTATCGTCTTATGCTGTCTAGCGTTACAACGGTGTGTGGTTCGAGAATTGAACCTTTTTCATTGGCATCTACGTACCAGATATTCATACCTGAAATCAAGTGTTGCAACATTTATATCAACCTTCAGTCTGGTTCAAAAGCAAATTGACAAAGCGATCATGTGAAGGCCACTGTGTACGTTGTGATCAATGTAATTGATGCGTGTGGGTGCAATCAATCAGCGAATAGAGTGTCATCAAGTCATGTGACAAGTCTATGTGTCTCATTAGAATGTCACACAAGCAATAATAACTGTGCATGTCCCATGTATCAAGTGTGTGTCAAACAAGTGTGCAGATCACCAACACATGTCCTCTAAGATGCAAAAGATGTGTCTTAACATATGTGCGTGTGCGTGTGCATTTCTACAGTTGTGCATGCATGTGCGTGCGCGTGTGCATGTGCATGTGTGTGCATGTGTGTGTGCGTGTGCGTGTGTGTGTGCATGTACGTGTGCATGTGTGTGTGGGTGTGCGTGTGCGTGTGCATGTGCATGTGCTTGTGCGTGTGCATGTGCATTTACTTATGATTGTGTGTGTGTGTGTGCGCGCGCGTGCGCGTGTGCATGTGCATGTGATTTTTTTGTGCGTGTGCGTGTGCATGTGAGTGTTCGTGTGATTGTGCATGTACGTGTGCCTTAGCATGTGCGTGTGCATGTGTGCGTGCGTGTGCGCATGCGTTTGGGTGTGGGTGTGGGTTTGCATGTGCATGTGCGTGTGTGAATGCATGTTCATGTGGGTGTGCATGTGCGTGACAGTGTGTGTGTGTGTGTGTGTGCATTTTCGTGTGAGTATGCATGTGCATGTGTGTGTCTGTGCATGTGCGTGTGCATGTGTGTGTGCGTATGTGTTTCCGTGTGCGTGTGCATGTGCATGTGCATATACCTGTATCTATGTGTGTGTGTGTGTGAGTGAGCGTTTGCGTGTGTGTGTGCGTGTGCGTGTGCGTGTGCATGTGCATGTGCATTTGCCTATGTGTGTGTGTGAGTGTGTATGAGTTTGTGTGTGCGTGTGCATATGCGTGTGCATGTGCATGTGCATATGTGTGCGTGTGTGTGTGCATGTGCATTTACCTATGTGTGCGTGTGTGTGTGCGTGTGCGTGGTGCGTGTGCACATACATTTGCATGTGCGTGTCTGTGTGTGCGCACCTATGTGTGTGTGTGCGTGCGTGTGCGTGTGTGCGTGTGCGTGTGCGTGTGCATGTGTGTGTGTGTGTGCATGTGCGTGTGCGTGTGCCTGTCCATGCACATGTGCGTGTGCATGTCCGTGTACGTGTGCGTGTGCGTGTGCATGTACGTGCGTGCGTGCATGTGTGTGTGTGCGTGTGCGGGTGCATGTGCGTGTGCATGCGCATGTACGTGTGTGTGTGTGTGTGTGTAAATGTGTGTGCGTGTATGCGTGTGTGCGTGTGTGTGTGCGTGTGTGCGTTGTGCGTGTGCATGTGAGTGTGCGTGTGCGTGCGGGTGCGTGTGCATGTGCCTTTACCTGTGTGTGTGTGTGAGTGTGTCTGAGTTTTGTTGTGCGTGTGCATGTGCGTGTGTGTGTGTGTGTGTGTGCGTGTGCATGTGCATGTGTACCTGTGTGTTGTGTGTGCGTGTGCATGTGCATGTGTGTGTGCGTTTGCATGTGCGTGTTTGCGCATGCATGTGCATGTGCGTGTTTGTGTGTGCATGTGTGCCTGTGCGTGTGCGTGCGTGCTTAGTGTGCGTGTGTGTGTGCATGTGCGTGTATGTGCATGTGCAGTGTGCGTGGGTGTGTGCGTGTGCATGTGCATGTGCATGTGCGTGTGTGTGCCTCTTCTCGTGTGTCTACTTGTGCGTCTGTGCTATTTGTGCGTGTGCGTGTGGGTGTGCATGTACGTGCGTGTGTGTGTGTGTGCAGGTGCATGTGCCTTTGCATGTGCATTTGTGTGTGTGTGTGTGCACGTGTGCGTTTGTGCGTGTTTGTGCGTGTGCATGTGTGTGTGCGTGTGCGTGTGTGTGTTTGTGCATGCGCATTTACCTATGTGTGTGTGTGAGTGTGTATGAGTTTCGTTGTACATGTGCATGTGCGTTTGCATGTGTGTGTGTGTGTGCATGTGCATTTACCTATGTTTGCGTGTGCGTGTGCATGTGCATGTGCGAATGAATGTGCATATGCATGTATGTGTGTGCATGTGTGCCTATGTGTGTGCGTTCATGCATGTGTGCATGTGTGTGTGTGTGTTTGTGTCTAGTTGTATGTGTGTGCGTGTGTGTGTGCATGTGCATGTGCGTGTGCGTGTATGTGTGTGCGTGTGCGTGTGCGTGTGCGTGTCCGTGTGTGTACTTGTACTTGTGTGTGTGCGTGTGCGTGTGCGTGTGCATGTCCGTGTGCGTGTCTATGCGTGTGCGTATGCTTGTGCGTGTGCGTGTGCATGTGCGTGTGCGTGTCTGTGCGTGTGCATGTGTAACATCCCCATTTTAAAACACCAAAACAAGGGAATTTTTTTTTTTTTATATAACGTTCTCTGTTATGAATTATAAAATTCAAACACACGTTCAAGATTTAATAATTGTTCTCTGCCCAAACAACACAGTTTGGATCATGGTCAATTTCTTTTTAAAACGAATGTTCCCTGTTCACATATTTACAATATGAACACACATTCAATGCCATTCAATCTTATAACAGATTGCTATATGCTGCTGTAAATGACTCGATGAACTGCCGATCCGGGTCCATTTTCATGGCTCGGAGTTTCAACGATCCTTCATTTCATGACTCGTGCAACAACCGATGCGTCATGCATGACGTCGTGCAACAACCGATCCTTCATGTTGTGTTTATGCATGGTATATTTTATACACTTGTTCTCATAACCTTCCTCGGTTATCGAAGTGATCCATTTAAGAAGCCTATCTGAATATTTGTTACTGATATTCATCTGACATCCTGCATCTTAAATTTAGTGATAAGGACAATGCAACCAGCAATTGCGATACTTTGGCCAAAGATTTTCACATGCTTTGCATGATCATATTCCTGAATGTGATACACATCTACGGAATACGTCCTTCACTTCACTTCACCTGTTATCTAGAATGGTCTTTCCTGGTTCCTACCAGTCCTCATCGTTCAGTTCCGTTTAAAACCTTCGATTCCAGCTAGTAATATGAACGGGTATAGGAAGGCACTCCTGGTAACTAAAGATACGCAGACATACGGTGTCGTTACCCCACGACTCCGTGTGTCTGATTATCTTTAGTATTCCGGAGTCACTCCATATACCAGATCATACCCTATCTCCACCCCAGTTAAGATCTACACATTCAGCCTATGTATTCTAAATGTTTTAATTTCGGTGAGGGCATTGCTATATGTCAGCTGCAACATTGTGTCGTCATGAAGACCCCGTCTTCATGAAGACACCTTGTGTAGCTAGAGTATGCCAATGTCCTGCAGAATCCGTCCCATCGAGAATACACATCCTGTCCAAGTGACTTAGCCACGAGTTAATACGTTTAAGCAATTTTCAGCATCTGCGCTGATCCCTTGATCCTCGTTCCGTTGTGTGTTGTATATAACTAAGAGGGACTAAACTGTCCATTAGTTTGCCAAGTATCGTCTCCTTCGTATTGAAGGGCTACATTTCCTTACTTGGTTGCATTTCTTAATCATTGGATTAAGTAGCCCGTACCAACGGACGTGCATAAGTTTAACCTATTAAACTTAGCCAAGATGTTTCCAACTGCAACTAATTTCAGAATATTAACTTATTAGACGTCATTCAAACGAGGTCTAATGCTTCGAGAAATGAATTCATTTGTTTGCCCTTAACGTTATATAGTTAAGGCATGTGCATTAGTTTCCTGGATATATGTATCTGTATATCCTTTAATCTGAATTTTATCAAACGGGATCAATGATGGAGTTCTGAAAACGAAGTTCGAATACTGTCAAATGTTAAATTGATATTCCTTAGCTCCTAAGCTAATCCTGAATGCCCTGCGTGTATGTGTGCCTCTACCTGTGTGTCTGCGTGTGCGTTTGTGTCTACTTGTGTGTGTGCATGTACGTGTGCGTGTGCATGTGTCTACTTTTGTGTGTGCATGTACGTGTGCGTGTGCATGTGCCTGTGCGTGCGTGTGTGCGTGTGCGTGGTGCGTGTTCGTGTTTTTGTATGTGTGTGCGTGTGTGTGTGTGCATGTGCGTGTGCGTGTGTTTGTGCATGTCTGTGTGTGCGTGCGTGCCTGTCCGTGTGTGCGTGTGGGTGTGGGTGTGTGTGCGTGTGCATGGGCCTGGGTGTGTGCGGGTGCGTGTGCGTGTACGTGTATGTGTACGTGTGTGTGTGCGTGTGCGGGTGCATGTGCGTGTGCGTGTGCGTGTGCGGGTGCATATGCGTGTGTGTGTACATGTGCGTGTGCATGTGCTTGTGCGTGTCTGTGTGTGCGTGTGCGGGTGTGTTGTGCATTTCCGTGCGATGTGTGTGTCTATGTGTGCGTGTGCATGTGCTTGTGCATGTCTGCGTGTGCGTGTGCGGGTGCGTGTGCATTTTCGTGCGATGTGTGTGTCTGTGTGTGCGTGTGCGTGTGTAGGTGCGTGTGCATTTTTGTGTGCGTGTGTAGGTGCATGTGCATTTTTGTGTGCGTGTGCATGTGTCCGTGTGTGCATGTGAGTGTGTGTGTGCGTGTGCATATGCGTATCTATGTGCATGTGCATGTGCATGTGTTTGTGTGCGTGTGTGAGTGCATGTGCATGTGCGAGTGCGCGCGCGCGCGTGTGTGTGTGTGTGTGTGTGTGTGTGCGCGCGCGCTTGAGTGTGCGTGTGTGTGTGCGTGTGTGAGTGCGTGTGTGTGTGCGTGTGTGTGTTCGTGTGCGCGTGTTTGTGTGCATGTGTGAGTGCGTGTGCATGTGCATGTGCGTGTGAGTGTGGGTGTGGGTGTGCGTGTGCGTGTGCGTGTGTGTGTGCATGTGCATGTGCGTGTGCGTGTGCATGTGTAGGTGCGTGTGCATTTTTGTGTGCGTGTTCAGGTGCATGTGTTTGTGTGTGCATTTGAGTGTGTGTGTGCGTGTGCATGTGCGTATCTATGTGCATGTGTATGTGCGTGTGTTTGTGTGCGTGTGCGAGTGTGGGTGCGTGTGCATGTGCGTGTGTATGTCTACGTGTGCGTGTGCGTGTGCGTGTCTTTGTGTGCGTGTGCGTGCGTGTGTTTGTGTGCGTGCATGTGTGTGTGTGTAGGTGCGTGTTCGTGTGCATGTGTGTGTGCATACATGTGTGTGTGTCCGTGTTCGTGTGTGTGTGTGTGTCTCCGTGTATGTGTGCGTGTGCGTGTGTGTGTGTGTCTCCGTGTATGTGTGTGTGTGCGTGTGTGTGTCTGCTTGTGTGTTTGTGTGTGTTCATGTGTGTGTGCGTGTGTGGGTCTGCGTGTGTGTGCATGTGCGTGTGCATGTGTGTGTAGGTGCATATGCGTGTGTGCGTGTGTGTGTGTGTGTGTGCATGTGTGTTTGAATTCGTCTTCGTGTTTGTGTGCCTGTGCAGGTGTGTTTGTGGGTGCGTATGCATGTGTGTGCGGGTGCGTGTGCGTGTGCGTGTGCGTATCCGTGTGTCTGTACATGTGTGTGTGCATGTGCATGTTCCTGTGCATGTGCGTGTGCGTGTGCGTGTGCGTGTGTGTGTGTGTGTGTGCGTGTGCGTGTGCATCTGCATGTGTGTGCGCGTGTGCGTGTGCGTGTTTGTGTTTGCGTGTGTGTGTGTCTCTTTGTGTGCGTGTGCGTGTGTGTGTCTGCTTCTACGTGTGTGTGTGTGTGTGCGTGTGTGGGCGTGCGTGCGTGTGCGTGTGTGTTTGTAGGTGCATGTGCGTGTGCGGGTGCGTGTGTGTGTGCGTGTACATGTGCGTGTGCAGGTGCGTGTGCGTGTGTGTGTGCGCGCGCACGTGTGTGTAGGTGCGTATGCGTGTGCGGGTGCGTGTTTGTGTGCGTGTGCATGTGTGTTTGTGTGCGTGTGCTGGTGCGGGTGCGGGTGTGTGTTTGTGTGCATGTGCATGTGTGTTTGTGTGCGTGTGCTTCTACCCATCTATGTATTTGTGCGTTTGTGTGTGTATGTGCCTGTGAGTGTGTGTATGCCTGTGCAGGTGCTTGTGCAGGTGTGTGTATGCCTGTGCAGGTACTTGTGCAGGTGCGTGTGCGTGTGTGGGTGCGTGTGCGGGTCCGTGTTCGTGTTCGTGTGCGTGTGCGTGTGCGTGTGCGTGTGCTTGTGTGTGTCTGCGTGTGCGTGTGTCCTTGTCCGTGTGTGCGTGCGTGTGTGGGTGTGTGTGCGTGTGCATGTGCGTGTGTGTGCCTCTTTCCATGTGTCTGCGTGTGCGTCCGTGTCTACTTGTGTGTGTGTGTGTACGTGTGCATGTGCATTTGCCTGTGCGTGCATGTGCGTGTGTTTGTGCGTGTCTGTGTGTGCGTGTGTGCCTGTCCATGTGTGCATGCATGTGGGTGGGCGTGGGCGTGTGCGTGTGCGTGTGAGTGTGCGGGTGCATGTGCGTGTGCGTGTGCGGGTGCATGTGCGTGTGCATGTGTGTTTGCGTGTGCGTGTGCATTTGCGTGTGTGTGTGCATGTGTGGGTGCGTGTGCATTTCCATGCGCATGTGTGTGTGTGCGTGTGCATTTCCATGCGCATGTGTGTGTCTGTGTGTGCGTGTGCTTGTATAGGTGCGTGTGCATGTGTAGGTGCGTGTGCATTTTGTGTGCGTGTGCAGGTGCATGTGTGCGTGTGCATGTGTTCGTGTGTGCATGTGAGTGTGTGTGTGTGCGTGTGCATGTGCATGTGCGTGTGTTTGTGTGCGTGTGCGTGTGCGAGTGCGTGTGCGTGTGCATGTGTAGGTGCGTGTGCATTTTTGTGTGCGTGTGCAGGTGCATTTGTGCATGTGCATGTGTCCGTGTGTGCATGTGAGTGTGAGTGTGCGTGTGCATGTACGTATCTATGTGCATGTGCATGTGCGTGTGTTTGTGTGCGTGTGTGAGTGCGCGTGGGTGTGCATGTACGTATGCGTGTACGTGTGTATGTCTGCATGTGCGTGTGCGTGTGTGTGTCTTAATGTGCGTGTGTGCGTGCGTGTGTTTGTGTGCGTGCATGTGCATGTGTGTATGCGTGTGCATGCGCATGTGTGGGTCTGTGTGTGTGTGGGTCTGTTTGTGTGTGCATTTGTCCGTGTGTGCTTTGTGAGTGTGCGTGTCTGCGTGTGCGTGTGTGTGTCTGCGTGTACATGTGTGTGTGTGTGTCTGCTTGTGCGTGTGTGCATGCGTGTGTGGGTGTGCATGTGCGTGTGTGTGTAGGTGCGTATGCATTTACGTGTGCATGTGTGTGTGCGTGTGCATGTGTGTTTGTGTGCGTGCTCATGTGCGTGTGTGTGTGCCTGTGCAGGTGTGTTTGTAGGTGCGTGTGCGTGTGTGGGTGCTTGTGCGTGTGCATGTGCATGCGTGTGTGCGTGTGTGTTTGCGTGTGTGTGTACATGTGCATGTGCATGTCCATGTGCGTGTGCATGTGTGTCTGTGTGTGCATGTGCGTTTGCGTGTGCGTGTGTGTGTGTTTTCATGTGTGTGTGTGTCTTCCTGTGCGTGTGCCTGTGCGTGTGTGTGTCTACTTGTGCGTGTGTGCATGCGTGTGTGGGTGTGCGTGCGTGGGCGTGTGCGTGTGCATGCGTGGGCGTGTGCGTGTGCATGTGTGTGCATGTGTGTGCGTGTGCATGCGTGGGCGTGTGCGTGTGCATGTGTGTGCATGTGCAAGTACACGTGTGCGTGTACTTGTGTGTGCATGCATGTGCATGTGTAGCTACACGTGTGTGTGTGCATGTGTCCTTGTGTGCGTGTGAGTGTGCCTGTGGGCGTGTGCATGTGTGTGTGTGTGTGTGTGTGTGTGTGCGTGTTTGTATGTGTGTGCGTGTGCGTGTGTGTGTCTGCATCTGCGTGTGTGTGTTTGCGTGTGCGTGTGTGTGTGTGTCTCAGCGTGTACGTGTGTGCGTGCGTGTGTGGGTGTGCGTGCGTGTGCGTGTGCGTGTGCGTGGGAGTGTGCATGTGCGTGTGTGTACGCATGTGTGGGTCTGTGTGTGTGTGCATGTGTCAGTGTGTGCGTCTGAGCGTGCGTGTCTGTGTGTGCATGTGCATGTGTGTGCGTGTCTCCGTGTACGTGTGCGTGTGCGTGTGTGTGTGTCTGCTTGTGCGTTTGTGTGTGTGCGTGTGTGCGTGCGTGTGTGGATGTGCATGCGTGTGCGTGTGCGTGTGCATGTGCATGTATGTGTACGTGCATATGCGTGTGCGTGTGCATGCGCACGCGCGCGCAGCGCAGCGCGATGTGCATGTGTGTGTGTGTGCGTGTGAATGTGCATGTATCGTGTTCGTGCATATGCCTGTGCAGTGTGCATTTGTGCGCGCTGCAAGCGCGCGTGTGTGTGTGTGCGTGTGTGTTTGAATTCATGTTCAGTGTTCAGTGTGCGTGTGCAGTGTGCGTTTGTGCATGCGTGCAAGTGCGTGTGTCTGTACATGTGCGTGTGCAGGTGCAGGTTCCTATGCGTGTGCGTGTGCGTGCATGCGTATGCGTGTGTCATGTACATCTGCGTGTGCATGTGTGTGTTCCTATGCATGTGTGCGTGTGTTTGTCTGCGTGTGTGTGTGCATGTGCGTCTGTGTGTGTGTGTGTGTGTCTGCATGTGCGTGTGTTTGTCGGCGTGTGCGTGTGTGTGTGTGCGTGCGTGTGTGGGTGTGCGTGTGTGTGTCTGCGTGTGCGTGTGTGTGTCGGCGTGTGCGTGTGTGCGTGTGCGTGGGTGGGTGGGTGTGTGTGTGCGTGTGCGTGCGTGTGCGTGTTCGTGTGTGTTTGTAGGTGCGTGTGCGTGGGCGGGTGCGTGTGTGCGTGTGTGTGTGTGTGAGGGTGCGTGTGCGTGTGCGTGTGCATGTGTGTGTGGGTCCGTATGCGTGTGCGGGTGCGTGTCTGTGTGCATGTGCATGTGTGTTTTTGTGAGTGTGCTTGTGCGTGTGCGTGTGCGTGTCCGTGTGCTTTTGCCCATCTATGTGTTTGTGTGTTTGTGTGTGTATGTGCTTGTGAGTGTGTGTATGCCTGTACAGGTGCTTTTGCGGGTGCGGGTGCATGTGTGGGTGCGTGTGCGTGTGCATGTGTAGGTGCGTGTTCGTGTGCATGTGCATGTGCGTATTCGTGTGTGTCTAAATGTGCGTGTGCATGTTCATGTTCGTGTGTATGTGCATGTGCATGTTCATGTTCGTGTGTATGTGCGTGTACAAGTGCGTGTGCATGTCCATGTGCGTGTGCATGTGTGTCTGTGTGTGCGTGTGCGTGTGCCTGTGCGTGTGCGTGTGCATGTGTGTGTCTACTTGTGCGTGTGTGCATGCGTGTTTGGGTGTGCGTGCGTGTGCGTGTGCCTCTTCCCGTGTGCGTGTGCGTGTGCGTGTGCGTGTGCATGTGTGTGTCTACTTGTGCGTGTGTGCATGTCGTGTTTGGGTGTGCGTGCGTGTGTGTGTGTGTCTTCCCGTGCGTCTGCGTGGTGCATGTTTGTGTTATTGTACTTGTGTGTGTGCATGTTTGTGTTTGCATGTTTGTGTGCGTGTGTGTGTGTGTGTGTGTGCGTGTGCGTGGTGCATGTTTGTGTTATTGTACGTGTGTGTGTGTGTTTGTGTGTGCATGTTTGTGTGCGTGTGTTTGTGCATGTCTGCGTGTGCGCGTGTGCCTGTCCGTGTGTGCGTGCGTGTGTGGGTGTGTGTGCGTGTGCATGTGTGTGTGTGTGGGTCTGGGCGTGTGCGTGTGCGTGTGCGTGTGCGTGTGCGTGTGCGTGTATGTGTACGTGTGCGTGTGCGTGTTCAGGTGCATGTGCGTGTGTGTGTGCGTGTGCGGGTGCATATGCGTGTGTGTGTGTGTGTGTGCATGTGGACATGCATGTGCGTGTGCATGTATGTGTGTGTATGTCCGCCTATGCGTGTGCGTGCGTGCGTGTGCGTGTGCATGTACGTGTGTATGCATGTGCATGTGCGTGTGCGTGTGCGTGTGCATGTACGTGTGCGTGTGCGTGTGCATGTACATGTGCGTGTGCGTGTGCATGTCCGTGTGTGTGCATGTGCTTGTGTGTGTGCGTGTGCGTGTGCGTGTGTGTTTGTGCATGTCCATGTGTCTGTGTTTGAGTGTGTGTGTGCGTGTGCATGTACGTGTGTGTGTGTGCATGTGCATGTACATGTGCGTGTGCGTGTGCATGTCCGTGTATGTGCATGTGCTTGTGCGTGTGCATGTGCGTGTGCGTGTGTGTTTGTGCATGTCCATGTGTCTGTGTTTGAGTGTGTGTGTGCGTGTGCATGTGTATTTACCTATGTGTGCCTGTGCGTGTACGTGTGCGTGTGCATGTGCATGTATGTGTTTGTGTGTGAGTGCCTATGCGTGCATGTTCGTGTGCGTGTGCGTGTGCATGTGCGTGTGCGTGTGCATGTGCCTGTGCGTGTGCGTGTGTGTGTGTTCGCTCTCGCTCTCTCGTGGGTGTGCGGTGTGCCATATGTCCATGTGCATTTCCTGTGCGTGTGTGTGTGGCATTTACCTTATGTGTGGTGTGCGTGTGCGGGTGTGGGTTATCATGTGTGGGTCTAGTGTGTGTGGTGCATTTGTTGTGTGTGTGCGGTGTGGCATGTGCGCGTGCGGTGTGGGTGTGGGTAATGTGTGTCGTGGTGCGTGTTGTGGTGGAGAGAATTTCTTGTGCGTGTGGGGCGTCAGTGTCCTATGAGGGTTGTTGTGTGCTCTACATGTACATGTGGTCGTTGCGCTGTGTGGAGTGGTCGCCGTGTGTGCGTGTGGGGGTGGGCATGGTGCGTGTGCGTGTGCGTGTGCATGTGCATCGCTCGGGTTCGTAGTGCACGTATGTGTGCAGTGTGCGTGTGCATGTTACGTGTGCGTCGTGCATCTGCATGTGCGTTCGGTGTGTGTGGTGTATGCTTGTACTATGTGCTTTTGCCCTATGCATGTGCGTGTAATGTGCCCTTGTGACTAATGCATGTCGTGTGCCTGTGCATCTGCATTTTTCGTGTGCGTGGTGCGTTGGTGCGTGGGTGCATATGTATAATGTGTTTGTGATGTGCAATGAACTGTGTGTGTGTGGGATGTTCGTGTGCGTGTGCATGTTCATGTTTGTGTGTGTGTGCGTGTGTGCGGGCATAGTTGCAATGTTGTGTGTTGCGTGTGCGTGTGGCGTATGCGATGTATGTGCATGTGTGCAGGTGCACTTCAGAAATTTTTGTGTGTGTTATGTGTGCAAGTGTGCGTGTGCGTGGTGTGTGGTGCATGTGCTTTGTGCCCGTATGCAAGTGTGTGTGTGTGTGCATAGTGCGTTTGCGTGTGTTCGTGGTTCGTCGCACCTGTGGCGTGTTTAATGTGCGATTGCGTGTGCGGGTGTGCGAGTGGGAGTGTGGCGAGTGGGCGTGTGCCCCTATGCGTGTGCGGGTGGCATATCATGTGCATAGTGGTGGTGTGCATGTGCGTGTGCATGTGCATAGTGGCATGTGCGTGTGCGCTGCGGTGTCCGGGGGTCCGTGTTTTCGTGCAATGTGGGCATGTGCGTCTACATGTAACGTGTGTGTGTGGTGAGTGTGCGTGTTGCATGTTACGGTGTGTTTTGGTGTGCGTGGTGGCGTGTGCGGGTTAGCGTGATCGTGATCTTGTGGCGTGGGGCGTGGGGCATGTGCGTGTGCTTTTGTGGGCGTGGTGCACGTGGGTGCTGCAAATGTGCGTGTTGTTTGTGCGCGTAGCGTGTGTTTTTTTGGTGGCGTGTGCGTGTGCGTGTCCGTGTGGCATTGCGTGTGGATGTGCCGTGTGCGTCAGTGCTTTGTGCGTGTTGGCGTGCGTGCTGCATCGTACCGTGTGGTGACTATGGTCTTTTTGTGCATTTCGTGTGTTTGTGCTGTACTTTTGCAGTGTGCGGTGGTGTGTGTGTGTGTGGCGTGCGTTGCAAATTTACCTAATGTGTGTCGTGTGAGTGGTGGTTAGTTATGATGTGTACGTGTGCGTGTGGGTGTGCATGGGGCCATGTGCATAGTGTGTGTGTGGTGTGTGCGGTGTGCATAGTGCATTTACCTAATTTTATGCGTGTGTGTGGTGTGTGGTGTGCATGGTGACATGCAATGTTGCGTGTGCCAATGTATGTGTGTGTTGTCCGCTATGCGTTGTGCGTGCGTGCGTGTGCGTGTGCATGTACGTGGTTTATGCATGTGCAATGTGCGTGTGCGTGTGCGTGTGCATGTACGTGTGCGCGTGCGTGTGCATGTACATGTGCGTGTGCGTGTGCAATGTCCCGTGTGTGTGCATGTGCTGTGGTGTGTGTGCGTGTGCGTTGTGCGTGTTGTGGTTTGTGGGCATGTCCCATGGTCTGTGTTTGAGTGTTGGTGTGCGTGTGGCAAATAGGTACGTGGTGTTGTGGCTGTGGCATGTTACATGTGCGTAGTGCGTGTGCCATGTCCGTGTATGTGCATGTGTCCTTGTGCGTGTGGCATGGTGCGTGTGCGTGTGTGGTTGTGCATGTCCATAAGTGTCTGTGTTTTGAGTAGGTGTGTGTGCGTGTTGCATGTGTATTTACCTAATTGGTGTGCCTGGATTGCGTGGATGTGTGCGTGGTGCAATGTGCAATGTATGTGTTTTGTGTTGTGAGTGCTATGCGTGCGTTTGTGTGTGTGTGTGTGTGTGTGTGCCGCAGCCCGCCTGCGGCGTGTGTGTGTGTGCAATTTACTTGTGTGCTGTGGTGTGTGGTGTGTGCTGTGCGCGTTTGTGTGTGTAAAGTTTTTTGTGCGTGGCGTGTCATCTGTGCCGTAACTTGTGCGGGTGTCCCGGTGCTAGCGTGTACGCTGTATTTGGTGCATGTACGTGTGCGTGTGCGCGCCGTGTGCCTGTCTGGGGTGCGTTGTGGTGTGTGCGTGGTGCGTAGTTGCCGTGGCCTGTGTTTTGTTGTCTCTCGGTCTGATTGTTTTTGCTTTGTGTGTTTCCTGTTGTTCTCTTTTGTTATTCTTTGTTTTGTTGCTTGTTTTGTGTGTTTTGTTTTTTGTTGTTTTATCTTGCTTGTTGTTTTTTGTTTTGTCATGTCTTTTTTTGGTTGTGTTTGTTGTATTGTAGGGGTTGTCTTTTTTTTTTTTTTTGCTTTTGCTTATTGCTTTTTTTTTTTTTTGTTTTTTTTTGTTTGGTGTTTGTTGTTGTGTAGTGCGGGCTGTGGCGGTGCATTGGTCATTCCATGTGTGTGTGTGTTGTGGCATATACCTATTGTGTGCGTCGTGCGTGTTCATGTTGGTCAACGTGTGTGTGTTGCATGTGGCATGTGGCGTGCGTGTGGGTTTGGGTATGCGTGGTCGTGTGCGTGTGTGTGTGGATTCTTGTGCCGTGTGTGCGTCAGTGTTTTGAAGGGTGTGCGTGTGCGTCTACGTGTTTCGTGTGCCATGTGTGTGTGAGTGTGCGGGTGTGTGTGTTGTTGTCGGGTGTGCGTGGTGGGGTGTTCGTGTGGCGTGTGCATGTTTGTGTTCGTGTCGGTGCCGTGGCGCACGTGTCATGTGCGTGTGAGTGGGCGTGTGCATGGTGCATGTGGGGTGTGCGTGTGCGTGTGCATGTACGTGTGCGTCTGCAAATGCATGGTTTGCGTGCGTCGTGTGTGGTGGTGCGTGTACATGTGTTTCTGCCTATGGCATCGGTGCTTGGGTACATGTGCTTTTTTGCTTGTGGCATCGTGCGTGTGCCTATGCATTGCATTTTCCGGTGTGCGTGTGCGTGGTGCGTGTGTGTGTGCGTGTGCGTGTGCGTGTCGTGTGCATGTGCATGTGCATAATTGGTGTTTGTGAGTGTGCGTGAACTATGTGTGGTGTGGGATGTTCGGTAGTGCGGTGTGCATGTTCATGTTTGTGTGTGTGTGTGTGCGTGTGCGTGTGCGTGTGCGTGTGCGTGTGCGTGTGCGTGTGCGTGTGCATGTGCATGTGCGCTTGAATGTTTTGTGTGTGTATGTGTGCATGTGCGTGTGCGTGTGCGTGTGCATGTGCTTGTGAGTATGCATGTGTGTGTGTGTGTGGGTGTGCATGTGCGTGTGCGTGTGCGTGCACCTGTGCGTGTTTATGTGGGATTGTGTGTGCGTATGCGAGTGAGTGTGCGAGTGCGTGTGCATATGCGTGTGCATATGCATGTGCATATGTGTGTGCGTGTGCGTGTGCGTGTGCGTGTGCATGTGCATGTGCGTGTGCGCATGCGTGTCCGTGTGCGTGTGAGAATTTTGTGCGTGTCCGTGTCCGTGTTTTATGCATGTGCATGTGCGTCTACATGTACGTGTGTGTGTGTGAGTGTGCGTGTGTGTTTGTGCGTGTGCATGTAGGTGTGCTTTTGGGTGTGCGTGTGCGTGTGCGTGTACGCGATCGTGTGCATGTGCGTGTGCGTGTGTTTGTGCGTGTGCACGTGGGTGTGCATGTCCGTGTGTTTGCTCGCGTGCGTGTGTTTGTGGGTGTGCGTGTGCGTGTGGATGTGGGTGTGCGTGTGCTTGTGCGTGTGCGTGTGCGTGTGCGTGTGCGTGTACGTGTGCGTGACTGTGTGTTTGTACATGTTCGTGTGTTTGTGCATGTTCGTGTGCGTGTGCGTGTGCATGTGCATGTGCGTGTGCGTGTGCGTGTGCGTGTGGGTGTGTGCTTGTTCATGTGGGTGTGCGTGTGCGTATGCATGTGCATTTTCATGTGCGTGTGTGTGTGTGTGCTTGTTCATGTGGGTGTGCGTGTGCGTATGCATGTGCATTTTCATGTGCGTGTGTGTGTGCATTTACCTATGTGTGCGTGTGCGTGTGCGTGTGGGTGTTCATCTGGGTCTACGTGTGTGTGTGCATTTGTTGTGTGTGTGCGTGTGCATGTGCGCGTGCGTGTGGGTGTGGGTATGCTTGTGCGTGTGCGTGTGTGTGAGAGATTTTTGTGCGTGTGGGCGTCAGTGTCTTGAGGGTGTGTGTGTGCGTCTACGTGTACATGTGCGTGCGTGTGTGAGTGTGCGTGTGTGCGTGTGCGTGTGGGTGTGCATGTGCGTGTGCATGTGCGTGTGCGTGTGCGTGTGCATGTTCGTGTGCGTGTGCGCGTATGTGTGCGTGTGCGTGTGCGTGTGCGTGTGCATGTGCATGTGGGTGTGCGTGTGCGTGTGCATGTACGTGTGCGTCTGCATATGCATGTGCGTTCGTGTGTGTGTGTGTGTGCGTGTACATGTGCTTTTGCCTATGCATGTGCGTGTACATGTCCTTGTGCCTGTGCATGTGTGTGTGCCTGTGCGTGTGCGTGTGCGTGTGCGTGTGCGTGTGCGTGTGCGTGTGCATATGCATATGTGTTTGTGAGTGTGCGTGACTGTGTGTGTGTGGATGTTCGTGTGCGTGTGCATGTTCATGTTTGTGTGTGTGTGCGTGTGTGCGTGTGCATGTGCATGTGTGTGTGCGTGTGCGTGTGCGTGTGCATGTGCATGTGCATGTGCGCTTGAATGTTTTGTGTGTGTATGTGTGCATGTGCGTGTGCGTGTGTGTGTGCATGTGCTTGTGCGTATGCATGTGTGTGTGTGCATGTGCGTTTGCGTGTGGTTGCGTGTGCGTCCACCTGTGCGTGTTTATGTGCGATTGCGTGTGCGTGTGCGAGTGAGTGTGCGAGTGCGTGTGCCTATGCGTGTGCGTGTGCATATGCATGTGCATGTGTGTGTGCGTGTGCGTGTGGATGTGCATGTGCATGTGCGTGTGCGCGTGCGTGTCCGTGTGCATGTGAGAATTTTGTGCGTGTCCGTGTCCGTGTTTTGTGCATGTGCATGTGCGTCTACATGTACGTGTGTGTGTGTGAGTGTGCGTGTGCATGTAGGTGTGCTTTTGGGTGTGCGTGTGCGTGTGCGTGTACGCGATCGTGTGCTTGTTTGTGTGCGTGTGCATGTGCGTGTGTTTGTGCGTGTGCACGTGGGTGTGCATGTGCGTGTGTTTGTGCGTGTGCGTGTGTTTGTGGGTGTGCGTGTGCGTGTGCGTGTGCGTGTGCGTGTGCATGTGCGTGTGGATGTGGGTGTGCGTGTGCTTGTGCGTGTGCGTGTGCGTGTGCGTGTGCGTGTGCATGTACGTGTGCGTGACTATGTCTTTGTGCATGTTCGTGTGTTTGTGCATGTAAAATGAGTGTGCGTGTGTGTGTATGTGTGCGTGTGCATTTACCTATGTGTGTGTGTGAGTGTGTATGAGTTTGTGTGTACGTGTGCGTGTGGGTGTGCATGTGCATGTGCATGTGTGTGTGTGTGTGTGCGTGTGCATGTGCATTTACCTATGTATGCGTGTGTGTGTGTGTGTGCATGTGCATGTGCATGTGCACATGCATGTGCGTGTGCATGTATGTGTGTGTATGTCCGCCTATGCGTGTGCGTGCGTGCGTGTGCGTGTGCATGTACATGTGTGTGCATGTGCATGTGCGTGTGCGTGTACGTGTGCATGTACGTGTGCGTGTGCGTGTGCATGTACATGTGCGTGTGCGTGTGCATGTCCGTGTGTGTGCATGTGCTTGTGCGTGTGCATGTGTGTGTGCGTGTGCGTGTGCGTGTGCATGTGCGTGTGTGTTTGTGCGTGTCCATGTGTCTGTGTTTGAGTGTGTGTGTGCATGTGCATGTGTATTTACCTATGTGTGCCTGTGCGTGTACGTGTGCGTGTGCGTGT
>CM034151.1:272045424-272050424 GCA_019776745.2 Taxus chinensis | reverse complement strand
TTTACCTATGTATGCGTGTGCATGTGCGTGTGCATGTGCATGTGTGTTGTGCGCATGCATGTGCGTGTGCATGTATGTGTGTGTATGTGCGCCTATGCGTGTGCGTGCGTGCGTGTGCGTGTGTATGTACGTGTGTGTGCATGTGCATGTGCGTGTGCGTGTGCGTGTGCATGTACGTGTACGTGTGCGTGTGCGTGTGCGTGTGCGTGTCCGTGTGTGTGCGTGTGCGTGTGCGTGTGCGTGTGCGTGTGCGTGTGCATGTGCATTTTCATGTGCGTGTGTGTGTGCATTTATGTATGTGTGCGTGTGCATGTGCGTGTGCGTGTGCATGTGGGTCTTGTGCGTATGCATGTGTGTGTGTGTGTGCATGTGCGTGTGCGTGTGGTTGCATGTGCGTCCCACCTGTGCGTGTTTATGTGCGATTTGCGTGTGCGTGTGCGAGTGAGTGTGCGAGTGCGTGTGCGTGTGCATATGCATGTGCATGTGTGTGAGTGTGTGGCGTGTGCATGTGCGTGTGCGTGTGCGTGTGCGTGTGCGTGTTCGTGTCCATGTGCATGTGAGAATTTTGTGCGTGTCCGTGTCCGTGTTTTGTGCATGTGCATGTGAGTCTACATGTACATGTGTGTGTGTGAGTGTGCGTGTGTGTTTTGTGCGTGTGCATGTGGGGTGCTTTTGGGTGTGGCGTGTGTGTGTGTGTAATAACGCGATTGTGGGCGTGTGCTGTGTTTGGTGAGTGTCGCGTGGGTGGTGGCATGTGGCATGTGGTTTGTGCGTGTGCGTGTGTGTTTGTGGGGTGGGCACGTGGGTGTGTGTGTGGGTGTGGCGTGTGTGTGTGGATGTGGGTGTTGCTTTGTGGCGTGTGCGTGTGCCGTGTACGTGTGCGTTTGTGTGTTTGTGGCATTTTCGTGTGTGTGTGCATTTTCTTGTTTGCGTGTGCGGGTTGTGTGTGCGTGTGTGGCGGGGTGCATCAGTGCGTGTGCTTGTGCGTGTCCGTGTTCATTTCATTTCAATGTGCGTGTTGCATGTTACCTATGTTTGGTGTGTGTGTACCCAATGCGTGTGCTGTGAGTGTTTGCGTTCCATGGTGCTTCTACATGTACTTGTGCATGTGAAGAGTTTTTGTGCGGTGTGTGTGTCCGTGATTTTAATTTTATGCGTGTGCGTGATGCGCCTACGTGTAAAGTGTTGTGTTGGGATTGTGTGTGTGTGTGGTGGTGTGGTGTGTGTGTGTTGCGCGTGTGCGGTGGGTTGTGCAGGTGGGTATTGCAATGGTTTGTGGCGTTTGCGCATGGATGTGGTGTGTGCTTGTGTGTGTCGTGTGTGCGTGTGCGTGGGTGCGTTGTGTGTGTCTTGTGCGTGTGCGTTCGTGTTTAGTTGTGCGTGTGGCATGTGCGTGTGCCCTGTGCTTTTGTGTTTACGTGTGCGTGTGCAATGTGGGTGTGGTTATGTGTTTGTTACGTGCGTGTGCGTGTCCATGTGCCTGTGCATGTAGTGTGCCTGTGCGTGTGCTTTGTGCCTGTTCATGTTAGTGGTGCCTGTGCGTGTGTCTGTGCATTTGCGTTATATTTGTGTGTGTGGGGTGCATTGTTGTGTAATGCATTTGTTGTGTGCGTGTGCATAAGTGCGTTGTGTGCGGGTTTTGTGGTGTGTGTGTGTGTGTGTGTGTGTGTGTTGTGTGTGGTGCCTTGCGTATGCGTGTGTGGTGTTCAATGTGCCGTGTTACGTTTGGCGTGGTGGTGTGTGCGATTTGCGCATTCATGTGCTTGGCGTGTATGTGTGTTTTGGGCCTATTCGTGTGCGTGCGGTGCGTGTGCGTGGTGGTTGCATGTGCATGTGCGTGTGTGTGCATTTGCATAGCGTGTGCGTGTTCGTGTCCATGTCTGTGTGCGTGTGCGTGTCATGTACAAAGTTTGCGTGTGTGCGTGTGCGTGTGTGTTTGTTGATTGCGGGTGCATGTGCATTTGCGTGTGTGTGTGTCACGGTGTCATTTGCGTGTGTTGTGTGTGATGTGCGTGTGGCTGTGTGCGTGTGCCTTGTGCTGTGCGTGTCATGTGCATTTAACCTATGTGTGTGTGAGTGTGTATGAGTTTGTGTGTACGTGTGCGTGTTGGTGTGTGCATGTCATGTGCATTTACCTATGGATGCGTTGCTGTTTTTTTGCGTGTGTCTGTGCAATGTGCTTTTGCCCGCATAGCATGTGGATGTGCGCATGCTTGGCGTGTTCATGTTATGTGGTGTGTATGTGCGCCTATGCCGTGTGCCGTGCGTGCGTGTGCGTGTGTATGTACGTGTGTTTGATGTGCTGTGCGTGTGCGTGTGCATGTTGCATGTACTGTGTACTGTGCGTGTGCGTGTGCGTCTCGCGTGTGCCGTGTGTGTGCAAATGTGCTTGTGCGTGTGGGGTGTGCGTGTGCGTGGTGCATTTGCCTTTTTTCATGTGCGTGTGTGTGGTGCATTGATCTATGTGTGCTTTTGCGTGTTCGTGTGGGTGTTCATATGGAGTCTCCGTGTTGTGTTTGCATTTTTGTGTGTGTGTGTGCGTGTGCATGTGCGCGTTGCGTGTGGGTGTGGGTAAATGCGTGTGGCCTGGTGCGTGTGTGAGAGATACTTTGTGGCGTGGGCGTCATTGTTTTGAGGGTGTGGGTGTGCGTCTATGTTACATGGTGCGTGTGTGTGTCATTTGTCGTGTGGTGCGTGTAAGTGTTCGGTGCGGTGTGCACTACGTGTGCTGTGCGTGTGAGGGTGTGCGTGTGCATAGTGCATCTGGGGTGTGCGGGTGCGGTGCCTGTACATGTGCGTCTGCATATGCATGTGGCGTGCGTGCGTGTGTGGTGTGTGCGTGTACATGTGCTTTTGCCTATGCATGTGCTTGTGCATGCTTTTGCTAGGCATGTGCATTGGTGTGCCTATGCATGTGCATTTTTGTGTGCGTGTGCGTGTGCGTTTGCATGTGCATATGCATATGTTTTTGTGATTGTGCGGACTGTTTGTGTGGTGTTTCCGTGTGCGTGTGCAGGTTCATGTTTGTGTGTGTGTGGTTTGGGGGTGCCATTTGGATGTGCGTGTGCGTTTGCGGTGTGCGTGTGCTGTGCGTGTGCGTTTGGCTTGTGCGTGTGCGTGTGCGTGTGCCATGTGCATGTGGCTTCGATGTTTGTGTGTGTATTTGTTGCATCGTGCGTGTGCGTCGTAGCGTGTGCATGTGCTTTGTGAGTATTCATGTGTGTGTGGTGTGTGTTTGTGTGCCATGGTGAGATTTATGTGCGTGTCCGTGTCCGTGTTTTTGCTGTGCGTGTGCATCTACATGTACGTGTGTGTGTGGGTGTGTGAGTGTTTTGTATGTGTTGTGCGTTTCGTGTGGGTGTGCTTTTTGGGTGTGCGTGTGTGTGTTGTATAACGCGATTGTGTTCGTGTGCCGTGTGTTTGTGAGTTTGCGCGTGGGTGTGCATGGTGCGTGGTGTTTTGTGCCGGTGCGTGTGTTTGGGGTGTGCGCGTGGTGTGTGTGGTTGTGTGTGTGGTTGTGTGTGTGGTGCGTGTGTGTGTGGATTGGTGTGTGCGTGTGCTTGTGCATGGTGCGTGTTTTGTTGCTGTTCGTCGTGTGTGTGCATGTTCGTGTGCCGTGTGCGTGTGATGTGTTCCGTGTCCTTGTGGCTGTGCGTGTGATTGTGCGTGTCCGTGTGCATGTTCATTTTCATGTGCGTGTGCATTTACCTATGTGTGTGTGTGTGTACACATGCGTGTGCGTGTGAGTTTGCGTGTCCGTGTGCGTCTACATGTACGTGTGCGTGTCCGTGTGCGTGTGAGAGTTTTTGTGCGTGTGTGTGTCCGTGTTTTTTAAATGCGTGTTGCGTTTGCTTCTACGTGTACGTGTGTGTGTGTGTGATTGGTGTTTGTTGTGTGTGCGCGCATCGTGATGCGCGTGGGTGTGCAATGTTGGTATGCATAGGTTGTGGTGCGTGGGTGCGCATTGGTGTGCGTGTGTTCGTGTGGTTGTGCGTAGTGCGTGTGCGTGTGCTGTGTGTGTGCGTGTGCGGTGCGTTTCGTGTTAGTGTGGCGGTGCCTTGCTGTGCCTGTGCATTTGTGTTTACGGTGCGTGTGCATGTGTGTTTATGTGGTTTGTGTGCGTGTGGCGTGTGCCTGTGCCTGTGCAATGTTGTGTGCCGTGTGCGTGTGCGTGGTGCCTGTGCATGTTAGTTTGTGCCTGTGCGTGTGTCTGTGCATTTTGCGTTTATTTTGTGTGTGGTGTGCATGTGTGTGTGTGTTTGGTGTTGTGTGCGTGTGTGCATGTGCGTGTGTTGCGGGTAGTGTGTGTGTGTGTTGTGTGTGCATGCGTATCGTGTGTGTGTTCATGTGCGTGTACGTTTGGCGTGTGTGTGCTCTGTTGCGCATGATGTGCGTGATGCGTGTATGTTTGTGTTGTTCCTATGCGTGTGCGTGCGTGCGTGTGCGTGTGTGTGTTGCAGTGTGCATGGTGCGAGTGTTGCATGTTCTATGCGTTGCGTGTGCGTGTCCATGTATGTGTGCGTGTGCGTGTGCATGTACGTGGTGCGTGTGTGCGTGTGCGTGTGCCTGTACGTGTGCGTGTGTGTTTGTTGTTTGCGGTGCATTTGCAGTTGCCGTGTGTGTGTGTGTGGCGCTTGTGCAATTTAACGTGGTGTGTGTGTGTGTGGTGGCGTGTGCTTGTGCATGTCCGTTGTGCATGTGTTGACCTATGTTGTGTGAGTGTGTTGAGTTTGTGTGATACGTGTGCGTGTGGGTGTGCCTGTGCATGTTGCATTTCCCTATGTATCGTGTGTGTTTGCGTGTGCATGTTTCATGTGTCAATTTTGCGCATGCTGTGCATGTGCTCCATGCTTGTGCCTGTGCGCTGTCTTGTGCGTGTGCAATGTATGTTGTGGTGTATGTGCGCCTATGCGTGTGCGTGCGTGCGTGGTGCGTGTGTAATGTCCGTGGTGTGCATGTGCTGTGCGTGTGCGTGTGTGTGTGCATGTTCGTTTTACGGT
>CM034151.1:272026396-272044924 GCA_019776745.2 Taxus chinensis | reverse complement strand
GATAAGTCGAGGAAGCACTTGGACATGGGCCAAGTAAAAATCACTTAGAGAGGAATAACAAAATATGAAGTGACTATGGTGATAGTGGATCAAGACGAGGATGTGATTAGACAAAAGACAAGAAAAAAGAACTTGGCCATAGGGATAATAGTAGTTGTTAGTTATTAGGATTACATACAAACAAGGACCATATGCACTTTTTTCTATTTATGGTATGACATCAATGTCTTAGGATGAGACACCTGTTTAAGTTTGGGGAAGTGTTGGAGGGGGGGAAATTAAATATATTTTAATTTCTCTTGTATATTGTAATAAATGAAAAGTGTACTAAGACATAAAAAGAATAGGATATAAGATCCATTTCAAAATATGTATGGATGAAATTGTGGATAAATACAAAAAATACAAGATAAAAAAGTGGGGCATTTTGTGTTGAGTTTTATTGTTCAATCTACGGACATCATGACCTTTGGGACTAATTGGTCTCACATTTAATAATATTTTCAATTTAGGGTACTTCTATCGTGTGCTGTCTTTGATTCTCAATTCGCATGGTTTAATTAACGTATATGGCAAGTATTTAATATCACAACTAATTTAGAAAGTCCTAATGAGATATGTCAAGGACCTTTGCTAACATATATTATAATCTTTTGTTGAATTTATATAGGTAATATATGGGTTCTATTTGTGGTATGGTCATTATTGGTTGTGGTTCCGAAGTTGTGGGATACTAGCAATAAAACAATTGAAAACCATTTGCCAGCCCAAAATGATTGAAAAGAGAAGCTACAAAACTTACCATTACGAATCAAAAACTGTATGAACAATAATAGATTAATATGTTTCGTCGCAGATCTATATCGTTCCTAAATACGCTTTCTAGGCCAGTCTACATGAATGAAGCAAATTTCTCATGGTAATATAAATATTTCTAAATATGATACACATCAAAACACTTATGACCTCTTTTGATAGTCAATCTTATAATTATGTGTCTGTAAACTATTATTAATTGTTCCTCCATTATTTACTAATTAATAGCTATGTTTGCATTGTATGGTTAATAGGAGATACGTGAGTAATAATATTGACATGTAAAAGATATTACATCCTACCATTCAATATATTATATTTTAGGTGGAAGAAATAACCCATTTCACAATAAGATGGCATTAGGCATTTCACCATGAATACAAATAATAAATTAGAGTGATATCAAATTATACTAGATCAAACAAAATTACATTTAAACAATACACAACTTGGTATACAACTATCTTAGTAATGAATTCCCCATTACACTTACACCGCGACTGACAGTGGGCCTAACGTAAGTTATAGTCCACATAAAACTATCACCAGATGGTACCTAATAGTTAACCACACCAACTACCATCAAAACAAAAACACAGTTTCTATAAACTAATAGATTATCTAAAAAGATTTTTTTAAGAACTATAAATGTTTTATTTATGTTGTTGGTTATCATTGAAAATGAAAGTTACAAATATTTTCTCAAAATCTAAATATTTGATTTTGGGTGTCATATTTTTCCCTTTTTACAAAAAAAATCACTCGTCACACTTCTCATTTTTCTATGTTTTGAGCATAGGCCGTAAAGTGGCGATTTTTACAAAAACAAGTGGACATTTCTTTTATGTTCCATTATTGATAGGATTAATCAATAGCATACCATGTTGGATTGGGGATTTAATAAATTAATAAGTATGTCTGAAATTAGCAAAAATGTTTCCCTTGTTCCTCTCCTTCCTGACCAAGCGGTGTTTACAAGCTTAACTTTAGTTTGGGAAGTCATTGGTATTAATTAGTCACAAATGGAACCCTTGGAAACAACGATATGTTCCGTTCTACCACCAAAGATACAATCAACAATTAAAAAACATAAAAAATGGCTAATTTAGCCACCACGGAACAAGTGAATAATTCCACAATCCTGATCGATTCAATAATTGATTAAACAATTTTGAACAAGTCTATGTGTATTATAAAAGGTTGATTTGACCTTGGGGTTATGATATGAAAACCAAGTCATGCCAATCTAAAATAATTTTTATAATCTTTCCCAATAAATTTTGAGCTCTACCTCTCACATTTTTTCAACCATTTTACCCATTACTATTATTTTCTATATGTGCATTTCTTCCAACCAAATACAAAATGTCAATGCTACAAGGTCACCTCATTGAGAGCTTCATTTTTGTTACATCATAGGGGTCGTGTTTAACACTGTTATGATCTGGAAGTTTAATTTTATAAATTTCATTTTTCCCCTGAATTGGTGAAATTTCCTCCATTTTTACCTACTTTCCTTTGATTTTTTTTGTGATTTGAAACATCCTAAATGAGATTTGGTATCTCAGGTCAGAACCCATTTCCTCCTTGGAAACTGTCACCCCAAAATAATTAGGGATAGAAACGTTTAAATATATGGACCTACTAAATAGGAGTAAGAAGGAGGATGGATAGGAAAATAAGTGCAGTGGAACAAAGGATTTTTAGTAGTAGTGGCTGGACACACTTAGGGGCGTTACTATGTTGCAAAAATGATCTCACACACATTTTGGTAAAAACTGTTGCAAACCTCAAACTTGAAGTTTTTTTTTATCCAGTAGACTATTCATTTGGACACCTATACACATTTAAAGCTTATAAAATAACTACAATGTCAGATAAATGTTCTCATAGTTCAAAATAGTAAAAAAACATTGATCAAAATATCATGTTTTCCAGCTTAGACCGGGAATGTGAGGTTCCCAATTTAATGGCAAATGCATCACTATATTGGATCCATGTTTCTTCCCACTTTATTTTTTCATACAGTTCCTAAAGGGGTTTGAAGGTTTGTGTTTGTTAACTAAGAATCTATGTTGATGCTTCACTTAGACATAATATTACTTACAAAGACACACAAGATTTTCCTTGACAAATATTCACATTGAAATATTTTGTGATAATTGGGGTTCTTAAGGACAAGTGGGGCGGTTAAATCTTAGGTAGAGTTATTTTTGCGTTTATTACATATTGAAAGATAGTTCCCAAGAATTATATCAGTTTCATAACACATCCACCTCACAAGATTGAGCTTAGAAAGATGAAAATTGTCAAATTGCACAGTTGAACAGTTTGTAGGGAGTTTAGGAATCAATATTGGACTTGCCCAATAATGGAGGATTGAGATCAATTTTTTGTGGTTTGAATAATCCTCTCAAAAAATATGTGAAATCAGAAAAGAAATTTATATATTGTTATCACAAAAATTGACCACCTTGGGATATTGCTTTGTAGAAGATACCAATTTTCCTAACACTGACCGATCTCTCAAGTGGGGGACCTGCGAACTTGGGATGGCCATCTATGAGTAAGGGATGAGTCCTCCTTCTAACATACTACTAAACACTAATCCTAATGCATAAAAAAACATAAATACACCGATCCTAACAATTATAAGGAGTGGGGAAAGGAAGAATGGTTTGTTGAAAAGGGATAAATCCTACATTACATTAGGTGATAACAACAAAAAGGGGGGTTGTGAACAATCCTTGGGCCTGGTAAGGAGAAAGGTGAGCAGGGAGAGGATGGAAAATAATCACAAACCAAGAGATTTACACAAATGACTATTTAAAAATAAGCACAACCAGATTTAAAACATGCAATGGGAAACCTAGATGCACAGTACACTGCAAACATGAAGAAAGGTAAGAAACAATAGGAAAAAAAATGCAAGGACAGAGAAGTAGTCACCAAAAACTGATTTTTATTGCTCAAAGCGTATGGCACAAGTACATCCTTATAGAATGGAGAGGAAAATATTCACAATTAAAGAGATTATAAATTCAGCATATGAAGCTCTACAAACATCCTCCCACGGAAGAAGAGGGGGCAACACAAAAATTGTCCAACCTTTTACAAAATATCCCTCCTATGATTATAGAAATGTGGAGGAGAAAGAGGAGAGGAATATGTGAATCCTAAATGCATGCCTCAAGTTACCCAAAAAAATGTAATATTCATGTTGAAATAAGCATGGGGACACTACAAATTCCCTTCCCCCTTGTAAACCATAGCTTGTTGGATGGAGAAGAAAATGGTCTCCATACCCCTTAATGTTGGTCGTTAGTTGGCAATATGCAATTGAGTACAAAAGAAATATTCCATTTTTTCACCTTCTTCCCTCTCAAAATTTTAATTTATTCTGCGTAGGGGGATTGAGGAGCTTTCCGAAAAGTCCCAATTTGTGTAAAACCGAGAGGCCTAGTCAAAAGTTATGGCCATTTGAATATCTCCAGTTCGGTGGGGGAAACCTAGGTGGACATTACTACTACTTCTCTTATTGTAGACCTTTGAGGGCGAATTAATTCATGTCTTGTTTATCGGATGTTCAACCTCTTTTACTCTTATTTTTAGAAGTAAGGGTAATGCATAAACACCACATTACTTCACTTTTCCTTTGTCTCTTTGTGGTGTTCGGGGTACTTGTACTTTTCTGGGTGGCGAGCCAGCTATGCCCCTTTGCTCACTTTACATAGCGACACCTTCATACACAACATGGTGAGAAGATCACTGTGGTGGCTTCAGACTTGATTTACTCCTCTAATGAGAAAGTACTCCCACAAGTCTTCCCCTCCAAAAAAAACACCACTTCATTCCCAAATTTTCATAGCTTGGGTGACTTGTCATAACTTTCATGCACCGACGTTCTCTTGTGGGTTTCCAATACTTTTGATTTTGTTGACTTCTTCCCCACTACTAAATTCATTACTCCCTAAAAAACACTGCTCCGTTCCACTCATCTCGTTACCACATGCCATCTCTCAGGTATTTTTGACATAGAATAGTGAGGAGATATTCATTATTTTTAGGGAAGTGAAATAACTCGGGAGTGCCAAGGTATTCCTCCCCTCACTTTCTTATTGGTAGTTCTCCTGAGCTCCTATTTGTTACGTGGGGGAATTACTTATAGGTAATCCCCCCTTAATTCACCACACTCCTAAAATCCTGTGGCCATGACTTCACAACCCTTGCAAGCCGCTTCAAGCCAACTTCCCCGGGTTCACCTGATTAGATCGCTCATATGACCGACTCTACGTGGGCTTGTGAATCATCCACTAACCTCGCCACCTTACTACGAAGGTCAATAACTTCTTTTCCTTGCTGCTTAAAAATTTGGGGTGGTCATGGTAATTAGTAAAAGTATGAACACTCAACCACCCACACCATTTGACCTGACTCGCGATGTAAGCTCATAACTCACTCAATCCCAGTGTTTGCATTCAGCTTCACCTGCAGTGATTATAACCTCTCTTTTCAAGTAATAACCCCCAATTTTTTGTAACTCCTCCTAAGTACCAAAAGACTGTGCCAGCTCACCCTAGCCTCTCCTTCTCTGGAATGCACTCAATATTGTTGAGGCCCGTCGTTATACATCAGACTTGGCGTGACATTCCCCCGCACTAACTCAATGGGGACCCCCCTACACATTTTCTATGGATCAATCTAAACCTGCCGCTGAGTTTCTCGTGAGCCATCTTCCATGCATTCACTAAGTAATCCTATTAATGCCCACTCCCTAGACTCGGTTGAGTTGGAGATGCTCGTATGATTCCCATTTTTCTCAGCCCTCATTGCCATAGCTCACCCGAGCCATCGTGACTCGTCTCCCTAATGGATCCATGATTCAACCGAAGGTATCCAAATAGCTCCCATAACAACTTGCAAAGTTGTTATGGGGAGGTCAAGAACCAATTTTTACTCCCCTGTCTGATTTGGGGAATTTTGTATATTTTATGAATTTATCATGCACCAGGGACCGATGGTGACTCGCAGTGCACCCAAGATGGTTTTTGCCAAAAAACATTTTTTTCCCCACATATGGCTATATGTGGGCCCCACATGGGCCACGTTATCTCGTTTCAATGGATTCCTAAACTTGGAAATCCTAGAAGAGGAAAAAAAAAAAAAAAATTATCCCTGTTGCCCCCACCATATTCCAAAAATAAGAATCAAAAATCCGAAAACATGACTTATGCCTAAAAATTCAGATTACCCCGATGGTTTGACAGTGTCCAAACTCTAGGATTCCCAGTTGTTCCATTTCACCCTAGGGGTGAAAATGATTAAAAAAATTAGGTACTCACGAGACAATTCTTGCTAGAGGGGATGACCAACCAGTTAGTGTGAAGGATCCTTAGGCATGGATCCTCTGCAGTAACCTAGGACAAATTTGAACCTTAAAACTTGGTATCCCCAAGCCACTGGAAATACCTTGCTTGAACAGAACTGCCTTGGGGGGCTCAAATTTTCCAACTTTAATAAGAAAATCTAACGTTCCACATGAGTGGAAAAAAAAATTATCTTAAAAAAATTATTTCCGTCTTACAAATTGATCTGGTTGAGCTTGGGGGAATGAAAACACTTGGAATCATCCAAATTGGTTCCTTGTCAAAAGTGAGAAGCATAGAACTACTGATGAATCTTAACATGGATACACTGTAGAGCTTTTGGAACATGAGCTGATTTGGAATGCTAGGAACTACTAAAACTAAACCTTTTCCCTAAACATTCCATTCTAAAAATCATGAAGCTACTCTTGAATAATCTTCTGATTGTAGAAGAGGAACTAGGAGTTCAAGTTTGACTGATCAAAGGGATAATAAGAGGTGGAGACACTTAAAACGGTCACTAAATCTAATTTAGTTGCGTGTGCATTTGAGAAAAAAAATTGAGGATAGCCAATTATTTTCTTACAACACTAAACTCCTTTCTACAAACCACATCCCTCTCAACAACATGGATGAACTGTGCAAGAGAAACAACCACACAAAAAATATGTGCAAAAGGACAAGATCTAACATGCTCAAGTGAGACTTCAACGTGTGCCACATCACATCTATACTGAAAACAAACCTAATCCTACCTACTCTAACCAGAGGAAAGGGAAGCGCAAACAAAGGCCTAACACTGGGAAAGGAAAAGTAGCTCCCCTTCCTCAAAATTTTGGGACCATGAAAACTGATTTGCACTAAGCATGGCCATGCATGAGAGTGAAAAAACTAAATAGACGGCCACCTCAAAATTTTGACCATGATTGAAACTGATTGGCCCTAAGCATGCATGCCATGAGAGTGAAAAAATAACTAGAGGCCAAATTCTACATAGATCATCAAGGTATTAATAATAAAAAATAGCAAACCTCTCAAGCTAGCCATTCTTTGATTCTTTGAGGCTTTGGTTTTGACATTGGTGTTATGGAGCTCATCCTCATGCTTGGAAATAAGCATGACCAATGTGTCTCTCCTTTGGCTCCAATGATCCAAGTACGTTTAGGGGGAAGATTTGATTTGTAGAATTTTCCCCACTCTGGGTTTCAAATTTGATAAAGGAGTATTTCTTACAAACATTCCTGGAAAAGGTGACTGTCTGTGAGCGTTTTTTCCTTATTGTCATCTACAAACAAACTAATACTCGACCTTTGATTGAATGATTAGATATAGTCATCCTTGTTATCTTTCCTTCCAACATGAAAACTTCTTAGGATTGATATAGCATCCAATGGGTCATTTGAGGATCATTACAACTAGTAAGCTTGTTCTAACTATAAGCTTGTCCTATTCCTTGAAGACAAACTGACCTACATATTTAATCTCCTCATCCAACATGCAGTTTAAAGGTAAGCACTTCCATCTATGGTCATGAGGATTATAGGAAATAACAAGGTCTTCTTGGTGTTTTCCCCTATTATGTATTCATCAAACCAAATCATATCATCCAAAATAAAAGAAAGACACTCTTAAGATGTCATCTTCATTCAGTGTCCCAAATATGATTTGTTCTCCTTCGTGTGCTCCTCTTAAATTGGATTGGAGCTAATTCCTTCTCTTTAACTAATTCTACATAAAGGATGGCTGGATCAACACTTTCGGAGAATATGGTGGCTGATGGGGACAATGCATTTGGAACAAATAAAATCTGATAATTATCTTCTTTTCTTCTCTAAAGCTATTGCAACCCATTTTCACCACATGTTCTCCAAACCTTGACCTCTTTGACTACTTAATCAATAAAGGGGATTTATCTATCCAAACATTGAGGCATAATCCTCCAAGTTTTATCATTCTTATTTGTGGGGCTATTGTCTTGTTGTGCTCTGACTGGTTTTTTTGATTATTGCCAACATGGATTTAGGGAAGGCAGAGGAGGGGTGGGTTGGGATTCAAACTGGTGTTTTGAATTGTTGGTGGTTTAAGGATGTATTCTGGTAGGAAAAGCGAAATCCAGATGAGGTGGAGGGTAAAAGGGAGAAATGGATTTCAAAATGAGGGAAGCAGTGTGAGAAACTTAGAATCATGACACCTCATGATGAAACGATGTAGAAGAATGGAAAGGGAAATCAAAATATATGAGGAGTGGTGAAAACGTACACAAATTGACAAGGACTATCTGCATCAAGTTCATACCTTTATCTCCTAATCCCCTTTACAAGGTATGACAACATTTCAACCAGAAGTCACGCTTATATTGGAGGGTTGGGTAATATCTGGGTAGGCCCAACACCATGGGACAAGGGACCCGTAAAGCCAATATATGAAGGCTTTTAGCTAAGTGGTATCCCTAGTAGAAAACCACATATTAGCTCCATTATCTGAAACTTTCTTTTTGAAAATCATTTTTCTCGATTAAGTAAGGATTGCAATCATTACCTGTATTACCCTTGTTCTTGATAAGCTCCATAGCCAAAATAATTTTGATATTTCTACAGGGATAGCATAATGGTTTCTGGAATTGATGATTAAAAATAATATGGAGGTGTCTTGAAATAAAATGGAGTGATTTTAAATGCACAATTGTTGGTGCAAGTGTGAAATTCCATGATGGGAAAGAGTCTGGTTGTTTGCACAACTTAGAATGGAAGAAAAAAATGTGACATATGGGAAATAAAAATTGTATCTTTTATTTTACCAAACATCCCAAGGCGTGATGCTCATACTCAGGTAGACTTCAGCACTCATCTGAGGGCGTAAGGGTGCCAATCCCAAGTCCCTCTTGTATGATAGATTGTTAAGGACTTAGCAGATAAACAAAAAATAAATCTAGATCAAATACCAATTCAAAGTAAAGAATAAAGAGATCTAGAACACAACCATTGTAAGAATGAACTTAAGAAAGAACCAAATCAGATCTAACTACAAGATCCAAAAAATATATATGTTAATACCCATATCCAACCACATCGATCCAGTATATTAACCATACAAAAAAACAGAAGATGTATACATACATAAGTGTATCATATAGGTCATGATTGCCCGTAAACCCACAACATAACTTACAAGATTCACGTGCCCTAACATTTAGTAAATGAAATACACACACACACACACACCACACACACACCACACACACAAACACACACACAAACACACAAATATCGGCAGTGGGAATTTCCCTTCACATCCAATTTCCCAAAAGTTGCACGCTAAGAATGCAATGCACTACGACAAAAGAACTACAAGACCATGTAATATTTCGAAGAATATAGTATCGTTCAATACATACTGTAAATATAATCCTATTAATAGCCTAAGCTCGCATGCACTTGATACTCCACTTTTCCAAAAATATCCTTTGCTAGTCAACAAATTATGGCGAATGCTCTATTTGATATTCAAAACGACTTCGCCGTACCCAACGTTTATCTTTCCCAATTTTAATAGTGCTCAATTGGCTAAGTATGGAATCTAATTTTTCAGGAGGTGAGCTCTACGCACTGGCTTTGTCTTACTTCATGTGTTTTTGTTTTCATGCCCTAAATATTGCGTTGGTCTGTCAAAAAACCCTCACACGTTTATACTTGGTATTTGCAGGGGTCCAACATTACCCCACACTAGCTAGATTCCCCATGGAATTCTTCGTCATTGCGTCCAAAAACTCAAAAAAGGAGACCAAAAATGCCAAAATTTTAAAATGGGCACCATACAAATGTGCTAACGTACCTGGAATATTTCTAGGAAAAACTCGTGGCATCAAACTTCCCATTTACTAACTTCTTTCATTCCTCAGAACCTTTATGACCTCCCTAGTACTTCGCCAAAAATATATGGTCATGGTCCCAAAGTAATTTCTTCAATTTTTCTTTCAATTTCTGATCACCACCACTAGTCCCCATACATGAAACCTCAAGATGGCCCCATATTCTAATATAGAATTTTGGAAATCACCAACATTATGCTCGAGATCATCACACTGTTTTTAAATTTTGTATTTATGTACTATGTACCATGATCAACGTGTGCATTCAAGTTATGTTAGGGTCTTTCTTGCATAGTTTCAATGTGTCTCTCATCCACCAACAGAATTGCTATGAAGGCCTCAAACTTATGACAACTAGATGAAGAGGAATCTTCCTTTGTGACTGTGTTCCTTAGCTGGGTGATCAGTCCTCCACCTCAGTGACTGGCTTCCACCACAACCTTGTTAATTCTCTTTCCTTCGCCTTTCTGATAAAATAGCCCTTACACTTGATTTAACCAGTAGTGTTCTGCCACATCCTCTAAATATTCCATTTAATATCCATAATCGTTTTTTGTCCGGCCACTAAGGAAGGGCACTATCCCGACTTTTTATCCCAGTGCACCGCCCCTATCATCCACTTCCTTCGTCCGTTTTTGGCTCCCCCATTTAGCGCCTATATGCAACATGTCTACCTCACGATATTTCTATTTCTTACATGATAAAGTTTAACCCATCGTGGTACAACCAAGGTCTCTAGTACCTCAGAGGCAATCTTATTCAAGTGTTCACGTCTACTCATTTTTTCAATTGAATTTGGTTCTATGGCATTGTACTTTGTAGGGTTTCTTCTGTAATATATTGTTCAATCTGCATGCTCGCTCACCTCAAAGTTAGGATCTTTTGAATGATAATGTATATTACAACTTGAGTATTTTCCTTGTTGGGACATTTCCTCCTTCTTGTTCCAATATATCCTAGAAATACAACTTTTGTGTAAGAACTTACCTGGAAGCATGTGCGTAAAAAATTGTTGGAATCATCTAAAAAATCATGTAGTTGACTTGGGGTCCACCATTCCTCTGTTCCTTCATTTTTTATCATGCTTCTGGGAGAGGGGTGATGGTTCCGGCCCCAACCCTTTTATCGTATTGATAGGAAAGTATCACCTTTTTCTGCGCTTTTTTCTTCTCTGTTCCGGATCTTATATTTTTTCACTCATGGCCTTTATTCTGCTCACGTATTTTAGCCTTCAACCTTCTCCTGATCCTACTTATCATGTCTTCAAAGTATTTTTTCCAATTCTCGTGACAAGGAAGTGCCTACCTTCTCCAATTCTTCTTCTCCTATCTTTGTCTCAAAACTTGAGATACTTGTTCATTAGCAAAATTACTTTTTTTCACCGTGTACCATGGCCAAGGTTACCCCCAGGTGCCTCCAATTCTAATCTAGGAGTATAAGAAAAGCATTTTACAGGAAGTGTAAAATTTCACCCTTTTTTATCACCTGTCTCTCCTCGTGCCACATCTCTTTGTGCACCTATGGACAGGTGGAACTTGTGCTTCTTAGGCTAAGAAAAACTGGAGTTTGTAACCTCCACTTCGACTCTCTTGAGTTTTTGGCCACAACTACACAAACACTTGCTAATAAAACCCTTTAAAGGTAAATAATTACTATGAGTGCAAAAAATCTAGTTGCGCTCGAAGAACTTCTAAGGTACAACATGCCTGACTTGTACCTATATGTTGCACAATGTGTGTATATCAGAATCAACTTGTCCCCTTTATAGTTAACTTATGTGAGTCTTAAAGCCTATGATGAAGCACTTAAGGTACTTTGTCTGAGAATGCAAATGGATTTTTACCACAGGACTATTTTGCCTTAACCATCTGAAACGAACCAAGTAAAATTGCAAATCACATAAAACCTTTACCTATTCCCCAACCACTGGGGTAATCACGAATAAAATGTGTCATTTATTATAAAAATCCCCACAAATTCGATCAATTACCATTTATCAATCCTAGCTTGTATGTACTTGTGATGTGTCATATAAGTAAACCCTGAAATTATACTACAAGGAAGAGTTATGGTGGGTAAACCCACATGTTCAGCGCACTTGTCTGGTACCCTAATTTCCCAAAACATGATCAACAATAGGATAGAATGCCACGTAATTTTTCTCCCTTCTCATTATGTATCTGCTCAAATATACCTTTGCAACAACTGGGCCAAATTTAATGTGATTTTTGATGAAATTTTGTTAACACATACAAGAACCTTGTTGATATTTTTCTAGTGCTTAAAAGTGCCCAATGTGCAGCTCACAAGTCGGGATGAAACCTTAGTTCCAAACACCCAAAATCTGCAATAAATTATGCCCTACCTCCTTGTTATAGTTCAAATTATTTGTAAGTATTTCAATTTTTGATGTAGCACATAAATCTAGAGCTAATTCTTCTCTCGATCCTTGCAAAAACAATGACTCGTTTGATTAGTTGTGCGGTAGATACATCCTCCTTTCCACGAAAGTAGAAAAAAATCTTTGTGAACCCATGAAATAACCAATGAAATAGATATGTGGGGTTGTCAAAGGAAATGAATCTCCAAAAACTACAAACACCTACTTTTTTCAACTCTCCCTCTTAATCGATTCATCAATTAGAGGGTTCCACCTCATTTGTACATGGGAGGACTCTATAGGTTTCCCTTATCTTTTCTCATTTTCATTGGTTGCTTGTGGTTTTAAACGCACTGATTTTGCACGACTGAGATTTCATTTCCAAATATTACCCTCAAACACACATAGAGAGTACTGCATTTCCGAGTAGATGTATCCATGGGTTCTTTACCTTGATCTCAGGTCTCTTTGTTCTCCCCTCATGTCTTAGGGTGTCAAGTTCCGTAACAAATGCCCCTAATTATTCTTCTCTTCAAAAATTTCTTTCTGATACCTATGAACTTCTGACCACTTTAATGTTACACAAGTTCTCTTTTGTGCCTCTAATGCGACTCCAACCACTTCTCCACAAGGATTATGCACATCTCAGGTATTCTTGTTTACACAAGTTTTGTGTCACTTTTAATCTCTTCTAATTGTCACAGTTTTCTGTTAAGGAAAATGTAGCCAAATGACTAACTTAACCTCTTATTTAATTTCCAAGGCCCACAATGGTCCAATTTGTAAACTAACCAAAAATTTAATTAGTCTAAAAAAAATATCTTTTCTATTTTGACAACTTTTTGCCTTCACCCTCATGCGCGGCACTCATAACTTCTCTGCACAATACTACTTCCTAACTACATATTTCCTCCGCATATGTGCCTACACCGAAGTATAAATCTATGTTGACTCATACCCCAAATAGTTTCACATGTCAACTTCTTACTTCAGTTACATTGAGCGATCACTTTCACTAGGTTCTTCATCATTGAACCTTCCTAAAAAACCTTTCACCTAGCACATATAAAAATATTTTCCTTTATGTGCCAACATCTCAGAAGAATCCTTATCCATCTAACATGGTAACAAGAGGGCACCAATCATTTCATTCCACACTAACAATCTACACCACACTAAAAATTATGCACGGTCCTCTATGTACCTGATAGATAATAATTAGCTCTAGCATGAAAACATGCTTATGATACAAAAAATATAGAACTCTAATTGACAAAAGCATAACAAAAATGAGGGGAAAAACATAAAATAAATGGGGAAAAGAGAAACCTAAGCTAAGTGGCAAAAAACTACCTTATTATAAAACACCCAAGATTCTATTTAAGTAGGGGCTTCAGCCTATACTATTGAAAAATGGGAAAAATCGAGTGTAATCAAGACTATAATGGTAAGCACCTGAAACAAATATATAAGTACAACACATACGGTTCCCAACCAATGCACCTAGACCTTTCCAAGATGGTTACAAAACTGTGGCTAGATTTTCTGCATAGCACAAAACCTAGGTAGTCATGAGATAAATCTCCCTCATTTACCGGTTTAAGGATCCCATGTCAGATTTGTCAATAAAGTATGATACTATTATTATGGCGGTTTACTTTAATTGTTTCGCTCATGAACCTATAGCTGTAAAATCTATATGTAAGTAAGTAAGTAGCTGTTTAAGAACCATACATATTATGGGAAGAAAGGAGTATTAAAATAGAGAAGACCTGGCGGAAGATGTGCATCCCAATCCAATAGATAGCGAGTTTACTGTCATGGCAATAGGAAACCAATAGATATAAACACAGAATTATAAGCACAAGGCAGCTTAGATCTAGATCTTAAATAACACAAAGTCTATTAAAAGATCTTAAGATAAAAGTAAGAAACAACAATACACCGTGACACAAAGGATCTTCATAAGATATGCTCCAATATATTCACTTGCTCAAGTGGCTCTCAAGGTTCAACACAAAGGTCTGGAACACAAGGATGCTGCTTACAAATTCTGATCACACCTAGAGGTTTTCTTCTACTTTAGAGATGTAGAAGGGAAAGACAAATGGAAACTCAACTGAACTAAAACGATGAACAAAACAAGTAACGGATGACATTTGAAATCATCCGCCACTAACGCTCCTTAAGTGAACATGTATCACTTAATAATAGATTGTTCCACATAGCTTTAAGTAAATGTTCAAAGTCAATAACTTTCAAAGTTTACAATTTCATCGGGGATCGTGGAAATAGAAGAAGAAAAGAAAGACGAAGAAGTCAAGGAGCTATAACATTTATGTCTTCTTTTTGTTTTGATGACGGATATACTTGTCGAACATGTAATTTCAGCATTTCCCATCTATTTTAGCCACCGCTTCCTTTTCTATTTGGAACTTTGCAAAATCCTTCATTAAAACACTTTGATTACATCTTCCAAATCCTCCAATCTTGGCTCCGAAACTTGACAATACCGCTTGCAGTGCCACCAGTCTACTAAGGATCATCGTGTGAAAAGGTAGTAGCTCCATCAATTCTATTTGTACCATCAGAAGAGACCCTTCTAGGGAATTAGGCACTATAATAGGAACGAGCTGTACGTATGAAGTAAACCTCTGGCAACGTCCTCATCAGTTGAAAAAATGATAATGTCTGGTAAGGATTGATGTATTTCTCTCAAGTGCCAGTATCCTCTTCACAAACTCTGTGATCTTCCAAACAAAAAGATACTACAAAATCTAGCTACTTCCCCTTCTCACTGATCAATCCGGCACAATCTGCTCTACAACTAATACTTCCCGGAAGCTGTGTTGATTCGGCCAAAGTACCTCAGGTTACTCTCTAGCAACTGTGTTCATATCTATTATACTCTCCACATTAGTTGCAATTCAGCTGATTTTTCTGCATCATTCATAACCTTCAGGCAGTGCTAGCACCTCTCCAAGTGTACATAAGCTTGACAATAATCAGATTCTTCAAGTCGTCAAAGCTTTCACATGATTCTGGCATCCTCCATCTACTGTATAAGACGATTATCACCTGATTGAATGGGCTGCAGTGGAAGGTTTAGAAACCGATGGATATGATCTCGACAACTGAGGGGGATACATAACTTCTGAGCTTTCTTTCTCCACATTTGCTCAATAAGCCTAAGGAGTAGGAATCTTATAAAGTCTAGGTCTTGCTTCAATTCCTTTGTGTGTGACTTGACCAATGGTTACTCTGGTTTGTTACATTTCTACTGTGAGCTCATTCTTCCTCATTCTTTCCTCCAGAATTGACATCTCAGAAACTTCTCCTCGAATCCTCGTGATCAACCTTTGAAGTACCTTAGCAACTTTAGGTAGTGTTCTATCTTTTTCATCCTAGGGCTCTGGTCAAAGTAGCTGGCAAGTTCATGTTCTCCAAGTTCATCTTCCACTCTAGCTTCTGGAACCAACTGCGAAGCCAACCATATTCAGCAAGTTACTTCTCAGAGAATGAGAGTTCACTAGTTGTTACGATCTACCATCTATTCCTCTACATCAGGAAATGTGCTACAGTGTTATGGCGGCCTCTTTTGAATCATCGAGGACAAAGCTCTTTTGAACTCTACCCTCTGTTAGCTTCAATGTCTCTTATGAACAGGTGCTGAATGGAGTGGCATTGAGGAGAGAAGATGAATGTCAACGGATTCACTGGAGGCATGGAAGTGTCCTGCTGAGGTGCAAAGTCAGTAGTTGAAGGATTGCTGTGGAGAAGCTTGTGATGAAAATAAGTCATGGACGTGGAAGTGATCTTCTCCTTTGATTGGATCTCTGTGCACTTTCATCTTCTCGGAGCCTTGCTTCTTTTTCTTCATGTTTCACTCTTGCGGGAAATCTTGTCCGAAGTTTCACATGATTTGATTCATAGTGCTTATCAGGTAGTTCTCCTCATCATCAAACCAGTTTGAAGTATTCACCAAGAACAACACCAGACCCTTTCTTCAATCATTGTGGCATCCCCCTAGTTATCCTGAAGTACTGCTTTATCTCTCCCATTTGATGGTGAAGCGTAAGTAACTCATTTCTCCATCATCTTCTAAGATCCACAGGTATCAGTGCTAGTCCAAAGGCGAACACTTTGCCGTGGCTGATAGCCTGATGTGAAATCCTTATTTCTAACCTTGTACTCACTTTTCACTTCATCCAGAAATCCTCTAATGAAGGCCACATGTACGTACTCCTGTGATATTGTCTCCAGTTACTTCCGAATGGATTCAAAATCAGTCGTGCTAAAAAATAACTCTTGATATTACTCGGATAACATTGTCATGACTTCTAATCCTTGAGCCTTATGATGATCTGGTTAGTTATAAGGTCCCATAGTGATCGAGAAGAGCCCGTAGACTTGTGACATTTTGAGTGAAGTCAGTATCTCCAAAAGTTATCTGCTCAGATCCATGGTGTCAATCGATCATTTGGATATCTGGGAAAATAACCGTTCTCCAAGAAAAGCAAGTAACCTTGAGGTATGGAAATCTACAAAACTGAAGGAATAGAATGCCAATTTTGGATACACTTCCCACGCTTCCTTGACTCACCCTGTGGCATCTGGTCCCTGTCAGCCTCTGCAAATGAATTGTAGAAGAAGAATCCCTTGTGACCAGTTTGAAATCTTTCTTGCAACGTAGGTACAGTAAGTTGTGGGTAGCACTCCAAAAAAATGGGGTCCGGTCCTTAGAAGAACGCCACATCTGTCCAATTGGAGAAGATGCCTTGTGATGCTGCTTGTATAACAAAAAAGAAGTCAGTTGAAGCGGAAAGTACGCTTATGGTTCGAAGAAGTTGCTCACTAATGTGTCGTAATGATTTTCCGACCAATGATATGGAATCAACCTTGTGACTTCAATGGTCCTAATTGAACCAAGAATACATCCATGTATGGAAAGTGGAGTGTTCACCCCTCGCCATTAATCCTACATAATAATTTGGCCCAACATCATCACTCTTTCACCAGATGGACGCGGGGTTAGAGTTCTTAGGAACTTAGAAGAGATCTCGGGGATATTCTCATATATCTAGATTCATTATGTTCACGCAGTCAACTCTATGCTTCTCCCACCTATTTCGGGGCATCCTGAATGCTAATGGAAGTCACCACCTTTCGAGCCGGAATATTCAAACAATAATTAGGAACGCTTTTGTCCAACCAAACTTATGTTTTCCCCAAGCATCTCGCAATGATCTGGAGAGGCTGGTAAGATATGCCACACTCCATAATGAACTCGGGCAAACGGGCTAGGTGGAACGGATTGGCTTGAATAATTCCACGCTTTTAACTCCACACGCAATGAGTGAAGTCTTTCTTGCTCTGGATCGATCAATCCATTTGGAAAGAGGTTTTTTGTGACTAGATCTGTTGTGGCTCCTAGTCTACAAATTGGAAGGGATGTATGATTCGGCATTGCTTCTTTTTAATCCCTCTTTGTCATGGTTTTGTCTCTGTGTTGAATTAAATTTTTTTTTCTTATTCAACCAGAATTCTCAAAACAGCTGTGCAGTCGGGATAATTCTTCAGATTCGGAGGATATATTCAATGTATTGGACAGTGATTTAAATCTTCATTTCCGTTTGTAAAGCACCTATAATGAATTCTGTAATTCATTCAGACAAAGATGGCAACTAGAACATGAAACAGTGAATTTTAATTATTAAAAAATCCTGATAATTCAAGCCCGCTGCCCCAAAAAAATTGATGTTTTGTTTGCATGACAAAGTGAGCATGATTTTTTCCAACTTACTGGAGGACTTGTATCACTTATGTAAACAATATCCAGACACAAATTAATTGACAGGTTTAACTGTGTGCACCATAATTGGAAGCTTTTAAGCATTGATTCACCTCTTTTGAGAAAAAATCCTCTTCAAATGGGGCGCACTTTTCCTTTGGCTGCACTTTCTTTACCTGTGAATTAATTAAAATTTCATCCTTATGGCAGCCCCTCCTATATAACCCTTTGTGATTCTATAATTAATTAAGCCTGTGCTATACTGATATTAATTAATGCAATTTGCATTACTGATATTAATTAATAA
>CM034151.1:272015892-272025896 GCA_019776745.2 Taxus chinensis | reverse complement strand
TGTGTGGTGGACTTGAATCTTCTATAGTAGGAGAGGTACCCTAACAAATATTCTTCCGAAATTTGAGGGGTCCCAAAGTGTTTGCAATTATAGGATTTTCCATGGGTGAAAGACGAAAATGAATGGGGGTCCTCTGTGGTGGAGGTAGTAGAGAAATAGGATCTTTTATGTAAGTTATGCCGGATCTCAGGCTAAGATTTTCATCTATGAGGACTTGAGAATTAGGGACACCTGGATGTCTTAAAAATAGTGTGGACCTCAACAACATTATACTATCATTGTGTTAAAGGTATCACCATCTTGGTTGAAGATGGGGCATGATTAGGGAATGGCTTCTTGAAGATGTGTAGCTTTTTGTTAGCGGGTGCATTTGGGGCTATCCAGACTAGATCTCGATGTCTAACCTTTCTTGGATGATATTCTAAAGGTTATGGCCGTTAGTGTCACTATGAACCTTTTAAACAATGATAGTTATAAGAAATCATTTTCTTATACCGATGTGGGTCATGGGTCTCTTAGGTCAAACCAGTATGTGGTTTTGTAGGTGGAAGGGTAATGGCACCTGCCTTAATAAGATTTTCCAAAACATAAGAGTAAAAGTCTCCTATCAAAGTGTAATTTCATTGATCTCGTGGATGGGGGAGAGATTAGAATGACATTTTTCTAGGTTTGATTGATGAGGGGGAACAGCCTTGAGAACTACGGCATTGGCAGATCCTTTGGGTTTTGAGTAGTTTTTTTGGGGTTTTGAAGATGATGAAGCATCATTTTATTTGAATGCAATGTTCTTGTTATGAAGTTGAATTTTCTTCTCTTCGATAGGACAAATTTCTAATTTCTTTTTTCCGTTGTGAAGTGTCCGCACAAAAGTGTGAAAGGTTTGCAACCTGCAGGTTTTGGTGAGAATGTGTCTAGTACAAAGCTCACAGTAAATAGCTCTATAAGTCTCAGCTAATGAGTTGGAATGTGAGAATGATTATATTAAATGTGCCACAATTGATAAAGTCATGATGGACCTCATCTCACCATAACTGTAAAGTGGAATAAAGATCAGTCTGGTACCTTCTGACAATATTAATCAAGAATGGTATAAGAAGGCTTGGATAGTTGATTGAATGATTAGATGGAATGTATGGGTAGCCCACTGGAACTATTCTAATGTGAGGTCCCGTCATGGACAATTGCAAAATTCCTCAAAGTAAATCATTTCAATGGGTGATTAGGTAACACCCATGTTTGAAAGACCACAATGTTGCTCGGTCAGGTCGTTTTTGCTATTAACGGTTAATTTTTGGCATTTTTCCAATGTACAAGGGTGGGAAAAGTAGGTATGGATGGATGAATGACTATCGTTCATATTTTTAATCATATGTGAGAGAATTATTGAGATGTAAACTTATGCTTCTAGCGGTCTGCATCCTTTTCATCATCAATTTGAAAAGGTCATTGGCAGGTTGTGGTTGAAGGGTTCCTCCTGTGGCATAAGGGCTGGTTGAACTTTGAAAGGTACACATTCCATTGAATTGTGATGCCCCATAAGGAGGTTAGAATAGTAACTGACATATAGGGTATGTATCAGAATGGGTAACAAACGAGATAGGGGTTTATTGATAGTATGTGTATGTAGGTGGGATGGTCGTCGTGACTCTTGTTTCGCACGGAATGGTTTCACTCTGTGCAAGATATACTGCTTCTAATCCTATCATGCGCCGTTGATAAACAGATAAGGGTAGGGCTAGATGAATACTGTTAAATTTTTGAGATGGTTTGCGCGTACCGTAGAGAAAGATCAAATCGACTGCGAAGAACTCCTTTTTTGTCTTGGAAGGAAACCTACCTACCCTACCTGTCAAGTAAGAATATAGGACACAAGATTTTAATTGACAATAAATGAGGGAGCTGCCTTAGGCCCAGAAATATAAAACTTTCCTTTGAAGGTGGGGTTGTTCCCCTTTTTATACGAATTACCACAAATGATAGACAAAGAAGATATTGCAAAAATCACGACTTAGGTATCGTCGCTACGAAGCATAGAAGCTAGTTATCAATAATAAAGCGTCACGTTGTTTTTTGTCCAGTTACTGGTCATTGGTACTTCAGGTTGAGTTATAGGATAAACTAAGACTGGATCTGAGTATGTTAGGTGGAAAATAAGGTGGAGGAAAAGGGTTTTGGGGTTAATCCAGTGACTGAAGGCGGTCACTAGTTAACCGACCGCGGTTAGAGACCACTGCCGGTAGGGGATAAACGATACTGGTAGGGTCCAGCACTCTAGTTGCTTTCTGATAGAGGTTGGTTGTAAGTGATGTGGGTTATTAATATTGGGGATGGCTGAGGGAATTGGGAGGATAGGGAAGAAGCAGAGTGGGTGGTAAAATGTCCTCCCTGGGAAATATCAGGATGTATGGGTGAAGGTTAAGTTCCGTATATTGGCTGGTAGTAGATCTAGGAATAACCTAGATTACTATTTATCAACCGTTCAAGAAATGGTGCTTAACACATATTAAAACACTACTCACTAGTCCCTGATTGTATAATTGCAGGTTTCAGGACTGTGATGATGAAGACACGGACCCAAGTTGTGATGATCTGACAATCCAAGATGATTTCTCTCCTCTTCTTATGCTCGATATGGTCCTACTGGGCTCTGGTTATTCAGTTCAATCTTGGGCTTGATGTCCTTTTCTCTCAAACCTTCCGTTTCTTTCTTCACTTGTCTCTCTGCTCGGCCAAGCAATTCTAGATCCTCTTGATGATTCTCCTCCTCCGATCAATGAAAATTTGATCCTTTGTTTGGGTTGTGAAGTGGTCATTTACAGGGACTTATGTGTTACGCAACCGACGGCGGTCGAGTAGGACTGGTCGCTTTATGTCAAGCGGGCTATTTTTTTTGGTAAATAGCCATCTTTCCCTCTTTTCTTCTGAGGGATTGGTTGCGGGCTTGGTCACCACATTTGAAGTTGGTTTTTAGGTGCGGATGAGAGGAATTAGTCATAGGTGTGAATTGACGCAAGTTATAGGTCTTAATTAGGTTAGTTTAGGGTTAAGAACTAGGTCATGATAAGGTGGCTACTGAGGTGGCAGGTATGGCGATGTGGATTTATTAATTATTAGGTAATTAATACTAATTGTGTACGGTTTAGGTGAGAGGTTAGGTTGCAAAATTGGGATGCGGGGGTATAGGGTGTCGTAATGACACAAATTTGGTGTCTAACATTAGCCCCTTATTGTCGTGTAGTTTGTTTGTAAAGCTGCCGGGACAATAAAAGAAGTGGTTACCCCTATTACGGGTATAGTTAATCACCCTCCAAATCTCTCATAGATTGAGGTAGCGTGAAAGCAGGGATAGGGTTTTGATAAAGGGTAAAATGGTGGTTAGATAATGGCCGAGGGGGGGTAGGTCCAAGGAAGCAGACGCACGTGAAGATTGATTGAAAGGAAGCTTGAGGGAGTAGTAGGAGTTTGCTTAGTTTAGTTAGAGAGTAAGTAGTAGTTGCGACCAGGGTATATGATTTGTTTGAGAGCAAACAAGCAATTCATAGGCAAGGCGATAGTTTACCAAACAAGGGTGATATAATGCTAGTATCCAAGGCATAGGAAGTAGCTCCAGGGGATATAAAGGGTAGGCTACAGTAACGTTTAGGCCGTTCGGAGAGTAGCAAATGGTTGGTTGGTGTGAGATATAAACGAACAATTCTTTGGTCTTAGGAAAGTTGGTCGAACTGATCAAGTAAGGACCTGATTATGCTCTAAAACACAACAGGTGAGCTCGATTGGACCAAAAAGGTACATGATGGAGGATAAAGTAAACGTTTGATTGTGGTATGGTAGTTAATTGGTGCGGCCTTAGGTCGGGCCAAATGGTAGGTTACGGCCTTGGGTTAGGCCAAATGGGTTGGTTACGGCCTTGGGTCGGGCCAAATGGTAGGTGACAGCCTTGGGTCGGGCCAAATGGTAGGTGATGGCCTTGGGTCAGGCCAAATGGGTTGGTTGCGGCTTGGGGTCGGGCCAAATGGTAGGTGATGGCCTTGGTTGGGCCAAATGGGTTGGTTACACCATGTGGCCATGGGTGTGGGACCAATGAAGTAACAAAAGGGTTGTCAACGAAGGTGGAGATAGGCGATGTTGGTATAAAGGGCTATTAGTAAATAAGGGGCGAAATTGGGGTTGGTTTAGACCAGTTGGAATAAACTGTAGATGTCGATTATTATGGACCGGATAGCGGTTAGGGGACCGATACCGGTTCCTTAGGGCCCATAATAAAACCGATATTGGTTACGGTCAAAAAACCTATAGAGAAAAGAAAAATTCGGCTGTCATTGTTCACATTTGCAATTGAAAAACTAATGTGGGTGCTGAGGTGGATTATTGAGGTTGGAGCATTTTTTGGTTGACGGTGGACTATTTGAGTGGGAATTGAGTGTGTAGTGGACCCTAGTGAGTAGGAGGCAGCAGGTGATTGGTGGAGGGACCCAGCAGAGGAGATTTTATGCATGGAACAGCAGGAAGGTAGCAGGATGTGTGCTGTGTGGACAGCTGGACCAACACACCACATCCCACCACGACGACGTGGTCAGTCATAACCGGTAGTTCGAAACCCTTATTGTGTGAATTGATGTGTTAGGCTATTTTTGGGGGTTTGGGTAGGAATCCAGTTTGGTTAAAATTAATGAATAATTGAAGTTATTCAAAAAACGAAGAGGATAGAGGGTAAAATTAGGGCAAGGCGGCAGGGGTGGGTAGATTTTTAGGGTTGTTTGGGTGGGTTAAATAGGTTAAATAGGTAAAAAAGGGATTTGGGGGGCCGCTCCTTTAGGGTTCGGCTCCATGTTTCAGTGGACCAATGCCGGTCACTAAGCGATTGGCATCGGGTTAGAAATTTCGGGGCAGGGTTTGGGTTGCAGGTGATTCGGTGTCGTAGCACATCGACGGGGGTGAGTCTGGGGGGGTAGGGTGGAGAGGGGACGGTTGCAGGTCAGGGGAGTGACCGGTACTGGTCCGTTTTGCTATGGTTGGTGGGTGGGTGGTGGTTGTTGGGGCTGTGTTTGGGTGTCTTGGTTTGGGTTATTAGTGGTTGGGGTGTTGGTGGTGTGTTTTGGGGGTGAAGAGGGAAGGGGTTTAGGTAGAGGTTAATATATTGGAAGGTGATTGGTGAGTGGGGGAAAAAATGGGGGCGGATTGTGTGGTGGGTGCGTTCGGATAGAAGTAGGTGTTAGGCATGAATGGGGAGGTGTTAATTTGGTAGGGGCATAGGTAAATGGTTGAGGAGAGTAGAGCTGAGTAAATGGTAGTGTGCGAGATAAGGAAGGGGAATTCGTATAAAGTTTTAGGGTAAAAATAGGTGGGTGTAGGTGTGTGTTATAGAGTCGGGTTTGTGGCGGGTGGGTTAAAACGAGGGTTATATTAGAAGGTTAATTAAAAGTAGTAGTTGTTTGGAAAGTGTTAGGTCTAATGTAGTGGTGATTTTGTGTTACACGTCAGCAGCTGACATATGCGGGATAGGTATCCTCCGTGTGGAGACGGATGCGGCAACACGTGTCCGCAGCGCAGTGGGGTATCATGCGCGAGTGTGGGATCGGCGGAGTCCAGTGATACAGAGTGATTGACAGATCACAGTTGATGGTCGCCCTCATAGAGAGACGGGATTCCGGTGACCAATGTGTTCCATCTCCGACTGGAGAGATGACCACACATGGGAGGATGTGTATAGCATCTTCGAATTACCGATTAATAGAAGAGGTAGTCTTTCAGCGTTGACACGAGACCGCCAATGGACAGTATTCTAAATATTAGGGGTGCAGGCGCTATGACATATTCACAGTGCGAGAAGTATAGCGTATGGGGATACGTACCGAGCCCACTGAACATTGAGGACACGACTGCCGTTGCTGATGATGATTCGGGATCCACCTGTTTTTGCCTCCCAGAATAAGAGGGAGGCCGTTTCCACAGGCATTATCGGTGTGCTAAAATGAGATGGTGGAGGAGCACACCAATGTTATGCTTGGGAACCAGTATACCTAGTGCCGTTTATACCGAGAGCATGTGGGCTATCGCGGGATGAGGGCGAGTAATTCGGGATTTGATGACATTTTTACACACTGTTGGGCTATGAGCATATCATTTGCATTAGACAGTAGGACTACCCCAACAACCAGGGCCATAGGCATCTATTAGATATGGCTTCAAGGTGGTTTAGGTCATGGGCCAGCCACGAGCAGTGTTGCAGGGCAGGACGTCACTTATTATAGACAATGTTAGAGGGCTTGACAGCGTTTAGATATTGTTATGGAGACATTATAGAGGTCATCACCCAACGGAGAGCCTGAGCACAGATGCAGCGGATTCCAGTATAATTTTTTTTTTTTCTGGATAGTGGGACAGAGCCGGGAGAATATGGAGAGGATCCCCTGGAGAGGGAAAGCAGGTGATGGGCTACGACAGGATGAGCCCCGCGCTTCCCTCAGTAACCGGAGGGCGGAATGATTGTAGAGCTCCACTGCCTTGCCACCACAGCTCGTGACCTAGACTAGTGTCGAGAGGTCGGTAGATGAACGTAGAATGATGACGGCGCCACAGGAGAGAATTTTAGTTGGTGGGCGGAGAGAGAGCTGCGAGGATAGCACAGCCGCCAGCTATAGACTATTAGCGCTATTTAGAGCAGAATGGGACCCAGCTCAGAGGTGCATGGTACAGTTATTAAAGGGGCAGCTTGCTAATGCACAGGCAAAGATGGTCGTTCTACAACGGGCAGATAGCCTCGGTGCCAGGTACAGGTATAGGAACCAGGCTCAGGTACAGGTACAGGGCACAGGATCAGGTATAGGTACAGCACCAGCAGCACCACACCAGCGGCACCAGCATAGCCCGAGGTACAGGTACCACCACAGCCAGAGGCACCACTAGCGGCACCAGCATAGGTCAGGGGGACTGGTGGTGTAGGAGTCAGGGGACCAGCCCCAGACACTACGGTTTGGGCTTTGGCTCGAGATCGTTATTGGAGGCTAGAGGGAGGCCCGCGCGTACTATCAGGATTTTTGGATGGTACGAGGATGATTATCAGCATATGCGGCACATAGAGCAGAGCACCGCCTCAAGCCAGAGATCTCAAGGAGGCTACAGCCACAGCAGGTGGGTCTGTGACAGGTAGGAGGTGAGCGTGTTAGGACAGGACCAGAAGGTAGACAGGCAGAGGGCGGTGGTGGAGGAGAGAGCTAAGGGTACCTGCATATTTTTGTATTGATGGGTTCATTGGATATGGGCACCGGTCTGCGAACCGCTATGTTATAGAGGCCCTTGCGTCCTAGATAATTATTTATTCATTTATTCATTCATTCATTTATTGTTATACCCGCCTGCGGCCGAGTACGGTTGTACACTTGGCTACCGGCCTGCGAGCCGGTTCGATATTATTGACAGTTATTTGCGGCCTGCTTTGCCGGCTTTGTTGTATTATGATATCACAGAGCCCCGATGCATGGCACATTTATATTTGACTTTGTATATATATAGATATTATGATTTGACCCCATGTTGTGCATAAAAATGTGTTAGTGTTTTGAAAATGGTTTGTGATATTTAATGTATGATGAGTTTGATTTACATGGTGTTATATTTATATGTTGATGTCTTTTGTTGATGGATGTATGTTGTATAGAATAAATGGATAGTTTAGTTGACATGTTGTATTATGAAATGTTGTATGTTTTGTCGCTGGTTTTGTGAATGGATGTTGTACTATACCAGTTGGAGGATCCATGGTGTCATAGATGGATAGTCTTTTGTAATCGGTAGTGGATGGCTTATGTGTTTTTTATTGTAATGTAGATGATTGATGTTGATGAATGAAGAGAATGTGGATTTAATAAAACTATGATAAGGTTTGTTCAAATCCGGGGTAGGGTCCCTAGGTGGCCGCAGTGAACTATGTATCGGGCCCACAAAATTGCAAAATAGAAAGAAGACCCAACTAAGGTTTTTAAAGCAACATGGGGACACCCAACCTGACGGTATCGGAGTTAGATAGCCGATTTCGGTAACTATATGACCGTATCGGTTATGCAAGAAATTATTTTTCCTAAAAAGAACTCTGGTTGGCAACTTTAAGAGTCTTATTTTTAGCATTCTTATGTTTAGAGTCATTGCAACAAGTTAAATATGTGACTGCGACCGCTATTTGACAACTGCTACAGGTACTTCCATGACAAAATTTGAGTGATAAGGAGGGAACGAATAACAGTGAGTGAGTGTGGGTTGAGATTCAGAGGCAGGAAGCCAGTTATATTTTAAGAGGTGGTGAATATGGCGGAACGCGGAGAAGCATCTACATGCATGGACGAGGGGAAGACATGTTCTGCCCCAAGTTTGCTAACAAGCTCTACAAAACTAAAAAGGTCCCGAAGTAAACTGTTTTGGTTGTAAGGTGGATTCCTTACCTGTGTTGTAAATAGTTGAAAGAATTGTAAAGTGGTAAGATTAGAAAACAAAGTTGTTCAGGCAAGGTTTGGGGATTGGTATGATGCTCAGGGTAGTACAACGGGTGGGTATGTATGTTTTTAGGTAATAATAGGAGTAAATAAGGAAAAAATAATTATCGAGTGTATGCTTCAAGCAGGTGTAGGTAGACTTTGATAGTGACCGGTATCATTTTAAAGTAAGCTGGATCGGTTATCAAAGCCGGTATCGGTTAATGCATAACCGCTATATCGTTCACTGTAAAGGGTTTCCATATTTGAGAAAAAACCCATAGAGATTTTTTCTTTTGAATAATTATGTGTCGTTTTTTATGTTTGCAGGTAGAAGCAAGGTTAAGGATGAATGAACTGTGCCAGTGTGTTTGTCACAATCCGAGCAGATGTAACATCCAGCTGAATGGCATTGATCAATCGTTTGGGGGTTTAAGTGGAATTCGCGATTATGCAAGGATCACGTGTAACCATGTAACATCCCCTCATTTTTAACTTTAGAACAATGATTTTTTTTTTTTTATAATTGCATACGGTTCTAAATACATAATTTAGAACTCACAATTCAAAACATTCATATAACAAGCAACCATTGCAGCTGTATGACTCGGAGTACTTCCTATCTATTCATTCCATGACCGTTCATCTACCGATCTATTTCATGAGTACTAAGAGTCTGTGTTTTTATTTAACACATCACTCTTTGCGGTTCTCCTTCCCGAATCTGGGAATTCCAGAATGCTCTGTCCAAGAATCGAACTTAATAACTTTTACCATTTTCAATCGGCAATCTCTCCCTTAGACTGGTAATCAGGACAACGCAATCATCGAGCTTGCGATACTTGGCCAAAGATTTGAAACATACTGTTCATGTCTCGTATTTCCTTAACGGCCATACTCGTCATCTGGAATACGTCCTTCACCCCATTTCTATGTTTATATAGAATTTCTTATACTGATTACTGTCAGTCTTCTTTCACAAGCTGAATCACTCGTATGCATATTACCAAGGTATAATGTTATATGGATGCCTACGCGATTAGGGATTAGATGACATACTGGTTCAACCTTGCTTCAACCAGTGTGTCATTTGACACGCCAAATCTTCGAGGCATGTCATATAACATGACCACGTTCTTAATCGATCCTGGGTAACTCGTGCGAAATAAGTGTAAATCTCAACAACGATCAATGCAAGGGGTGTCCCAAATACAGTCACCTGCATTGTTTTAAAACTTCGGAAGAGCCGAATCTTCTCGGAGGAACAGCCCTGCTCGAACGTTATTTATGCCGTCAACCTTTAGATCCGCCTCGGAAGATCTACCCAAAACAAGCGTACGCACTAGAGTTTAAATTACTTCTTAAGACTTTTCCCTAAGGTTAGCCTTTCAATCCCTGGATTCATTTTCTTAAGATGACCCTCCTCTATTAATCCATTACTGGTAGAGGTATTAAGGTCTAGCTTCTATCAAGGATCATGAGAATACCATCTGTTCTAAGCGACAGATTCCGACATACTCATAACCTCTGCTTGATATT
>CM034151.1:271991195-272015392 GCA_019776745.2 Taxus chinensis | reverse complement strand
AGGATAGACAGACAGGGTAGAGGCTTTAAGTTGTCAATGACATCGGTAATAGAATATGTCCAAATAAATGCCACAGTTGATATTGCCAAGTAAATAGACCAATTTGGGTAGTGACACCCCTGTTGGCTAGTATTCTGCATAGACAAAACTAAGGCAGTCATGATATTAATCTCACCTCATTTAACCGTGAGAGGCTCCCGTGTCAATTTGTCAATTAAATTGCCTATTCTATAAATGGGGTTTTTACTTTCACGTTCAGCTCATAACCATGCTGTACCATTCTGCATAAAGCAAGTAAGTCAACTGTTTAAGAAAGGAAATATTTATAAAAAGGAATTAATAAAAACACAGAGAAGAATGGGGAAGATGTGCATCCCAATCACATAGTAACAGAGTTGATTGCAGGCAATAGAGAAACCATAGATAAAGTCACTAAAACCCCAAAAATTATAAGCAAATTTACTCTAGATCTAGATCTAAATAAACACAGTTTAATTCAAAGATCTAAGAACAGAAAGCTAGAAAAACAAAATACACCCGTGACACAAAGTTCCTCGGGAAATCTGCTCTCGTATATTCTTTGCTTCAAGTGGCTCTCAGGGTTTCATCACAACGTTTTGGAACCACAAAAATTTGCTTCCAATTCGATCTTACCTAGAGGTTCTTCTTCTACATTAGAGAATGTAGAAGGAAAGTGCAAAATGGGAAACTCACAGGAACTGAAAATAAACAAGTAAAGATGAAAACATTTGGCAAATCATCCTCCACTAACTTCTTCTTAAGTGACACATGGTAAATTCACTTAAACTAATAGAATTGTTCCACATAACTTTAAGTAATGGTTTCAAAAAACAATATTTCAACAGTTTTCCTATTTCACAATTCCGGGACGTGGAAAATTAAGACGAAGTCCATCCATCCGTAAACATTTATATCTTCTCTTTGGTTCTGATACTGTATATACTCTGTCGGCACATGTAATTCATCATCTCCCATCTATTTAGCCACCGCTTTTTTTCCTTTTCTGTCCTGAACTGCAAAGCCCGCAATCCTTCGTTTCAACAAACCTTGATACAAATTCTTCCTCATCCTCCAAGCTCGGGCGCCGAACCTCAGCATATCCGCTGTAGTGCCCCAACTGGCCTATGGAATTCATCGTAAAAGTCTTATAGCTCCACAATTTCTTCCTTGTAACCATCACAAAGACCCTCCCAGGGATTAGGGCACTCTGCTAGGAATGACCGTACATATGAAGTAACATTTCCGCCCACTTCCTCCTAAGTTGAAAACAAGAATACTGTCTGGTAAAGACGATGTCTTACCCTCAGTGCTTGCATCCTCTTTAGCAAACTCCTGCAGTCTCCAAACGGAAAGATCACTGCAAATTCCACAACTCTTTCCCCTCCCCTTGCTCACTGATCCGTCCGGTACAATCTGCTTTTGTAACTAATAACTTCTTGCCGGCGCTTATATGATTTTGCCAAGTACTCAGGTTCGCTCAGGCAACATGTTTCATATCTACTATGCCTCATCACCAAAGTTTTTGCTTCATCGATCTGCTGCATCATTCATGAACCGTTAAGGTGGGATGGCACATCTCCGAGTGTACAGAAAGCTTGATGAAATAATCAGATTCTTCCATCGTCAATAGCTTTCACCTGATTGCTCTTTGCATCCTCCATCTCCTGCATAAGATGATCAACTGTCACCTGCTCTTGAGCTGAAATGTTTGAGTGGAAAATTTAGCAACCTTGGCTAATGATCCGGCCGACATACTGAGATAGCTGCTTCTGAATTCGTCTTTCTCGCCTTTTTCTTTGTCAAGACCTAAGGAATAAGAGTATCTACCAATGTCCTGCGTGTCTTGCTTTCTCCTTCATCTGTGGTGGCTTGACCGCATTTGGGTATCTGGTTAACTTACATCTTCTTCTGCCGTGAGCTCATTCTCCTCCTTTCCTTCTGCTGTAGAACTAACATCTCAGCAAAACTTCTGCCCCGACTCCTCGATGATCAACCTTGAAGTTACCTTGGCAACTTTAGGGTTTTTCTTTCTTTTCCGCCTAGATACTCTGAATCTCAAGGCTCCAGTCCGTGTTCCTCCATTGTTTCATTTCCACTCTATGCTTTTTGGAGACCAACTGCGAAGTAACATTCTGAGAAGTTACTTCTCGGAGAATGAGAATTGGCTGAGTGTACTACTAATCTCCCGCTCTCTTTCCTCCTCCATCAGAAACTGCTAGACAGTGTTATGGGCTGCCCATCTTCTGAATCATCCAAAGACAAAGTCTTTTAAAAAACTTTGCCATCTTAGCACTTCAACGTCTCTTCTGGAACAGGTGCCTGAAATGGATTGCTGAGGAGAGAAGATGAATGTTGCCGGAATTCAGTGTAAGGGCATGGAAGTGTCCTGCTAGCTGCAAACAGTCGGTGAAGTACTGATGCTGGAGAAGCCGAACTAAAGTCAAGTCGTTGAAGGAGTCTTCCTCCTTTATTTGAATTCTTCTGTGCACGTTTCATCTTCTCGGGCCTTCTGCTTGCTTTTCTCCTCATGCTTCCGGCTTTAGGGATCTCCTGTGCCGAAGTTGCCTGTGACTTATTCATCAATGCTTCATCGAGGTAGTATCCCTTCGTCAGACCAGTTTGAAGTGTTCACCAGAACAGCCAGACTTTTCCTCCTTTCCTCAAGTCATATGGTAGCCCCCTACGTATCCTAAGTGTGGCTCTAGCTTCTCCCAGTTGATGGTAAGTGGTCAAGTAACACAATCCCATCATCTCTAAGATCCGTAGGTATCCATGCGAGTCCAAAGTCGAACACTTGCCGCGCTGATAGCCTGTTGAAATCCTTCTTTCTAACCTCGTACTCACTTTTGCACTTCATCCAGAAATCCTCTAATGAAGGCACATGTGCGTACTCTTGGGAGATCATCTTCCTGACTACTCCAAATGGATTGAAGTTCGGCTGTGCCGGGAAGAACTCTTGCTCATACTCGGATAACATTTCTGCTTCCAATCCTCAGGCCTTATGAATGCTCTGGCGGCTATAATGTCCCATAGTGATCGGGAAGAAGCCCGTAGACTTGTGCCGTTTCGACTGAAGGTCATGTATCTCCACAAGTTGTCTGCTCAGCTCCATGGTGACCAATCTATCATTCGGATATCTAGGCAGCTTAACCCGTTCTCCAGAAAAGCGCCGGTAACCCTGACGTATGTGAAATCTGCAAACTGAATGAATAGACTGCCAATTCTGGATACGGATTCCCATGCTTCCTTGCTCACCCTGTTGGCCTTTATGTCCTAGTCCACCCTGCAAATGAATTTGTAGAAGAATCTCAATCGTTGACCACTTTGAAATTTTCTTGCAACTTAGTTAAGTAAGTTATGGGTAGCACTCAAAAATGGGGGTCCTTAGAAAGAACGCCACATCTAATTACCAGCTTGGAGAGATGCCCTTGTGAAGCTGCTACATATACCAAATAGGAAGTCATTTTGAAGCTGAAAGTACGCTTCACATTCCGGAGTTGCTCACCAATGTTGTCGCTAATGATTTCCCGACCAATTGATTATGGAATCAACCTGTTGACTTCAATGGTCCTGATGAAATCATACATCCATGTACGGAAAGTGTGAGTGTTCGCCTCGCCATTTATTCTGCATAACAATTTGGCAATATTGTCTACCTCCTTACCAGATTGGACCGCGGAACGAGTTCTTGGGAACTTGGAAGGAGATCTGGGCTTTTTCATGTATCTGTTGTTCATTATGTTCACGCAGTCAACTCTAAGGCTTCTCTCACCCCTGCTGCCGGCATCCGGAATGTTAATGGAAGTCACCACCTTTCGAGCCGGAATCTTCAAACAATAATTAATGAACTCTGCGTCCAACCGAATTATTGTTTTCCCCGTAGCATTTCGCACCGATCTAGATGAAGGATGGTAAGACCTAGCACACTCCATAACGAACTCTGGCAACTGGGCTGTGTACGGAAAGACTGCAGCTGGAATAATTCCACTGCTTTTAACTGCATGCATGAGTGAAGTCTTTTCTGCTCTGGGATCTATCAATCAATTCGGAAAGAGGTTCCGGACCTAGATCTGTGTCTCCCTATGTCTGCAGATTTGGAAGTGATGCATAACTCCGTTGTGCTTTCCTTTCATCCCTCTTTACCATGGCTTGTCTATCTTTGTTTTGAACAATTCTTTTTCTTCTTATTCGGCCAGAATTTTTCAAAACTGGTGCAGATCTGGATAATTCTTCAGATTCGGAGGATATATTCAATGTATTGGACATTGATTAAAACTCATTTTCTTTTGGAAAGCATCTGTAACGAATTCCTGCAATTAATTTAGACAAGATGGCACCCAGAATATGAACACTGAATTTTAAATCATAAAAATCTACATAATTCAAGCCTGCTGCCCCAAAAATTGATGTTTTATTTGCATGCAAAGCAAGCATGAATTTTACCAACTTCACCTGAGCACGTGTATCACTTATGCAAACAATTATCCAGACACAAATCAACTTCCTTCAACCTGTGCGCCAAAATTGGAAGCTTTTAGCATTAATTTCACCTTCTTTTGAGCAAAAATCCTCTTTAAATGGGGTGCACTTTTCCTCTAGGCTGCACTTATTTACCTGTGAATTAATTAATTCATCCTTATGGCAGCCCCTGCTTATATAATCCTTGTGATTCTATAATTAATTAATGCCTTTGCTATTACTGGCAATTAATTAATTAATTAATAAGCTTCCCTTTTCAAATGGGGTGCCTATTTTGTACATGCTTATGGCTGCCATTAAATAAATTAAATTTATATAATTTTAGACTTCTGCTTCCAGTTAACTCAAGCTTCACAGTATGCTTTGACCTTAGCCACTGAAAATAGGAATTAATTTAATCATTCAATACTTTAAAAAGTATTATTTCTCTCCCAAAAGGGGCGCACTTTTTGACATAAAGGGGCTGCATTAAATAAATATTATTTATTTAATTTTAGAGCAGTCTATTTTCAACCACCTTTTGTCATTTACCCTTTGTTGACATTTCCACAAGCCTGGGCGCCAAAATTGGGTAAATAATTAATTTAAAGGCTGCCTTTCCTTCCCCAAAGGAGTCGCACTTTTTGGCATAAAGAATTCTATTTTTAAGAAACACATGACAATGAGATTATTTACCCTGCAAGGCAGCCCTGAAAATCTCATGATTCACTTAAGTCGTTTGACTTTCATAATGGGATTATTTACTCTACAAGGCAGACAATAAAATCCCATGATTCACTTAAGTGATTTTTCTTTTATTCCACAATGGGAATTTTTACCCTGCAAGGCAGGTAAAAAATTCCCGCCTGCCTGCTGCCTCTAATTTTCCCATTGTCACTTAAGTGGCATTGTTTCCATGGGAAAAAATACCCTGCTTGGCAGGTACAAAATTCCCACCTGCCTGCTGCTTCTAATTTTCCCATGATCCACTTTAAACCCTCTTTTTCCAAAAATGCGGCCAGCCCAGAAGAGGCTTTTTGGTGCACAACTTCGTCTTTTCCTAGAGGACCAGACCTCTGATGGCGAATTCCTTCTGACACAACATGCGTATGTGATCTCCGAATACTCCAGACCAAGAATCAGGCCAAACCGGCAAAGGAATTGATCCAGAGAAATTTCACAGAAAACGAAACGGGAAAAACACAAAAACACAAAACGTTGCCAGAAGTCACAAATAAAGTCCAGAATGCATTCCTGGTTAAAACTCTACTGGTATATGGGAATAACGATATGTACTATCACAACAGAGTTAAACCGGAGCCCAAATTGCCTCAAACGGAGCTTAAAATAATTAAATACAAATTTCCCGCAGGCAAATCCCGACGATAGAATATAACAATTTTGGGCATCTGGGTATTTGGCTAAAATGGCTAATATGGCTCTTTGGGAATATCTTGACACAATATAAGAACTTTCTGGCAATAAAAACACAAAATGACCCGCTATTTTAAAATTACAATTTTTTTTCGGATAGGGTAGTCTCAAATTTCAGGATGAAATCTGGGGACACCAACCCCCATGTAGCACTCATACAACTTTCCAACATCTTTCACTTCTACAAGTCCCTATATTGGCTCAAAAGTTTGGCACATTATCAATTTCTACTTGGGGTGAACTAGGACACGCCTTGCATAAGGAGTTCAAAGAAAAGGGGATACTCTATCGCTAGTAGAACAACTTAGTACTATCAAGCGAGCCCTAATGGATTTTATATTATACTTTAATATTAGCTTTATGAAGACATGTGAAAGGATACCAATACAGGTTATTCCTCTATTCGATATGGATTTCTTATTTTACTTAAGATTTTTCCGAAACTGAAATAGCCATGGTGATTCAATCCATGTGAGAAAACACACCCATTGGAGCATATGCTATTGTACTCTTGGCTGAAAATAGCCTTAATTTAGGCTAGAAAACTTGCCCGTGGACTTAAGGGAGAGAGGGTAGGGTAGAGGAGGTGTGGTTCCAAAAACAATTATCCTATCTCGGGGGGGTTGCGCGGGACAAATAGGGGTAAAAGATGGGACAAAGAGAGCAGGGGGAGGGATTTGGAAAAAGAATTATCCCAACCTATGCTAAATTTTCTCAAATGGAATCAACTCACATATGAAAAGTTTACTCCACTGGAATCACTATCTTCACTCTACGCATGTTTATATCCACTAGGATCTATTTATAGGAGATCAAATTAAGTTACCTTAAAATATGTAATCATATGTCTATAGTTTCGACAAGGCCTCTCTTGATAAGATGAGGTAAGATAATAATATTAATGTCCACAAAAGGCCAAAAATGACCTATGGGACTGAAAAAAAATATACTGTGAAGTACATTATAGGGAGTGCTAAAGAAACTCCAAACCCAAAACCAAGGAACATGCAACCAAGAAAATATGTGAAAATAAATCATGTCCTTTGATGCCTCACAAATCTCATCATATGTACAACCTTGTCAGGAGGTCACTTCATGCTCAATTTTGAAGAAGAAACAAAGTGAATAAAAGAAGCAGATTTCTGGGTGCAAATCACTATAGAAGTAAAGTCTATAGCCAAATGATTGTGAAGATCAAACATCTCTCAAAAAGAAAAGAGCCAAACATCTCTATTCCTCATAAGCCATGAAGTTTTGGAGAGTTATACGAGTCTCTCAAAAGGAAAAAGAATCTGTCATGTTCCTTTCTCGAATCTAATCTTGTTAGAAGACCCTTAGCCTATTCTCTATTCCCCATAGGCTAAAGTGATGGTGCAGGGGGAAATAATTTAAGTTGTCCAAAATGTAACTTTAAGTTGTATTCTAAAAAGGAAACTTATGTTTTATTATTAAAAAAGGTGATTATTATTAAAGCAACTCAAAATTAAAATAAAAGGAGGGGACATTGCTTCCTTAGTGCTTTTCCTTGAAAAGCATGAAAGTGAAATTATAAAAGTGGGGCGATTGGGCTCATTTGGGGATCATGATTTTATATGACATTTCTTCATTGTGAGAGCTTTGGCTTGATTTGGCACCCAAGGATCAAAACCCTTGGCTATTCGGAGATCGTGGAGGATGAAAACTCTCTTGATTGACAAGGTTGGATTTGAGGACGAAAACCCTCTTTTCCATGAGAGTGATTCCACCCAGGGATCACATTTGTGCTCAAAAGAATTGAAGTCGTTTTCAGCTTGCTACAGTAAATTATGGAAGATTTCAGCTTGTAGAGGATTGGATCGAATTTTACTTGCAAGCAAATCATTGTTATTGCTGATTTTTAGAATTTATCAGCATATGTTGTTGTTCATCATTAATATTGATTGTTTGGAGCGCTAAATTGAGGATAGTCATTATTTTCTGTTGTTACCATAAAAATCAGACTTTATTCAGGGTTTGCTACTGCTGTACATTGCCACCACACACCGCCACCGTTCCTCCTAGTGTCACCGTTGCTGTACATCGTTGCCGCTGCCCATATCTGCTGCCATATCATCTTTGTTAGAGGGTTTTGTGAGTTTTCAGATCTGATATGTGTTTGATATCATTCATTTAAATCAACAAATACATCCATGTTTTATTGTTTTTTGAAGGTTTACATTGTTGTATAATCATTAATCAACAAGTTCATTTGAGATCTATTTCTGTTACGAGGTTTACTACTGCTGTTCATTCACAAATCAGCAAGCATACTTGAGATCTATTGTTTCTCTAGTGTTTAATACTGCTGTTCATGATAAATCAACAAGCACATTGGTTGGAATTGATCATCTACATGCTAGATCTACTGATGCATTTGAGGGTTTATATCAGTATATGAGGGTTTGATTCAACTACTTGAGATTGTGATCAACATTTGGTTTCATGTTTGTAGTCATTGATGTTATCAGTTTGTATTGATATTTTGTGTTGATTGTAAATTTTTGGTAAAATTGAGCTAACTGAGTAGTCAGGGACATTACATAGTCGGCCCTTGATCTCATGGTAAGGAGAACATCTAAATACAAAACGATCCTCAGTTTCAGGATCCAAAGAACAAATCTGACAAATATGATGTTCCTGAGGAATATGGTGATTGGTCTTTATGCGGAGGTAATGTGAATAAACTCTGAATTGTGCCAAAGTAATCCTGAAACTACAACATAATTGGTGTAGTGTGTACCTTGGAGGTTGGATGAACCTGTCTTGAAAGTGAAGATGTGTACTATAGTTATGTTGAATCTTTGATTCAAAAGTCTAACAAGGCTCTAGACATTTGGACCAAAGGTAGGCTCGACATATCTCTTCTCTAATATCCCTATTTACCTCCCTTTTAGATACATCTAGTGCATCAATTACAATATCATATGGAGGGAGTTTGTCCATGTGAATACTTCAAGTTCTAGTAATGTAGAAGCCCTAACATACCAACAAGATTTGATCCCACGTCATGCTAGCTGCATAGAGAATTTGAATTCTTGAGAAGGGTCCTTGAAGAAATTGACCGAAGAATTGGCCATTTGTTTGAGCCTGTTTGGTGTCCCCAGATTTCACCTTGAAATATGAGACTACTCTATGTAAAAAATTTCGTACTTTTAAAATAATGGTTTGTTTTGTGTTTTTATTGCCAGAAAGTGTCTGTATTGTGTCAAGATATTCCCAGAGAGTCATATTAGCCAATTTCGCCAAATACCCAGATGCCCAAAATCATTATATTCTGTCACTGGGGTTTGCCAAGAGGGAAATTTGTATTTAATTATTCTAAGCCCCATTTGAGGCAAATTGTGCTCCGATTTAACCCTGTTGTGGTCTTACATGTCAATATTCTCATATACCAATAGGGTTTTAACCAGGAATGAATCCTGGGCTTTATCTATGACTTCTGGCAACATTTTACGTTTTTGGTGTTTTCCCATTTTGTTTTCTGTGAAATTTCTCTAGGTCAATTCCTTTGCCGGTTTAGTCTGATTTCTTTCCTGGAGTATCTGGAGATCACCTATGGACGTTATGCCAGAAGGAATTTGTCACAGGAGGTCTGGTTCTCTCTAAAAAGACGAAGTCATGCACAAAAAAGCTTCTTCTGGGCATGTCGCATTTTTGGGAAAAGAAGGATTTTAAGCTACAATGGGATTTTTGGTAGCAGCAGGCAGGTGGGAATTTTGTACCTGCCTAGCAGGGTACTTTTTCCCATGGAAGCAACGCCACTTAAGTCACAATGGGAAAATTAGAGGCAGCAGGCAGGCGGGAATTTCTTACCTACCTGCCTTGTAGGGTGAAAATTCCCATTGTGAAATAAAAGAAAATCACTTAAGGCATTGATGGGATTTTCTTACCTGCCTTGCAGGGTAAATAATCCCATTATGAAAGTCAAACAACTTAAGTGGATCATGGGATTTTTGGAGCTGCGGTGCAGGGTAAATAATCCCATTGAAAATTGACTTTTAAAAATAGAAATGGGCTAAGCCAAAAAGTGCGACCCCTTTAGGAATAGAAGGGCAACTTTAATGGTATTAATTAATTAAATTCTTTTCCAAATTTGGCGCCCAAGCATGGGGAAAAGTCAACAAAGAAGAAGAGGATAAGGGAATTTAGAAATAGAATTCTAAAATTAAATAAATATAATTTATTTAATGCAGCCCCCTTCATGTCAAAAAGTGCGACCCATATTGAAGAGGAATAATACTTTTTAAAGTATTAATTGATGTAATTAATTCCTATTTTTAGTGGATGAGGTCAAAGCACACTGTGAAGCTTAAGTGAACTGGAAGTAGAGAGCTAAAATTAAATAAATTTAATTTATTTAATGGCAGCCATGAGCATGCACAAAATAGGCGCCCAAATTGAAGAGAAAAACATGTTAATTAATTAATTAATTGCCAAGAATAGGAGAGGCAATTATTAATTATAGAATGGTGAATGTTATATAAGAAAGGGCTGCCATAAAGATGAATTAATTAATTCTTTAGCAAGGAAGTGCAAGGGCCCAGGCAATTTTGGCACCCAATTATAGAGGAATTTTGCACAGAAGGTGTTTTTACTGCTGGAAGGCTTCAAAGTTTGGCGCCTAGGTTTGAAGGAGCTTGAATTAAGTCTGATTAATTGTCTGCATAGTGGTACAGGTGCTCAGGTGAAGTTGATAAAATTCATGCTTGCTTTGCATGCAAACAAAACATCAAATTTTGGGGCAGCAGGCTTGATATATGCAGATTTTTATAATTAAAATCAAGTGTTCATGTTCCGGTTGCCATCTTTGTCTGAATTAATTGTAGGAATTCATTACAGGTGCTTTTATAAGAGAAAGGGAGCTTAAATCAATGTCCAATACATTGAACATATCCTCTGAATCTGAAGAAATCTCCAGATCTGCACCGGTTGTAAAGAATTTCAGCCGAATAAAGAGAAAAAGAATTGCTCAGACAAAGACAGATTCGGCCATGGCAAAGCGGGATGAAAAAGAAAGCTCAGCAGAGTCATGCATCACTTCTAGGTTTGCTGACATTGGAGATACAGATCTAGGTCCAGAACCTCTTTTAGAACTGATTGATAGATCCAGAGCTGGAAAGACTTCTCTCATGCGTGTAGTCAAAAGTAGTGGAATCATTCGAGCCTACAGCATTTCCATTCACAGCCTCAGTTGCCAGAATTCGTCATGGAGTGTGCTAGGTCTTACCACCCATTATCTAGATCAGTTTGAGATGCTGCGGGGAAGACAATAATTCAGCTGGACGCACAGTTCATCAATTATTGTCTGAAGATTCCAGCACGACAGGTGGTGACTACTATTAGCATACAGGATGCCGGCAACAGATGGGAAAAGCATAAAATTGACTGTGTGGGCATAATGAACAGCAGATACATGAAGAAGCCCAGATCTCCTTCCAAGTTCCCGAGAACTCTTCCACGATCCAATCTGGTACAAGAGGTGGATGATATTGCCAAATTGTTATGCAGGATAAATGGCGAAGCTAACGCTCACAACTTCCGCACATGGATGTATGCTTTCATCAGGACCATTGAAATCAACAAAGCAGATTCAATAATCAATTGGTCGGAAAATCATTAGTGACAACATTGGTGAGCAGCTCCGGAATGTGAGCCGTACTTACAGCTTCAAAATGACTTCGTATTTGGTATATGCAGCAGCTTCACAGGGTGTCTTCTCCAAGTGGATAGATGATGGTGTTCTTTCCAAGGATCCTATTTTCGAGTGCTATCCATAGCTTACTGTACCCGCATGCAATAAAGATTACAAGGTGGTCAACGATGGATTCTTCTACGGATTCATTTGCAGGCTGGACGGCGATCTAAAGGCCAACAGGGTGAGCAAGGAAGCTTGGGAAGCTGTGTCCAGGATTGGCAGTATCTTCATCCAGTTTGCGGATTTTACATACCTCAGGGTCACCGACTTTTCAGGAGAACCAGTTAAGTTTCCCAGATACCCGAGTGATAGATTGGTCATCATGGAGTTGAGTAGACAACTCGTGGAGATGCATGACCTACAGTCGAAACGGCACAAGTCTACAGGCTTCTTCCCGATCACTGTGGGCTATTACAACTGCCAGAGTATTCATAAAGCCTGAGGAATTGAAGCGGAAATGTTCTCTGAGTACGAGCAAGAGTTCTTCCCAACACGGCTGAACTTCAATCCATTTGGAGTGGCAAGGAAGACAATCTCCCAGGAGTACGCGCATGTGCCTTCATTGGAAGATTTTTGGATGAAGTGCAGAAGCGAGTACGAGAGTTAGAAAGAAATATTTCAGTAGGTTATCAGCGCGGCAAGTGTTTGACTTTGGATTAGCACGAATACATGCAGATCTTAAAGATGATGGGCTGTGTTACTTGACACATACCATCGGATGGGAGGAGATAGAGTTGTACTTCAGGAGAGCGTAGGTGGCTGTCATACGATCGAGGAAAGGTCTGTTGCCGTTCTGGTCAATACTTCAAACTGGTTGCTAACGAAGGGATATTGCCTTGATGAAGCATTGATGAATCAAATCACAGGCAACTTCGGCACAGGAGATTCCCTCAAGAGGAAGCACGAAGGAGAAAGCAGTAGAAGGCCTGAAAAGATTAAAGTGCACAGAAGGTCTCATTCGAAGGAGAAGATCACTTCTACTGCTATGGTGTTAGTTTCGACTTCTCTAGCATCAAGTACTTCACCGACTATGTCGCACCTCAGCAGGATACTGCCATTCCTCCGTTGAATCCGGCAACATTCATCTTTTCTCCTCAACCACTCCATTCAGCACCTCTTCCTGAAGAAACGTTGAAGCTGCAGATGGCAGAATTTGAAAGAGCTTTGTCTTTGGATAATTCAGAGGATGACAGCCACAACACTGTAGCAGTTTCAGATGGAGAGGAATCAGAGCGCGAGATAGTGGTACACTCGGCAACTTCTCATTCTCCGAGAAGTAATTTCTCAGAATGGTTGGCTTCGCAGTTGGTTCCAGAGGCTAGAGAGGAAATCAACTTGGAGGAACACGACTTGCAGCTGCTCCTGAATCTAGGTGGAAAAGACAAAAAACCTAAAGTTGCTAAGGTAACTTCAAGGTTGATTATTGAAGAGTCAGGGCAAAAGTTCGCCGAGGTGTCAGTTCCAGCAGAAGGAAAGAAGAAGGATGAGCTCACAGTAGAAGATATAACAGTGACTAGAGTACCCATAGGTCAAGCCACCACAGAAGGATTGAAGCAGGACACACAGACATTGATAGATGCTCTATTCCTTAGGATTGACAAAGAAAAGGCGGAGAAAGTTGAACTTCAGAAGCAGGTATCTCAGTTGTGTGAGATCATTGCCAAGGTTGCTAAATCTTCCACTCAGCCAATTTCAGCACAAAAGCAGGTGAGTGATCATCTGATGCAGGAAGTGGAAGATGCAAGTAACTAGGTTAAAGCTATCGACGAATGGAAAAGTCTAATCATTCGCCAAGCTTCTGTACAACTCGGAGAGGTGCCAGCCCGCCTAAAGGTTATGAAAGATGCATCAGATCAGCTAAAGCAACTGGTGACAAGCACGATAGATATGAACACAGTTGCTGAGAGTAACCTGAGTACTTTGGCTGAAATAAATAAGCTACCGAGAGAGGTGTTGATTGCGGAACGGATTGTGCCCGACGGATCAGTTGAGAAGGGGAAGTAGCTTGAGTTTGCAGTATCTTTCCGTTTGGAGATCTGCAGAATTATGCTGAAAAGGATGTAGGCACTTGAGAGTATGGCATCATCTTTACCAGACAATGTCATTGCTTTCACTAATGAGGAAGTGGTCGGGAACGTTACTTCATACATGAGGACCATTCCTAGCAAAGTGCTTAATTCCCTGGAAGGATCTCTTCAAATGGTGCAAGGGAGAATTGATGGAGCTGTTAGGCCTTTCACGATGAATTCCATTAGCAAACTGGTGGCACTACAGTCAGATATTGAGAAGTTCGGGCCTAGCTTGGAGGATGTGGAAGCGTGTATCAGGGTATTGAACGAAGGCTTGCTGCAATTCAGGACAGAAAAGGAAGCTGTGGCTAAGACAGATGGGAAGATGCTGAATTACATGTTCGACAAGTATATTCAGTATCAAAACAAAAAGAAGATGTAGATGTTACAGCTGGCGTGTCTTTCTTCTTCTACTCTTTCTTCTTCTATTTTCCACGTTCCTGGATATAATTGTAAAACTTTAAAGTTATTGGTTTTGAAACCATTACTTTAAGTTATGTGGAATGATTTTATTAGTTAAGTGATAGATGTGTATAAGTTTGAGTATAGATTCTGATGCATGTCACTTGAAGAGAAATAGAGGAGGATGATTGCCAGATGTTATCTTTACTTCTTGTTTATGTTCCAGTTCAGTTGAGTTTCCCATTTGTATTTTCCCATCTACATTCTATAAGTAGAAGAAGAACCTTCGGGTTAAGGATCAGAATTTGTAAGCAACATTCTTGTGTTCCAGACTTTGTGCTGAAATCCCTGATAGCTATTTGAAGCAAAGGAATAGAAAGGAGCAGATTTCTGGAGAACTTTGTGTCACGGTGCATTTTGTTTCTAACTTTTTATCTCAGATCTACTTATAAACTTTGGGTTATTTTAGATCTAGATCTGAAGCTGCCTTTGCTTATAATTATTGTGTGTTAATATCTATTGGTTCTGTCTATGTGCATGCAATCAACTCTGTAATCTATTGATTGGGTTGCACATCTTCCCTATTTCTTCCCTGTGTTTTTTATTATTTCCTTCTTCTTTAGATATTTCCTTTCTTTAACAGTTGCTTACTTGCTGCAAAACTATACAGCTATGGTTCATGAGTTGCATGGTTAAAGTAAAACCCCCATATAGATAATAGCATATTTTATTGACAAATCTTACACGGGAGCCTCACCGGTAAATGAGGGAGATTTATCTCATGACTGCCTAGGTTTTTCAGCTATGCAGGAAATCTAGCCAACACTGTTTATCATAGTCACCACTTGAAAGAGCACAAAAGTGATGAATGGGGCTGTACCAAATTCAGCAAGAAGAATGTCACAAGGGACTGATCTTTTAGCATGGAGATGCTTGCATAACATGGAAACAAACACTCTTTCAATTTGGCTTCAATTGGATCTCCTAAAGTAAGGCTCCCACATTATCCATCAAAATGCTGATACAAATTTACTTTTGAAGGTATTTTATATTTGTATTGTATTTTTTACAAAGCTAGGTCCTTGGAGTACCTTTCGGTTGCTATATGTGGGTGCCTTGAACCAATTTCAATCCAAGTGTAGTATTAGGTTTATGGATATTTTTTAAAATTTCAGTTAAATACTAATATTTAAATAATTTATCCAATACTTGGTGTTAGGAATTTGATCTGGTTTTTGTTTGCCATTTGTAAAAACATTGATTGTTTCTGTGTTTTGTAATAGTGAAAAAATATGAGCAACTACAATTTTTTTGCAGGTTTATACATAAGTCAATTGTGTCCTTACGCACAACGAGTATGGATTGCTAGAAACTATAAGGTGCTTTTTCACCCATCTATAAACCATAGTGGGTTTGTAATTTTGTACATTCTAAAAAGTAGGTGACATCTATTTAATTTTCTTTCATGATTTTGTTCAATCACCATGATATGTATAAAATTTCTGGTTCCTTTTTATGCTACAAGAGTACTCTTTGATGGGCAGGGACTTGATGATATACATGTAATTGAAATCAGTCTTACAGATAAGCCACTTTGGTATAAGGAGAAGGTATATCCTACTGGAAAGGTTAGTTACGTGTCTATGTACTGGGGTAGTATGGTTTCTAAACGTTATATTACTTCTATAAGTCATTTCCTTGAACCTCCTATAATCAAGCTATCACTTTTAGTTGGTTCAATATAGCATGTTCGAGTTCAACCTCCTGTTTAAAAATAGCAAATATTGACATTTTCAAAAGGTTAGCGTTTGCTATTTTCTTGTATTCCTTGCAGAAGCTAGGTTTATTGTATCTTTAATTTCTTGAGATTAGATGCCTTGCTCAATTTATAAGTTTCCATTGATTCCTTAAACTACAACTGTAACAAGTCCTAGCAAAATCACAATCTTTATATCTGTTAAATTATTGATGACAAGCTAATTGCTCTTTATCTGAGTAATGCACCTGTGTAGATAAGCAATGAGAACTTAGAGATTTATATATCTTTGGTAGACTTATCTGGATGCCATCCTCATTACAGATTATAATCTCTTTATTTTGACTAACATATGCTCTTACTTGGTAACTTTTCATCACTCCAAGTAATGCACATTTTCAGACATTGAAGTTTAAATTTTCCTTGTCGTTGCTTTCATTGTAATTGGTTTGTTTTGAGATATATCATGATCAAAACATAGTATAAACTCTTAAACTCCAACTTGGATGGTGTTATGGACTATTTTTATTATATCTGCACACTTACATGAAATCAAGAGAATTTTATACAGATTGTTATCGTGTGATGCAATCCTAATTAAGCTATAAGGGAAATGAGGGAGAAAATATCCTACTAAAAATTTTCTCACATGGAATTAAATGACTTCAATGGTAGAGCTCATAAAAAATGTCCGTGTTAGCAAATTTTTCTCTATATTAACAAGTTCTAGAGCATGGGGATACTACTAAAATAGATTTGTTCATCATTCAATTACCATGCAGCCACGGCTCATGCACACACATACGAGAAAACATTAACAAATAGAAATACAGGAAATATTCAAAACTCAACATAGATACACCTGAAAGAGGAGTTTTATTAAGTAGGCTTCTTGTAGTGCAATTTTATTTTAATTATGATTCCCAAAATGAAGGTGAAGATTAGTTCAGATCAAGAACCAAAACTGAGAACCAGTAGCTAGCACCTTCAAAACTGCAGTACTAATTCTAGATAAAAACTCATGAAACACTTGGACTTTAGAGGCTTCATTCTGTATTTCTACAGTAGTTAAAATAAAACTCTGTAATTCTTAATGAGTATATATCTTCTATAAGATGGGATTATTTATTTTCTCTTTGTGAGCTGTTTTGGTTGGCGGCGTATTACGAAGAAGTTAGACTCCAATTTTGCATGCTGGAGATTTTTTAATTCGAGCAACCTATGTTCATCACAATGCATCTTAACATCTATTCCCATTTTAAATATCCCACTTTTGCAACTTTGTATGCTTCCAATGCCTTTTTAAAGCGTAGAAATCTAGATCAGCTAGTCAAACTTCGTCAACAATCAATTTTAATAAAAATAGCAGTTGGGATTAATCATTATTGATGCCAACCCATACTAAATCATATACAACTGGCTTTCAAGACATTCATGGTTGTCCGCTTCTAATTTTATCCTAATATTCACGGTCATGTAAAATGCCTTTTCATGGAATTCGGCATGGTTTAGAATGTTTATGACATTTGGTGTCAAGGATTCCCATCTTTTTTTCATGAAAATTAACAAGAAAGAAAGTTGTCCTTCAATCCAAATGTATTCTGATCTTAACACGAAACATTTGACTCAACTCATATGTGTCAAAATATTAACAATTTTTGTTCCTTTAAGTTTTCAATAGACTTTCTTACACAGGTTCCTGCTCTTGAACACAATGGAAAAGTCATAGGCGAAAGCTTGGATATACTCGAATACCTTGATTTAGAATTTGGAGGGCCTAAAATTTGTCCTGTGGTAAGTATTCTATTATAATCTTTAGATGCATAGTTTGGGCATATTTTGACATTCATGTTTCCTTCACTATGTACTTTTTGGCCAAAAATCTTTCTTCATTAATTTTTTTCCTTAATCTCAAATAAAGCAGCATCTTATTGAGATATTTGACAGGAACCTGAGAACAAAAAGATTGCGTCAGATCTTTTGAAGCATACAGATACTTTTGTCAAGGCAGGATTTTCAGCATTAAGCACGAAAGATGCCAAACCTACCCAAATTGAACAGAATTTTGGTACACGTTATTTTTTCTAATTTTGTGAATCATCCTTACAAAATGTTACTACTTTTTTTCTGTTTGTATTTGATTTGTCAATGCTATGTTCTATGAGAGCTAAATATAGATCTAGAAAGTTCTGAGAACATAATAGGAATTTGTCATTTCATTCCTATTATTAAGGTAAAAAAGAAAAAATCAGCAGTAAGGGATTTATTCAGCTGTTGGAGAACATGAATTTAGTGTTTGAGAGAGAAGGAAGGAAATATAGAGAAGCCACATACATTTCCATATTGTCAAGGTACCGTGTAAGGCATACTATACTTCCTAAGACAATAATAATAACTGAACTAGTAAACATATATAGAGATAGAGTGCTTTACTTATCTTCATGTGTAATAAAAATCTATAAATGAAAAATTACAATAAAAACTAAAGAATGTGCTAGATGGAATCTGTAGCTTTTACAATGTTTAATAATTTCAAATGATGACAATTTAATGCAGGAGCATCTGGGTTCACTTGTAATCCTGCATCAACCAAAAGTATTCAAAGTAAAATAAGCTAAGTCTAGCATTGCGCAAGATTCTGTTTCCGTTTAGTCCTTATTGGTATGTTTTGCGCAAAGTGTCTTTGTAATGTTTGATGCCACCGGCATGTGCACAAAGTTCTATGTTGGGTTTTATGCCTGGTTCCTACAGCACGAGTGTCTTTAGTGTTCTACATCGTTAGTTGATGCACGCAAGTGTTGTTAGTCATTGGTCAAGAGTGGTTGCGGAATTTCTAGATGGTTTCATCATAGTTTGGTATCTTCTTGAGCTGAGAACACCATTCATAAGATAACAAATAGCTTCAGATCGGTAGTGCAAGAAGTTGGAGACTTTAGGACTATATGGCAGAGAATCACTACTTTATGTGTGGTAATGCACCAAGATTTTCTAAGGATTGTGTTAACAACATGTAACTACTCAATGGTGTGTATCTACCCTTAAAGCTACGAGGTCATAGAGTTGTATTATACAAGTGCGCAAGGATCAAACGAAGGTCTGTACACAATCTATGCACAATGGTGCATTTGTGGCGCATAACTCTCCAAGCTTCCAATTTGAAGAAGCCGACATGGATCTCACCTAATTTCATCATTGTGACTGTTGAGTTGACTTGTCTGCATCAATTGTTTTATGATCACTTCGGCCCTATCTTGTATATAATATTGCGATACATTCAATATGCGATGGGTAGCATGTTACTTCGAGGCAGTCATGTGACTGTATAAACACATTCACCCTTGAAGAAGGTATCCAACTCCAAAAAAAGAATATAATCTGAGTATGCAAAGTATTGCATTTGTGGTCCATGCATTGGTTTGATGGAAGGCTATTTGGATTGAGTCATTATAGAAAACATTGCGATGTTTGAGTAAGCCTACGGGATTCGTGTTGCATTTGTGTTTGTGTTCAATTGCATCGTTGGCAATCAGTCTCTTTTTGTATGATTTTCTTATGACTAAATAAAGATATTGTTGTCAATTGAGTTTGTTGCTTAATTCTGTAAGGCTGCATTGTCTAAGGCATCCTTTCAATACGACCCCTAACCATGACTGAATCAATTAGTATCCGAGCCAGGTTTCAACTCTGGGAAGTGAAGATTTGAAGGTTCTCCATCTTTTGGAGGTTAGTAGAGGACATAGGAAAGCAAGTGCGTGATCCACGTAGGTTTTCAAGAGAGTATAATAGTAGATCTAGCTCCAAGAAAACAAGATTTTGTCAATAAGAGTAGGGTGAGGAGGTATGTTAGCTAATAATATAGCTAGAAGGCTTGATGATATGTAGAGATGTTGAGGACAATGCAGAACAAAATGACTAAAATGGAAGAAGACTGCAAAAGAGGATTTCTCTTTGGTGTCCCTAGTTTTCACCCTGAAATCTGGGACAACCCCTTTTTAAAATTTTCGTTCTTTTCAAAGTAACGGGTCGTTTTGTGTTTTAATTGCCTGCAGTTGTTTCCATTGCCTTAAGGTATTCCCAGAGAATCATATGAGCCAAGTTCGATGAATACCCAAATGCTAAAACTCATTTCATCCTTCGCCAAGTTTTGTTTGTGAGAATTTTATTTAATTATTTATTAAATAAATAAGGTTTTGTTTAAAAATAAATTGTGCTGCAATTGAACCCTGTTGAAGGTTTTCATGCCAGTATTTCTGCCTCTCAACAGGGTATTCACTAGGGAAGAGTTTTTACTAAACCAGTTATACGGAAAAGCAATCGTCTGCAACTTCTGGCAATGTTTTTTTTTGTTTTTATTTATTTCTTGTGTTTGTTTTTGGTTTTCTCCGCAGTCTGTCTGTTCAAATTCCCTTGATCCGTTCTTCGTTCTGTGTAGCTTGTTTATTTGCCTGGAAGTTTTGGAAGTCATCCATGGCCTTAGACAATGAAAGAAATTAATCATGAAGTACTAACTTCTGACATGGTGTCACTCAGATTTCACCCTGAAATCTGTGACTACCCTATTCGAATTTTTTTTCGTACTTTTAAAATAATGGGTCTTTTTGTGTTTTTATTGCTTGAAAGTTCTTGTATTGCGTCAAGATAATCCTAAAGAGCCATATTAGCTTTTTTCGCCAAATACCCAGATGCCCAAAATTGTTTTATTCTGCCGTCGGGATTTGTCTGCGGGAAATTTGTATTTAATTATTTTGAGCCCCGTATGAGGCTATTTGCGCTTTGTTTTAACTCATTATGAGCGAATATGTTATTATTCCTATGTGCCAGAAGGGTTTTAACTTATTTTAAGTTTTGGGCTTTATTTGTAACTTTTGGCAATTTTTCGTGTTTTTGTGGTGTCCCCATTTCGTTTTCTGTGAAATTCTCTGGAACAATTCCTTTGCCAGGGAAGCCCGATTTTTGGCCTGGAGCAGCTGGAAAAAATATACGCACATTATGCCCGGAGGAAGTCGCCATCGGAGGTCCGGATCACTGGGAAAAAGCGAAGTCGTGCACAGAAAAGGCCCTGCGGGGATGGGCGCATTTTTGGAAACAAAGGATTTAAGCTGCGATGGGAAAAATATAAGCCGCAGGCAGGGTGGGAATTTTATACCTGCCTGGCAGGGTACTTTTTCCCGTGTTATAAAAGTCACTTAAGTTGCAGTGGGAAAAATAGAGGCTGCAGGCAGGTGGGAATTTATTGCCTGCCTTGCAGGGTAAAAATTCCCATGATATAATAAAAGGAAAGTGACTTAAGTGAAATCATGGGATTTTAGTGCCTGCCTTGCAGGGTAAATAATCCCATTGTCAAATTCAAATCACTTAAGTGGATCACGGGATTTTGGTGCCTGCCTGGCAGGGTAAAGAATCCCATTATGAAAAAGTTCTTAAAAATAGAATTACATGTGCAAAAAAGTGCGCCCCCTTTGGTGAGAGAATAAAAGGATTAAATTGATTATTTTAATTAATCTTTTCTCTCAAAAAGTGCGCCCAAGCTTGGAGGAGGTCAACAAGTCAAAGTTGGAATAAAAGAAAGGAATTAAATTTATTAAATTTAATTTATTTAGTGGCTGCCCTCTTCCTCTCAAAAAGTGCGCCCCATTTGGGTATTATTTAGTATTTTTTAAAGCATTAAAACATTAAATTAATTTCTATTTTCAGTGGCTATGGTCAAAGCACACTGTGAAGCTTAAGTGAAGTGCTGTGTGAAGGATTAAATTGGATTAATTTAATTATTGGATGGCTGTCCTTAAACATGCTATTTTTAAAAGAGAAAAAACATGATTTTTAATTAATTAATTGCCTTTAATTGTTAGGGCAATTATTAATTATAGAATTGTGAAGGTTATATAAGCATGGGAAGCCATATGAATGAATTATTTAATTCACAGGTAAAGAATTGCAGCCAAGAGGAAAAGTGCACCCCCATTAAAGGAAGGATTTTGTTTAGACAAAGTGCTAACAAGGCTAAAAGCTTCCAGATTTGGCGCATTCTTTGGAGGAGGTTGATCTTTGTCTGCATAATTGTTTTCACAGGTGTTACAGGAGCTCAGGGGTTGATTGAAAGGATTTATGCTCTCTTTATGTGCAAATTAAACACCAATTTTTGGGGCAGCAGGCTTGAAAAGTGCAGATTTTTATAATTTAATTCACTATTCATGCTTCGGTGGCCATTTTTGTCTAAATAAATTGCAAGGAATTCATTACAGGTGCTTTACAAAAGAAAAGGAGTTTTATCAATGTCCAATACATTGCAAATATCCTCTGAATCTGAAGAATTGTCCAGATCTGCACCAGTATTGAAGAAATCCGGCCAAGTTAGAAGAAAAAGAATTATTCAGACGAAGATAGACAAAGCCATGCGAAGGGAGATGAAAAAGAAAGCACGATGGAGTCATGCATTACTTCCAAACTTGCAGACATAGGAGACACAGATCTAGGCCCGGAACCTCTTGCTGATTTGATTGATAGATCCAGAGCGGGAAAGACTTCACTCATGCGTGCGGGTCAAAAGCAGTGGAATTATCCGAGCTGCAGCTTTTCCATGTACAGCCCAATTGCCGGAGTTCATGATGGAGTGTGCTAGATCTTATCATCCTTCATCCAGATCAATGCGTGATGCTTCGGGAAAGACAATAATTCGTTTGGACGCAGAGTTCATCAATTCTTGTTTGAAGATTCTCAATACGAAAGGTGGTGACTTCTATAACATTCAGGATGTGGACAGTAGGTGCGAAAAAGCATAGAGTTGATGTGTGAGCATCATGAATAGCCGGTTCATGAAGAAGCCTAGATCCCCTTCAAAGTTCCCGAGAACTCTTCCACACGGTCCAATTTGGTGCAGGAGGCAAATGATGTTCGTCAAATTGCTAGTGCAGGATGAATGGCAAAGCGAATGCCTACACTTTCCGTACATGGATGTATGCTTTCATCAGGACCATTGAAATCAATAAGGTTGATTCTATAATCAATTGGTCGGAAATTATTAGCAGCAACATCGGTGAGCAATTTCGAAACGTGAAGCGTACTTTCAGCTTCAAGATGACTTCATACTTGGTGTATGTTGCAGCTTCACAAGGTGTCTTTTCCAAGCTAGATAGATGTGGTGTTCTTTCCAAGGACCCCATTTTCGAGTGCTACCCGCAGCTTACTGCACCTACAGGCGAGAAAGACTTCAAAGTGATCAACTGATGACTTCTTACTACGATTTCATCTGCAGGCTAGACAAAGACTTTGAAGTCCAACAGGGTAAGCAAGGAAGCGTTGGGAAGCCGTGTCCAAGATTGGCAGTCTATTCATTCAATTTGTAGATTTCACATACCTCAGGGTTACGGGCTTTTCTAGGAGAACCAATAAAGATGCCCAGGTATCCGAATGATAGATTGATCGCCATGAGCGGAGCAGCGCAACTTGTGGGGTTACACGACCTTTAGTCAAAGCGGCACAAGTCTACGGGCTTCTTCCCAATCACTGTGGGATATTACAGCTGCATTAGCATTCACAGAGCTCGAGGGATGGAAGCGCAAATGTTATCCGAGTATGAACAAGAGTTTTTCCCTGCACGGCTGAACTTCGATCCATTTGGAGTAGCCAAGAAGACAATCTCCTAGTAGTACGCACATGTGCCTTCGTTAGAAGATTTCTGGATGAAGTGCGGAAGTGAGTACGAGGTCAGTAAGAGAGATTTCAGCAGGCTGTCAGCAAAGCAAGTGTTCGACTTTGGACTAGCGCGGATACTTGCGGATCTTAAAGATGATGGGAATGTGGTACTTGACACTTACCATCAATGGGAGGAGATAAAGCCATATTACAGAATAACATGGGAGGCTGCAACACAATTGAAGAAAGATCGAGAGCTGTATTGGTGAATACTTCAAACTAGTTGCTGACGAAGGGATATTGCCTTGATGAAGCATTGACGAATCAAATCACGGGCAACTTCAACACAGGAGATTCCCTCAAGTGAAAGCATGAAGGAGAAAGCAGCAGAAGGTCCGAGAAGTTGAAAGTACACAGAAGATCTCAAGAGAAGAGAAGATCACTTCTACGACCATAGCTTTGACTCTGGCTTCTCCAGTTACCCAGTACTTCACCAAACTATTGCACCGCAGTAGCAGGACATTTTCCATGTCTTCATTGATCTGGCGACCGTTCGTCATTCTCTCCTCAAGCCACTTCGTTCATCACTCGTTCCAGAGGAGAGTGTGGAAGCGCAGATGGCAGAGTTTGAAAGAGCTTTGTCCTTGGATGATTCAGAGGATGGCAGCCATGACACATATGGCACTTTCTGACGGAGAGGATGCAGCAGGCG
>CM034151.1:271946855-271957842 GCA_019776745.2 Taxus chinensis | reverse complement strand
TAATTAAGAGATCTAAGATTAAAAGCAATAACACAGACAAAGAAACCGGGTACACAAAGTTCTCCGAAACCTGCTCCTTTGTATTCTTTGCCTTCAATTTGCTCGTAAGGGTTCAGCAAGCAAAGTCCAGAACACAAGAGTGTTGCTTACATGACTTCTGATTGTTAACCCGATTCTTTTCTTCTTCCGTCTCTTATAGAATGTAGAGGGGCAATTACTAGTTTAAGCTTTAGTTGAACTGCAATGTGGAAGTTGGAAAGAACCACCTGGCCATCTCCCTCCTTGACTTCCTCTTCGGCACGACCCCAAAATGTATGAATTTTGCACTAACGAAAAATATGTAAACCTTATAATTTTGCAAAAACGCCGCCACCTCATCTCCAAATAATTGACTTCTTCAGTAATGGCTTTTCAAAACCACATCACATTAGTTGTATAATTTAAAGTTGATCGCTCATTACTACTTTGTCGGGGAAAGAGAATGAAGAGGAAGTTGACTTTGTTGATGAAGACTAAGGAAGGAAGGGGAGGGAGAACGGAGGTGAAACGTAAGTTCCCTCTTCCTTTTTTCCTATTTGTCCCTGACTTTCTACTTGCAGCTGATCTTTTGCCTTTGATTCTCACCAAAGTGATCTAGGAGTGCTTGTGATCTTGAAGTCTCCTGGAATTTTTTGCCTTCGCCTTGTCCCTTCTCTCTCTTTTATCCTTGAAGCTTTTTGTCATTTCCTTCTCCAATACATGCATCCATGCTTGTTTTCCGTAGATAACTCATCACCTTATTTTTTAATTGCAATATGATCAATTACAAATCCTGGAAATCACTTCGATGAATGACAATTCAATGAAGGCTTCAACAGAAATGAGAAGCACATGCACAAGATCTTGAGGGATTTTCCACCGCACTGACTTCTTCACGGTCTGCATTTGAAACAAGAGGATGAAGCCTTTGTGCCGGAACTTTTGCAACTATTAGATCTGATCTGGATCTGGATCTTCTATTGATTGCATCTTCATCTGAATTATATATGGACGCACTTTCATAACAAACTTTGGCAACTGGGCTATTGGTTTTTATGGAAAAGCTGCAACTCGAATAATTCCACTGCTTTTAATCTGCACGCATGAGTGAAGTCTTTCATGCTCTAGATTTGTCTATCTTCGTCTAAATAATTCTTTTTCTTCTTACTTGGTCAGATTTCTTCAATATTGGTGTAGATCTGGACAATTTTTCAGATTCGAGATATAATGCAATGTATTGGACCTTGTTAAAAGCGCATTGTCCTTTATAAGAAATTATCATGGCTGTAATGAATTCTTGAAATTTATTCAGACAAAAATGGCCACCGGAGCATGAATAGTGATTTTTACTTGTAAATCTGCACTTTTCATCCCGCTGGCCGTTGCCAGGCCAAAAAATGGTGTTTAATTGGCACATAAAGAAAGCATGAAATCCTTTCAACAACACCATAACGACCTCCTGTAACACCTGTTGGCCAACATTTCTGCAGACAAGATCAACCTCTGGTGCAAAGTAGTGGCGCCTAATTTTGGAAGCTTTTAGCCTTGTTGCCCACCTTGCCCTGACAAATCCTTCTTCAATGGGGGCGCCTTTTTCCTCTGTTCGCGTGGGGGCAATTCTTTACCTGTGAATTAGATATTCCGCCTTAATGGCTGCCCATGTCTATAAACCCTATAACCCTCACAATTCCTAAATTAATAATGCCCTAACAAGTAAAGGCAATTAATTAATTAAAAAATCATGCTCTTCTCTTTATTAAAATGAGCATGTGTAAAACAGCCATCCAATAAATTTAAATAATTCAATTTAACTCATCCACACTTCACTCACTTAAGCGTCACATTGTGCTTTGACCATAGCCATGAATTGAATTATATAATCATTTAATACTTTACAAAGTATTAAATTCCTTCTCAAAAGGGCTGCATTAAATAAATTAATTTTTTAATTTTTGGAATTCTATTTTTAAATTCCTTTTGCCACTTTTCCACTTCCCTTTGTTTGACTTTTCCTACAACCTGGGCACCAAAATGGGTAATAAATTATTAACAAATATTTATATTAATTCATCATTTTCCACCCAAGGTGGGCACACGTTTAACATAAGAGAAGTCTATTTTTTAAGAATTTCAACAAAAGGGATTCTTTACCCTGCAAGGGAGCCCCGGAAATCCCTGATCCACTTAAGTGATTTGACTTTGACAATGGGATTTTCTTTACCCTGCATGGCAAGCAATAAATCCCCTGATTTCACTTAAGTCACTTTCTATTATCTGCACCAGGGAAATTTTTATTATAACCCTGCAAGCAGGCAATAATATTCCCGCCTGCCCTACGCCTCTCCCGTTCCCACTTCAGATTGAGTGAATTTATATCAGGGAAAGTTAATCCTGCCTAATAGGTACAAATTCCCACCATTCCCTGCTTTCGTCTATTTTTCCCACTGCAATCTTAAGTGAATTTTCTATAACGGGAAAAAATACCCTGCAAGGCAGGCAATAAAATCCCACCTGCCTGCTTGCTTCTATTTTTCCTCACGGCAGCTTAAGTGAATTTTATAAACACGGGAAAAAGTAACCCTGCTAGGCAGGTATAAATTCTCATCTGCCTGCGGCGTCTATTTTTCCCATTGAGCTTAACTCCTTGTTGTCCAAAAAGCTCCCCTCAAATATTCCCCCGCAGGGCTTTTCTGTGCACCGCCTTCGTCTTTTTCCCCAGTGACCAGACCTCCGATGTGACTTCCTCCGGCATAATGTGCGTATTGTTTGTTCCCTAAGCTGCCCCCCTTTTTTCTCATATCCTAATGGATAACTGTTAATCCTTCCAGGCTCAAAAATCGGCTTACCCGCGCAAAGATATTGTTCCCGCATGCGCATGAGGATCAAATTTGATGTATTCCACTCCACCCTCCCTTACGAACGCTACACCGCGCCCTCTCCGTCCTCTGCCGTGGCGGTCTACAACAATCGTACAAAAACACAAAAATGGCCGACAAAAGTCACAAATAAAGCCCAAAACTATTCCTTGTTAAAATCCTTTTGGTCAATGGAAGAATGATATGTTCGAGCATAATAACAGAAGTTAAATTAGGCGCAAATAGCCTCATACGGGGCTCAAAATAATTAAATACAAATTTTCCTCCGCAGACAATCCTGACAACAGATATAATACAGGGATAATCACAAAACAATTTTGGGCATCTGGGTAATTTGGCGAAAAAGGCTAATATGGCTCTTTGTGGATATCTTGACGAATACCGATCTTTTAGGCAATAAAAACTCAAAACGACCCATTATTTTTAAAAAGTATCGATTTTTTTTTTGAATAGGGTAGTCAGATTTCCAGGAGAAATCTGGGTGACATCATTGCTCGTCTGTGGACACTTTTTCTTTGTCCGAATGACAAAGGGAAAAATAGATCTCAGCATCCTGGTTTCGTATCGTTGTCTTTTGGCGCACGGGTGTCAGACAAAAAAAAAACACAACATAAAACAAAACAAACAAGAAAAACAAACAAAGTTTTATTTATTACATACAAGTTTTTTAACCTTCTTTGTCATTTCCTGAACATCTTCAGAGGCTTGCCCATGAAATGGTCTGGGACTCCATTCCATCCCTTAGGCAGGAAGAAGGTATCCATTCTTGTACTCTTTTGATCACGAAGGCCCTTTCCAGAGTTGGATCAAAGTTTGTCGTGTATAAAGCCCTTACGTCATGTCTCTTTGTCCCACACAAGTACCCAATCTCCGATCTTGAAACGTCCTTCTTTGGCCTTCTTTGTCAAATACTCTGCAAGTCCTTATAACTTCATCTGGTGTGGGCTCATCCTTTCTTTTCGCCGTGAGCATGTAGTCGTCCTACTTGCTGCCTTTTGCTCCGTCCCATATTTACCAGCTGTATTTCTGAGGAAGAACCGTATTCCTTTTTTTCCTTCGTCAGGTACTGAATCATGAGGCTTGTTAAACAGTTTCCACTAAGAAACCAAACCGTTCGGGGTATTTATTTTTTTAACCTTTTGGTTGGATCATTCCACTGCTATCACCATAACATGGATGCATCTTTTTTTGTGATTGTTCGTGGTGGGATTTATCCTTTTCAACATGCAGACATGCACGATGTTTTTGTTCATGGACTCTGGGGTGGTAGACCATCTTTCTTTATAGTTTCCTTGTCTGAATATGGAGGGTGGTCTATCCGATTCAATAGTGCAGAGCCCGTGGACTCCAAAGAAGTCCCTTGCCTTGCGACCGTTTTTTAAGCGTGTATCCTCTCGTGCTATTATATCGTCCCGTTGATGGCACCCGGGCGTCGGACTCAGCCCTTGTACTCGTTCTCAAATTCTATCTGCTAGTGAACCTAGTCTTCTGTCCTCTGCTGCAAATAAATGTTCGCAGATAGTACTCGATAGCCTGTACGGCTGTATCTCGCCAGTTTATCTTTTTTGACTTGACTTTGCCCTCGACGGCTTTACTAAGAGTTCAACCTCTCCTGGGCTTGGAGGAGTTTTACTCCTTTCTTCTTAGCTTGCTCATTCCTAGAAGCATGCTTCATATCCCGCCGTATATTGGTGTTCTCAATATCAGCTTGTGGGAGGTATGGAAATACCCATGATTTGGAGATTATTAGTATAGCGCCACTCTTGATCCAAAAGACACAACAAGTGCCTTAACCTCCCAAAGTCCAAACTTTTTTCTTCTTCTCTTGCTTCTCTGACTCTAGTCGAAGTTCTTGTCTCGCGAATGTCTTTAGATCCCTTTCCAAAAAAAAGACCCGCACGGTCAGAATCCTGAAAAGAATCTAAGATCTAGGATCCTCATATTTTGTAACCGTGTCCTGGACTTCTTTTCCTTTCCGGCTTCAGCTTATGGTTAAGCCCTTTATGGAATATGAGCGTAGGACCAATTCATCTTTACTTGCTCCTCTTAGCTCTTTGCAAAAGTTTCTACCATCCACAGCCCGTAGAGACAGGAATATCTGCAACTAAGATTGTCATCTGTATCCTCTTATCAGGAAAAAACTGCCAAAACAGCTTGTGCATCGTTGATTTGTCCCGATTAAAGGGGGGGGACTTATGCTCTCCATGTCTAGCACCTTTTTATGGTCTTTGTCAAGTAACCAAGAGCATCTGCAACTTTAGCTGGCATGATATTATCATAAGCAACCCGAATCTAAATTGCAATTGGCTTAACTTGAAACCATTACGCATTAGAGAAACATAGAATGGTTCCACTCTTTCAGAAGAATGGTGGGGATTTAACAACTAGCTACAACAATTTTTGTTCTGGGGGGAGTAATCCTTGGGCTTAAAGGCAAACAGGCCTTATTGATGACTGGATTGTCCTGGTGATTGTCAAACATATTGACCTAGCATATTTGACTGCTCAGGAAAGCTCTCAGTATTCGGCTTTCTGACATTTGAACTTTTAATTTTCTTGTCATGAATCAATAATGTCAAAGACGAAATGATTCAATACCTGAGCTGCTTCGTGGTTGAGATGAATACTTGGCATACTTATCTCTAGGATCCAAGGAGAAGGTAAGGGCCTGCCCCTTCCTTTTGTTCGTCACTAATGCCTCAGCTTGGCGAGTTTTGTGATCCTTTTAAGTACCTGCATATGCATGACATGATAACTTCATGAAGTTTTCTCATCGTCATGTTCAACACTGTAGTTCAGGAATTAATGTTGGAGTCGCCAGCAGGTCCTTATAAAATCATCATCCTCAGCTGATCATCATCAGCTTCTTTGGGTCTTCTTTCTCATTCATCTCCACATTGTTTCTGGGAGCAGCTTCAATTGGCTAATCTTTGGAAACCGCAGTACTTGGCGGTTCCAGTTTGTTGAAATTCGCGAAGCAAGGGGGCAGTATTGTTGCCTTGAGCCATTTTGAGCCAGTGGGGTTTCTATCAATCTGCTCATCTCATTTGGCTAACTTTTGTAGTAGTGATCGGAGTAGCATCAGAGGGATTAACTTCAGGCTCTAGAAGTGTTGCTCTTTATCTTTCCACCAGATGAGTCGTCTTCAATTTCAAACCAAAAGCCATGTTTTGGGCTCTACCAAAGGGTTTCAGCAAGACGTGCTCCCTTCGCAGTTGATGCTTACTTCAGGAAGCAAGCATTGATGAAGAAACACCTTTTGCTTCTCAGCATTCAGAGAAGCAAAGCCAAAATTTGTATGAATCTTGGAATTTTCAATAAATCCCGGCAGGTGCTTCATGTGGCTCCTTCAAACTGAGTGAGCTGAATAATTAATGTACTGGAATGCTTCAGCTGTTTTGAATCTTTTTCGGAACGCATCCTGATAGTAGCCCAGTTGGTTAATGGTGCCAGAGCTAGCCGGTAGACCATTCCTCCCAGCCAAGTCATGTAAGTGTCTATTAGAGTCTGACGATACCTTCCATCTTCATGTTCGACTGCCAGCATTCACAGAATATGAAAAAACGCAGCCAAGTGGTCATTCTGGATTCTGCTTGCCATTTCCAAAGACAGTTTTGAAAAATTTCTTTCTCGTCCTTAGGTAGATCATGCACAGGAGGGTCAGATTCAAAGGTCCAAAGGCTACACCCGATGGACAGGGACTGCAGGGGCACGTGGTTGATTTTCATCATGAAAGGACAACGCACGCTTCTTGAAATAGACGTGTAAATAATTCCATCTTTCGGATTATGCTTAAGATGATCGGATTTGGATGTGTTTGCAACTCTTCTTCCTGTTAAAGACTAGATCCTGGCGCTTCTTCTAAACCTTGAGGAGAATATTGAAATTGGAATGCCTCCTGCAGTCTGAACAAATATCAGTCCCGTTCCTTGCGCCTTCACGATCGTGTGACTGGACGTTCCATCAAGTTGAGATTTGTATGGAAACACATCTGATCTTCAAGAGATAAGCTTTGATCTGCAAAGATAGTTTTGTTCCCCAGCGGAATCGCCAAAAACTGTTGGCTAATTTGTCATAGCATCAAACCTAGGAGTCTGAATAATCTCCCGCATTTACCGTGAGGCTCATGTGGCAGTTTATCAATAAAAAAACGTGTTATTACTTCAGGGTTTTTACTTTAAACCCTTTATTTTTTGCATGATCATGAACTAAAAAGTTCTGTAGCAAGTTAGCAGCTGTTTAAGAAAGGAAAGTGTATAGAGAATGAAGTAAAGGAGCATACCGAGAATAAATGGGGAGATAGGGCATCCCAATTTTAGTTAGATAGCCTAGCTAATTGCTGCAATAGAAGAAACTTAATAGATATGAACACAACAAAATTATAAAACAAAGGCCAACTCTAATCCAGATCTATAATAACACAAAGTTTTTTACTTAAGAAAGATTTAAGATTTAAAAGCAAGAACCAGTACCCATGACACAAAGTTCTCCGGAACCTGCTCCTTTGTATTCCCTTTGCTCCAAGTTTGCGCTCAAGGGTTCCACACAAAGTCTAGAACACAAGTTGTGGCTTACAAATTCTGATTGATTACCGAAGGTTCTTCCTCTACTTATAGAATGTAGAGGGGTATTACCAAGTTGAAAGCTTTAGTTGACTGGCCAATTTTGAAAGTTGGAAAAGAAACAACTGGCAATCTTCTCCCTCCCCTGGAATTCCTCTTTGCACGACATGTATGATTTGCAACTGAAAAATAGAACCTTATATTTTGCAGATACAAGCCGCCCACCTTCATCCAAGTAATTGACTTTTCAAGTAATGGCTTTTAAACCAATCACTTAAGTTTATAATTTAATTGATCGCTCGAATTACTTTGTCGGAGGAAGAAAAAAAAAAGGAAGAGGAAGTTGAACTTTGTCGGAGGAACGAAGAAAAGCAGAGAAAGCGACTGTCCTTTTTCATGTTTACTTCAGCTGATTCTTTGCCTTTGATTCTCACCAAATGTGATCTAGGAGTAATACTGGATCGGGAAGCAAGCTTCAATTTTGTCCTTCATCAACCTTGCTTTCTCTTTTATCCTTGAAGCTTTTTGCAGTTTCTTCCAATACTGCATCATGCTGTTGGCTCAATTTTCTGCATAGCATCAAACCTAGGCAGTCTGAATAGATCTCCCTTCATTTAACGTTGAGGCTCCGTGTATATTTGTCAATCTAAAATGTGTTTTTTATCTATCTGGTTTTACTTTTAACACTTAGTTCATGAACCATACCTAAGGGATTTCGGCAGCAAGGTAAGCAGCTTTTTAAGAAATTAAAATTATGAGAAGAAGGAAGTTAAAGGATTACAAAGAAAGTAAAGATGTGCATCCCAATCATTAGATTCAGAGCTAATTGTATACACATAGAGAACTTAATATATTTGAACACACAGATTTCTAAGCAAAGGTATTTCTATATCCATATCTAAAAAACACAAAGTTTTACTTTACAGATCTAAGATTTAAAAGCAAGAAACACGTACGCCCGTGACCAAGTTCTCCGGAACTACTTCTTTTTATTCCCGCTGCAACAAGTGGCTCCAGGGTTTCACACAAGTCTAGAACACAAGATTTGCTTCTTCAAATTCGATCTATTGATAACCCGTATGTTCCTTCTCCTAACTTATGAGATGTAGGATGAAAGTCCAATAGAAGAACTCAAACTGACTAAATTTGAACAACAAGTAAATATGACATTTGGCAATCATCCGTCAGCTACCTTCTTCTTAGTGACCATGTTTCACTTAACTCTAAAAGGGATCCACATGACCTCAATAATGGTTGCAACCATAACTTAGAAGTTTACAATTTCAAATTCACATCCGGGAACTCGAAAGTAGAAAAAAAGAATAGAAGATTCATGGCCCAGTTGTAACATCTACATCTTTTCTTTTTTGATATCTGATATACTTGTCGAACATATAGTTCAGCATCTTTTCCATCTGTTTTAGCTACTCACTACTGCTTTCCTTCCTTTTTGCTCCTCATTGCAGGCATCCTCATTCAACCCTTTGCTGGCAGGCTCCACTCTTCTCCAAACTTGGCCCAAATCTCGGCAATTTCTTGCCTGCAGGTGTCCCAGCCTACTGATAGAGTTTCATCGTGAAGGCTTGTAGCTTTTCAATCCTCTTTTTGCCCATCAGTAAGAGAACCCTCCAGAGATCATGCCACCTTGTTAGAAACCATCCGCACGTATGAAGTAATACCTCCATCCACTCTTTCCTCAGTTAAGAAAATATAACTGTCGTGCGGCAAATCTGATGCTCTACTCTCATCGCCTGCTCCTCTTCAGCGAAACTCTGCAGATCTCCAACCAAACGGACAGATCTGCAAACTCTAAAGCTGGCTTCCATGCCCCTTCTCGACTGCTCCATACTCCTCCGGCACAACTTTTGTTCTGCAACCAATACCCTCCCGTCAGCTTGTTGATCTCGCCAAATACTCAGGTTACTCCTGCACTGTTATTTATTCCTTCTATGCCTTTCTATCAGTTGCTTAGTGTGATTTTTCTGCTCGTCATGATCTTTAGGACGGGCTGGCACTCATTCCCCCAAGTTGCACAACGCCTGACGAATATCAGATCCGCATTCGTCAATAGCCTTTACTTGATTGCTTGCTCTTCCATTTCCTTGCATAAGATTGATCACTCACCTGCGCTAAAATGGGCTGAACGAAGGTTTAGCAACCTTGGCTATATCTCACATAATTAGATATTGCTTCTGGCAATCTCTTCTTTCTCCGCCTTTTCACTGTCAAGCCTAGGAACAAAGCATCCAACAACGTCTGCGTGTCCTTTGCTTCAATCTTCAGTGGTAGCCGACGAGTGGTATTTGGTCACCGTCCCCGCAATCTTTCTGCCATGAGTTCCTCTTCTACCTTTCCTTCCCCGCCGTGATTAATATCTCAGCAACCTTCTCTCCCGAATCCTCGATGATGCAACCTAGAAGTTGCTTAACAACTTTAGGCCTTCGTCTCTTCTGCTCACTCCTGAAGGTAGCTGCAAGTCATGTCCTCTAAGTTCTCTCTATCTTGCTTCCGGAACCAACTGCAAAGCGTAACCAGTCCGAAATACGTCTCGGAGAATGAGAAGTTGCTGAGTGCGCTACTATTTCCCGCTCTGCCTCCCTCCATTCAGAAAGTTCCAAGTATCATGGCTTGCCATCCTCTGAACATCAAGTACAAAGCTCTTTCCGAACTCCCTCATCTGCAGCTTCACCATCTCCCTCTGAACGGGTGCTGAACGAAGTGCTGCGGAGGAGAGATTAACGTTGCTAAGGGGGTATTTAATGAAGGCATGGAGCATCTCTGCTGCTGTGGTGCGGCTGTATTGTTGTTTATGGGAACCACTAGGTACTTACTAGGTATAAACGTCTGGGAGTCAAGGGCCTTATGTCCGAGAAGTAGGTCCGGCGCGGGCTCTTGAAATCTTCTCGTACTGTGTGCAACGAATTCGCGGACCGTCGAGCTGCTCTCTCTCTCCGTCCATAAAGCGTTGCCAGCGTAAGGGAATCTTCCTGTGTCGAAGTTGCCTGTGATTTGGTTCATCACGTACTATCAGTCAAGGCAGGAGATATCCCGTCGGGTGTACACCCGCTCGAAAGTACTCACCCAACAATCCGCAGAGCTTTCGGCTATTGTGCTGCAAGCCGGCAATCTGAGGTCACGCCTGTAGGCTTGTACTCCGCCCTGTAGAGGGGGTAGGGTCAAGGACCAGCCACTTCCCATCATCTCTAAGATCCGCAGGTGAGCCGCGGGGAGCTATCACAGTCAATACTGCGGGCCGACAGCCTGCGAAATCTGGTCTTCTGACCTCGGACGCACTTCGCACGTCAATCCGAGATCGTGCGAACGGAGGACAGGGCGGACGCGGGGAGTGGTCGTCCTGGCGAGTCCAAAGGGAGCAAAAGGAAGCCGGGCAGAAGAACCGGGCTCGACTCGTGACACCAGGGGGCTGCAGGCTCGCTCTGGGAAGGCTGAATGCAACTCTACGATCCCACACGTGTGGGAAGTCGCCCGTAGAACTGTGGTGGCCGCTTCGACGACGGAAGGGCCTGTAAC
>CM034151.1:271907850-271919503 GCA_019776745.2 Taxus chinensis | reverse complement strand
CCAACTTTAATCATATGCAACCCCAAACAGAAAGGCATTCAGGATATATATATAAATCCATAGCAATTACAGGAGATATGAGTGGTTGTTTTCATTCAATGTAGGATTTAGTAAGCTCATATGATGTATGTTTGACTGAAAAATTAGCATTTGACATTGAATTATTGGTGGTGTAGTAGAGGCTCCATTATTGGTCAGGTAGTGGACCTATGAATTGTGATGTCCATAATTTTATATATAGGGTAGTGAAGAAAGTTAAACTATGAAACAACTTTTAAATGAATTTCTAGCCATGTAATAATAGTTACTAGGAAAATTTTCCAAGCTAACATGTGATTTATGTTGTCTAGAATCTTAGATACATGATAGTACTAGAGATTTGCCACTGATAGCTAAGGTGTATTATCTGAACAAGTTTGGACCTAGGGAGACTATGTACGCTCCTATCAATTTAGTAATTGATTTTTAGAAGAGACTACAAAGAGCATGAACTGTAATATTTGGAATGTTATATGTGATCGTTTTTAAGCAGATTAATCACTTGTTATTTGTAATTCCTACATAGTAGTAGTTGATGAAGAAGCGGTACCACAGATGACCACAGGTTTACAAAAATGATACTAACTATGCAAGTATTTTCGCTCAAACACGTAGTACAGTCGGTAGAAGCTACCAAAATACATAATTTTAAAATTTTTGATACATGAAAATGAAGATGGGTGGACCATGACATACCTGCAAATAATTTTTAATATGATACTATTTCGAATTGGTAGTTATCTTATAGAATGTACCTTTTTCGAATTTTATTTCCCTTGGTTGTAGAGAAAGGCCTAACAATATGTTTACATGTGTGGAGCCACTGACTGCAAATATGAGTGTATCTTTTACTTTTTCCTATGATATAGAGTAAAATACAATTGAATTCAAATTCCAACATGTTATTTCAAACAAGTTTAAGACTGTGTCACTTTTTCATTGAATTTATAGTTTCTTATTATGAATTGGTAGAGTATAACAATGTTGGGGTGGGGTTTTATGGAGGACCTTCTATTATAAAATAATTGAAATATTTATGATTTAATGTAACACCTAACGTTTGGGTTCACCTCATTAATGTTTTTTCATTTAGCCTGTAATTTTTCCATTACACACTTAGGGGAGGGGAATCTATACACTCAAATATGGTAACTTGTCCTTTAACAATGAATTTTTTTTTTATGATCCCTTGCTAAGATAAATTATCACATTCAAGGCCAATCAATACATAGCTATAGCTACTTCATGAATTTATCATCTCCACACTCTATTGTGTTGTAAATTAATAAATATTAATCAATCAAAGCAATAAATCATCATTGAGCAACATTCTAGAAATTTTTATTTTACATCACATGTTTCATATCTAGGACCATATAGTTTGGTTAAGATGTGTTATATAACCCTGGTCGACTTGCATAGTCCTTCCCCTCTTTAATCCTCCAACTCTATTTTTAATTTGAATATATTTATTATGTCATTTAGGAAATTTTAAGACTCCCTTATCCAAAATCCAATTTGGGTTCTTTTGGCCAATTTGTAAAAATGGATTTTGTGTTGATGGAGAATATGAGAAAAATATATATAGTGATGCAAGTGAATAATTTATCTAAGAAAGAACTCAAGGTCTTGGGCTATTGGTGAGGAACCCAAGTTCCATTCCCATTGAGTTCACTTGAGTCCTTCAATAAGTGTCCCATGTCACCTGAAGTGAGGTCAAGCTTCTCTCCAAATGGACCAAGGCAGAACATATGGGTCACTCGAACGTGGATCATTGACGGGATTAAGACCCATGCCACCCCCTGTCGCACCAGAGAAAATATCCCCCCCCCCCACCATTCCAGTTCATAGCTCTAAGCTCTAGCATAATAAAAGCATTTACCATCCAAATAGTTCAAACGCATAGGTCTTTGGGCTATTGAATGATCTACAAAGTAGTTTTGTACATAAACCCAAGTTCTATTCCCATTTAGTTCATTAGATGCTTTCAATAAATGGACATGGGGATAACTTGAGGTAGGGGTCAAAATTATCCATAGGGACTAAGAGGAACATATTAGGGCACTCTAAATGGAGATCACTCGGTGAGCATTAAGGACCCAAACCCACCCCCATGTCCCACTTAGAGAAATTTCTCCTCCAACACTCTATTTCATAACTCTAGTATAATAAAAGCATTTACTATCTAAAGTTTTGAACTCAAGGCCTTGGTATATTACAAGTAGTTTTTAATCATCAACCCAAGTTCCATTTCCATTGAGTTCTCTAGATGGTTTCTATAAGTGGCCTTGGGGACACCTTAAGGTAGGGACACATTAGCATATTGACCAGTGGAACCATCGCGGGGTGATCTGAATGTAGATTGATCGGTAACCATTAATAACCCAAGCCCACCCCCATGTCCCACTTAGAGAAATTTCTCCTCCACCACTCTAGTTCATAGCTTTTGTATAGTAAAATTTTTTACCATCTAATTTTTTGAACTCAATTTCTTGGAATATTGGTGAGTTACATGTATTTTGTAATCATCAACCCAAGTTCCATTCCCATTGAGTTCATTAGATGCTTTCAATAAGTGGTCATGTGGAAACCTTTTGGTAAGGGTTAACTTCTCCATATCGACCAATGAACCTAACAGGTGTCTCTGAATGTGAGCATCAAGGAGATTAAGGACCTAAGCCCACCCCATTCCCACTTAAAGAAGGTTCCGCCACCACCTATTCATAGCTCTAGTATAATAAAAGGTTTACCATCTAAAGTTTTAACTCGAGTCTTATACTATTGGTGAGTTACAAGTAGTTTGGAATCATCAACCCCAAGTTCCATTTCCCATTGGATTTCATTGGATACTGTCACGAAGGTGCCATGGACACCTTTAGTAGGTGCAAACTCTCCATATGACTAAGTGGAACATAGTGAGGAACTCTAAATGTAGATCGCTCAATGCACATTAAGGACCCAGGCCCACCCCCATGTTCCACTTAGAGAAATTGTTCCTACACCACTCCAGTTCATAGATCTGGTATAATAAAAGCATTTACCATCTAAAGTTTTGGATGAGTGATGGAAGTAGTGAACGGGTGGAACCCTAGTGGTGGTTTCTGCATAGGGAAAGGCATAGTAGTTAGCAATGGTGACAGCTCTGGAAATGGCTCCAGAGGCTTATGAACATGAGGTAGCGCACAGGGTAGGGCTAACCCAAAAACTAGGAGTTGATTCACGACTAACACAAGTAGCAGGGAGATCGAGAGATCCGTCTTGCCTTCACCAATTTGAGTAGGGAGGATCAGTTGACCTATATTTATAATATGAATGCTAAAGGACTATTGAACCCTAACCTTAACCCTATCTGTCACCCCACCATAGAAAGTAATAAGGTCTCTCCAGATTCAAATGGTGGTTTGGGTGCGATGTTCTCTGTAAGGGGTAGGGAAGTTCATGGAAAATAGTGTTGTGAGAGAGCCCTCCCTCAAGTAGCTTTCCTCCAAACATGTTTCCTTTAAGGATTGCATGCAACAAAAATACTTTAGATAGATCAACTATCAAGTTTATATTGTTGATCTTGCAGGGGAGATGCCACTATTAAGCTTGGAAAACCCTAAGGTAGAAGCCTATCTTTAATCCTCATCTCAACTAGTGGTTATTGGAAGATTCAATGGATTGTGGCCGGCCTCCTCATCTCTCTCTCTATGGTCTCAGAAAACTAGTCCAAAAATTGTGAAATATCCTTCTTCTCCAAGGGTTTCTTTGTGGAGCAGTTCAAGGAGGCAGAGGAATATCAAAAATTCTTATCATATGGTTCGTGTTTCTTGGGCAATGCAAGATTGTTTCTAAAACCTTAGTTCTTATAGTTTGATTCGAATACATTATCTGTTACAAAAATTATTGTGTGGGTTTGGCTCCCAAACCTTCCACTATATTTTTGGTATGCGCTCGAGGATATTTAATGTTTAGTTAAATTATAAATTGTGATTTTATACTAGGTCAAAGAAAGAATCCATAACCGTTTTGATTTCATATTTTGCACGAGATCAATCTAAAAAAAAGGATTTCCTAGACAGTATAGTTTACTGAAATTAGGAACCTTCAACATGTCAATTCCCTTGACTATGGAATACAAAACTTTTGGTAATCATATTTGGCAGGACTCCTTGTTCATTGAAGGCATAATATTCTCGCAAGGTAGAACTAAGATCACCCACAGAAAATGCACACATTGTCCTGGTTCAGCATGAAATCAAACATATCGCAGAACCCAAAGTGTCTCATCAAATAGATTTAAGAAAAAATTTGAGTGACCTAGACAAAAATACCTTTAAGGATTAGCCAAGGGGTTATTTGATTTTAGTAGGTGGTGTGAAGAGGGGCCATGAATCTAATAAATTATAATTATACCGTGAGGGAGCGTTGGGTAGATACGAGTCCCCGTTGGACTCAAATAATAAAATGGTGGTGGTGGCCTTTGATTTGGGTCAGTGGAAAGAGGTTAGAAATAAAAAAGGTAAAAAGGGGTGTTTTGCAAATGTACTTGATTACTATCACTCACTTGAGGAACATGTAGATCAGGTTTTATCTTGGTTTACATTCCTATTGTTTGTTTTTTTTATTGTCTTGTGTTAGCTTGTGACCCCTTAATTGGTGTGTAATTTGATTCACACTCACTGGTCAAAGGTTGTATCTATAAAAAAATATCTGAGAACATTCATGTTGGGTGAGCGGTTATAGGGGAGTTTAAAAAAATAACCCAACGTGTCAGCTGCAACGGGCTCCAATAAGTAGGCATCTACAAGTGGCACACAATTTTCTAACATAACACTACCGAGTGACTACATATTTACCGGTGATTCATATACGAAATACTACCAAGCGACCACATATACTTTCAAAAATCAATTAAATAGACTATTTGGTACTGCAGTACTACTGGGCAGATTACATTACTACCAGTGACTGCATATACTACTAGGTGACTGCATATCTTGTCAGGTTGACAAGAAACAACAAATTATCTATAATTGTAATTTCCCAAAGATGAATGGGGGAACGTCTAGTCACCATATCAAAATAGAAGATTCACAAAGAAAATAAACATGCAATCTTAACTAGGCATAAAAGAAATCCACATTACATTGGGAGTTTTTAGACTCTGCATGACAGAAAACATAACTACGATAAAGTGTTTTTCAGGATACAAAAATGCTAACAACATTTTGCTTCAATCCCGATAGTTCTTTCTTGAATGTGTTGTATTATAATATAGTATCTTCCCTTTACTAATGACTTCCCACTTAACAAATTATGGAAAGGTGTCAATCTACAATAGTCCAACGTCTGGACTATAAGTCACACTATGAATAAAGTAGTCAGGACGTCTAGACATAACATCAGGTGTGGAGTATAAAGTGAGGTGTCTATAGTCAGGTGTCTAGATTATTGTGTTTTATTAAGCTCATCCATTAGTCAAATTTATGTACCGTGATTGGTGTTCAGGTATGTCAATATACATCATAATTCGAAATGTTAGTTGAACTCTAGGTGAGATAAACATGATAAAATAAACATGAACCCTAATTTTAGGTGAAATGCTACTCCGATAATACGACTCCTTAAAATCGCCAAATGAAAATTTCAAAATGGTAAATATGCATGAATTACAATAATCTCAACTAAAATTTACCTTGGTGTCATTTCATATCGAGGGTAAGACTTATCATAATATTTTATCTACAAAAGCTAATAAGCAAGTCAATATCACTTATAAACTCCCGTGACACTATGACAAGAGATTATTGTAATATCGCTACAGAAAAGTACTCAAGGTCTCCTAGATCTTCCTAATCACGTACACTCATTGATAGCACCACTATTGTCGTCTCAATCCCTCAAAGGGTCAAAATTCTAGATTCCGCCATTTCTATTTCTACCATGCAATGTCAAAAGCATGTCTTATCCAGAGAAAAGTGCACCTAAACATTGCCTCAACTGGTTTCAAGGAGGACAATGCTAGTCAACAACAAAATTAAACACACCACACAACAAACTAAAACACTACGCACACACTATTAACATTCTCTATTTTATGTTTTTCCCGTTGTCTTTATTTCAAGATAAACAAGAATGCCATAAGGGGTTGGATTATATCACACTCACCATGCAAGCACCTAGGAGAATTACATGAGGGCATGTCGTGTAAGACTTGATCATTTGGTTTGGTTGACCACAAAGGTTTGTCTAACCACACTACCCACTGATTTATCGTCTTTGGTCTCTCTCTTTGGATGAGGGTATTGGTGTGTTTTACCGGGTTTCTTTGTTTACAGGTGATTACAAGTTGTGTAAGTTGATCGATCAATAGAGATATACCTGAAGCACATTTCATGAAGTGAACCACATAGGGAGTGTCAATCATAATGCTCGATCTTACAAGAGCAATAACTCCAGTCAGGACCATATATGTTATAGGTATGATTGTATAAAATTCCTATGGTCCTTTATTGGGCTAGTGTCTTCTAGGTCCAATCATGATAATGACACATAAGAGTTGTAGTCTTAAATTTACAAACAGACATCGTACACATCTAGATATCATATTGTACAACTGCAGAACTCCGTCATCATCCCTCTTGAGTATACCTATATTTCCATATCTACCCAATGGATCTCCTTTATTCTGGCCTTTACCACTAGTCTATATCCCCTCTATGTATTTGATTTATCAATTTCATAATCACATATGCATTGTTTGCAATTAATATGATATGTTAATATCTTTATTTAAATGTCTTAATCATAATACTATCCTATCACAACACTTACAACAATCCATGTTATTGGTTTGTACATTTCATAACATAATCTTTTTAGGGGATAAACAATGTGTTGTTGAAGCACAGGGGACTAAGATGGAGGGTGAAATCATTCCTTTGCCATTCATCATTCCATTATCATAATCATTCATAAAAAATTCAATCAAACATTAACCAGATGTGTGCTTACTTAACATTAAATCAACCATATATGAGCAGATCAAAGTTACACAAGAACATCAAACTAGTGGGAACCCCTCAAGGGGAAGGAAAAAATGGAACCTTTACTTTATACTCAAAATAAGGATTTAGTGAAGTATAATAACTTCAAAAGGATCACAACCCCTGATTAAGTAAGGCCCCAACCCACGATGAGGAGCACAAAACCCGGGAAGGAGCACCAACCCCTAATTTTATGAGCCACCAAACCCACACAAGCTACAACTCCAGAATTATGTTAAGCACCACTAACCACCTATAAATGTATGATCATTGATAAATTATACTCACACAGCTGATAGTAATTCATTTCCAAACCACACTCTTCAACCCTCATAAAACAAAGCTCTCCTTGAACTCCGCTCTATCTCTCTCTCATGGCTAATAAAACATCAATTTTTCTTGCACACTGGGCAAAATCTTTCTCAGGTATTCATCGGCTTCCACCACTTTTTAGACCCCTCGTCACTCTATTGACTACTGTATAGTGCCCTTTTCCCATGCACAACGTATCACAGATTACCAATATAACTGCTTCATAATACCACCGATAGATTAATCACCCTTTGGGTGGGCCATACAAATTAGTCATTCATACCACCAAAAAAAACAATAATAATACAGCATATAAAGATCATAAAATGACCCACTAGACTGAAAGGGGGTAAGATATTCAAAACAAACACCAATATGGCTCACACACTACAGCTCAAAAAATGCCCTCTCCCCGTACTAAGAATGGATCAGATCTAACACGGAATTAAAAAAATTTCATTGATAAATACAATCTCAACTTGTAATACAAGATCCTTACGGTGTCATAAAAAATCTTAAGATCACCAAAACATCCATCCCCAACCGATGAACTCACGTAAGAAGCCCATCAAACCCACGAGGTTTTCAACACCTAGAATTCACAGCCCTTAAGAATGACCAAATTAGACATCGGAAAATATAATCATTATGACTCAAGTAATAACATTAGAAATATATAAGTGAGAAGGATACGAGATCCGTCAGGGAGAATGAAGAAATGAAAGACATGCACCCTCCCCCCCCCTTGTCGACACTTAGATCCATCAAAGACAAGTGGCATTTTGGGAGAAAACTCGTGATCAATAGTGTGGATGGAGTCTCGGGATTGCCCAATGAGGAAGATGTTATCAGGAAGTAGCGCTTCACCCGAAATTCTCAGTGAATAACTTAGCCCTTGATTGTTTTATTAGAAATAATTTTGGTCACTCAGTGATGAACAATGAGCCATCGCGTGATTCATCATTCTGATATGCTTAGAGTGCATGGTTTTGAGAAGATGAAATATAGTGACAACATATGTTTTTTGATTAATAGGATAGTGGTGAATCTTGGAAGTAGTGAGGAAAATACCGCAACACAAATTTTCAACCCCAATGTAGTGATTCTCATAATCATGAAGGGTACAATTGATGTAATAGTGCTTACTACTCCCAACCACGTCATCATGGTGTTCAACACATCACCCCCCAAATCAATTATAGGGATATATGTAGAGATAGAAGCTACCCTTTCACCTGGAGTTGTAAGCATAGGTGGCGGAGAGAATATAATGCTTGGTCCTTAAAAGGATTTTTGGTAATTATCATCCTATTAAAGTCACTGTCTTTACCAAGAAATGATGGAAGGTTTGGAAATGTCTAAAGGTATAGAATGAAATGGAACCTGATGAAGTCGTCCTGAAGACTTTGAGTTTTTATTAGATTAGGAGGAGGGAATATTCAGGATGTGCTTTGATCTTCGGTAAAATTAAATACCCCTAATAGAAATGATAAAACCAAGGAGCTTCCCAATTAAAACTAAAAAAACACTTGGCTGGATTGAGGCGGAGGAAGAAGCGGATAAGACACTCAAAGAGGAATTTAATGATGGAAAGATGATCCCATCAATGCTTGGATTTTCACAAGAGGTCATCAATGTAGTATTATATTCTTATGGATGATATCATGAAATATGTAAGTCATTCCCTACTGATAGGTGGCTCCAAAAATTTTCAAACCGAAGGGCATGACGTAATAGAAACATTTACCCTAAGGAGTGATGAAAGAGGTATTATGTTGGTATTTTGATACAATGAGGATTTGTTTATAACAAGAAAAACCATCCATAAAAGAAACCATCTCATGGCTTGGGGTAAGGTTGAAAATTTGATCGATGTTAGGAAGAGGAAATTCATCTTTAGGGAAAACAGACGTTCAAAATATTAAGTCGGTACACAGCGGAGCTTTCCAAAGCTTTGGAAACGTACAATGTTGAATGACCCAATTATGGATAGTCCAGTAGGATGAGGAAAAATAGTTGAAGGAGAACATCGAATTCTGAGTTGATAAGAGAGAAGGCAACAGTCATGGGGCGATGTGTATTCTTATCGCTTGCACATCAGGAATGGTGATGATATTGTGGACAACAATAGGAGGAACAAGGCCTAACATGTCGGCATATAACTATGAAAAGTTTTGGCTATGTCTAGAAAGGAATGTGATGAAAGACTCAAGGTCTTTTAGATCAAGGGATTGACCCACTTTGAGGATGCAAGGATCTAACAAAGTCCCTATGTTGATGTCGATGGTGGATTTGTTGAGAAGGATGGATTTGTTGCGTGGTAGAGTTTTATGAAGATATTAATATTATTCCCCCATGTAAGAAAGGATGGAATCATCATCAGTGTAGTAAAGAATTTCCAATGTGTAGGATCTTCCTCTACGAATTAGGAAATTAATAGGAGGACCTAGTTTCATCTTCACAGTGATAAGTGATTTTTCCCAAAGTGATCGTAGAGATTTTAAAAAATGCTAGAAGAAATGGACACGGTATCATCTGTATCTATGGGCTCGTCAGTTAGAGAAGAAGTGTATGAGGGATCAATTTTCATAAGAGATGAAGATGCAGGTTTGGGAGAGTTGGTAGGTTTTATTTTTATCCCTAACACAACTTCTCATAGGACAGAAAAGAGAACAAAAAAAAAAAAAACGGACAATGAGATTGGTTGATGATGAGGTCGTGTACACCATGTTTATAACACCCCATACCAAATCCTTTCCATGCACAATGATAGAGATAAGTGTTGGAAAATATTTTTTTGTAATCAAATTCGAGGCCTTTTGTGTATGGTTTGGTGTGAGGTTGAACGTCAATGTGAGAAGAATGGAAATCGACACCACCATATATGATATTGGTATGAAGATGATGTGGATCAAAAGAAATTATATTTGCGACATCCGGTTTATACATTGGATATTTATATAGTCTACCAAGTTGATGAGGTGTGGGAAAATAATTGAGGGTGAGGATGTGATAATCCCCCAATAAGACGATCCATTACTTTGCCTATAGATTCATTATTAGGAATTTTAGATGCAGAGATAGATGAGCTAGTGAATTCTTCAAAAGAATATTTTTTGTGGATAAACATGTCATTAGGTCGAAGTCATTGAAGTGATTTAAATGGATGATTTTATGTAAGGAGATTCAATATTTTCACCTCATGCTCGTACTTGATGCATCGATGAAGGGTGGAAGGAACACAATCCATGGCGTGGATCCATCATCCTCTAAGTAGGATATTATATTGAAAATTTCCTTCTATAATGTAGAAGACCTCATGGAGGAGATTCTCATTGACATGATTGGGAAGAATAACCATGCCAAAATCAGGGGCAAAAACATCATTGAAAATGCAAATGATGATGGAAGATTAGGTGACAACGTAGTTAGGGAGTTTGAGTTGATCAAAGTTGTGGAATGAGATGATATTATGTTGGTCCATTGTCTAATGAACTCTAGATGAAAGTATAATGATACGAACAATGATGAAAGAGTGGGGGATCATGATATTCAGGTGATATGTTGAGGATTTCGGTATTGTCAAAATATATGGAGGTATAAGTAGAAAGTTCTCTAAAAAGGGCTAAAAAGGATGAGTATCATCGAAAAGGGTAGAAATACACTTTAGAGCTTTGATGAGAGCTTGTATATGATTGGGGGGATATTGGATGAACTGTTTTTTTTAGAGTTTTAGAGTGACGTCGTTGACTTGGTCTTGATGTGATGTTATTGACAATACTTTTTTCAAGGATCAACCATGGGGAAGCTAATATAGAAACTTTGGTTTTTGATGAAGAAGGGGCATAATAGGATTGCTAGAGGGAGTGGTGATAACAAAATTTGACTTAGATTGAGTAGGTGGTTGAAAATAATGGGTGTGAGAATGAGTGGAGATCTGAACAACATTGATAAAAAGAATGGGACATTCTTTAGGAGAAATGGTCTTTCAAGGATGAATGATAACGAAGGTCTTGGATGAGTGAGGGGACTTAGAGATCTTAGATGATGGATGTTTTATTAAAGAGTTAGGAGGGGAGGTGGATGAACTAGTAGTTGAAAGAGGATGATATTCCTAGATGAGTAGTTATCTCTTAAATGATATTATGGATATAATTGAAGGGGCCTTTATGTTTGGTATCATGTCCAATGGCATGATGATATGCAACAGGAGATTAGAATCCAAACAAGGAAGGCTTGGCCGCAGGTGAATTGAAGGATTTATGGGGGCAAAG
>CM034151.1:271854437-271877104 GCA_019776745.2 Taxus chinensis | reverse complement strand
GCGAAGCGAGTAAAGACGCACACATTCCATTTGGGGACATGCAGGACAAGGGCCGTGGAAAAACGTTGACTCGGCGCGGATCGGGCGAAAAGTGACAATGGGTCCGAAGATTTTGGGACATTTGGGATGAGAAAAGCGTGAAGTACGCGTTCGGGTGTTTTCGGCTGAAAATGGAACAACTTGCCCGATTAACTTTGGGACATAAAGTTTCCGATTGGCCCGAAATGGAACAACTTCGGGAAATCGGCTGATCGGGGAACAGAACGCACTTTGAACCTGGGGACATGCGGGAAAAAAAATGTCCGACAGGCCCGAAAAACATACAAAATGACCCAAAACTGCAGATTTTTCAATTTTCACGACTTTTATACATTTGCAAAACAACAGAGAAAACACTCGAACCCAAAACTTGGAAATTCACTTCTTTAAGAGCAGGGAATTTTGAGTGGACAACGGGACAGCCTGCAATCTGAAGTGTCTTCTTTGGGTCTTGCTCATCTCCGGAGGGCATAGGCCTGTGCCTAGGAAGTGTATAATACCTGGGTCCCAGTAGGGAGTTGGGGCAGGCATTGTCTTCTTCTTGATTGCCACTTGGCCCATGGCTGTCCTGGACTGTCAAAACAACCTCTTCTTCATTGCATACTTCTTTTTTGCTTCCCCAAAACCAGCTGCTCACACAATCCTTTCCCTCTTACCAACTTGGTGATCTTGATCTCAATGTCATACTCCATGACATGGGTGATCCAACCTGCTTTTTTTCTCATTCAAATCCTTGTTGAGGAGGAAGTCCTTGACCCCAGCATGTGAGACCAGCAACTGAACTTTTTTGCTTGAGATTAAATGCTTGAATTCTTCAAGCTTCTGATTACTGCAAGTACATGCTTCTCAATAAAAGAGTTACCTCACCTCATAGTCATCTAGGCTCCAGCTGAAGAAGGCAATTGGCTGCTCATCATTGTCCCTCATTCTTCTGTACCAAAATGGTAGAAATAATATCATTACCTCCAAATGCATAGAGGATGAAATCCTTGGAGAAATCTGGGTTGATAAGAGTTGGTGCTTGAGAGATAGCTTATTTGATTGCTTCAAACTCTCCTTGCCTTCTGCTGTCCACTTGAAAGCCATGATCTTCTTTAACATTTTGGTGATGGGCTTGACAAGGGTTGCAAAATCTGGGACAAACCTCTGAACAAAGTTTATCCTTCCCAAGAAACTCTGAAGGGCTTTCTTGTGGCTTGGCAATGGTAGTGCTCTTATGGCTTCATTCCTCTCTGGATCAATTACTAATCCTTCTTTGGAGACAATATGGCCAAGGAGCTTTCCTTCATGTGTAAGAAAGATACACTTCTTAGGATTCAAAGACACTTCAAATCTCCTGCACCTCGTGAAGAATTGTCTCAAATGAGAGAGGTGGTCTGCTGCATTTTGGAAAAAACAGTGATATCATAAGGTAAATCAGCACTGCATTGTTAATCAAACCTTTGAATGCCATGTCCATTGCCCTTTGGAAGGTAGCACCAGCGTTGGACAGCCCAAATGGCATTTTCCTGTATGCAAAAGTTCCCTATTTGGTTGTGAAGGCTGTCTTGAACTGGTCTTCTTCCTTCACCATAATCTGATTGTAGCTTGAGTAGCCATCAAGTAGTGAAACCTCTTAGAGCCAGCCACAACTTGCAAGATTTTCTCCATGGAAGGGAGTGGGTAATGGTCCTTGAGAGAGGCTCTATTCAAGTCTCTAAAATCAACACACAATCTGATCTCTCCACTCTTCTTTCTGACTGGGACTAAGTTAGCAACCCAACTAGAATGCTTGATTGGGAATATGATCCTTGACTCAATCAGCTTGTTCAATTCCTTCCTCATGAGAGGCTCCATGTGTGGATTGACTGGTCTTTGTTTCTGCCTGACAGGCTTAGTATTTGGATCCAATTCGATGGTATGCTGAGCTAAGTTGGGATTGAAACCTTTCAAGTCTTCATAGCTCCAAGCAAACACGTCAGGAAACTCTTGACACAGCTGTATGAACTCATACCTTTCTTGTTCAGTTGTCATCCTTCCAATTTGCAATGGTTTGTTCTCTTCTACCAAGATGGATACTGAATCCTCTCTCTTGACCTGAATGTTTGCTTTCTCCTTTCTAAACTGATCATTGGGGTTAAAAATGGACTCCAAAGTGATAAGTCCCTTGGGCAGCTTGTTAGTTCTTAGCTGTACCACTTGGTCACCATACTGCTGTTCCAATCTTTCTTTATTCTTGGCTGAGAACTCAGCTTCTTCTTGCAAGAAATGGATGATTTGCTGGTCATTTTCAAACACTTGCCAACTGACATTGTTATCTGGCATTGAAGGCCTCACAATCACGTGGATGTTTGGCTGTACCTTGTCTTGTTGAATGCTTTCCACAATGTCAAAGGCTGCCCCTACTGCTGCAAGCCTTTCAGCAGCTTGATTCTCTTTCCTAGGAATGGATTTGATGCCAAAACCCTCAAAATCTTCCATGAGGTCCCACACCCTGTTCTTGTAGCACTTGAGAAGATCATTTTTGGTAGCATGCTGTCCCTTGACTTGATTTACAATCAATTCACTGTCACCAAATACTTGCAAGTTCTTTATTCCTCTCCTTATTGCCCAATGCATCCCTTGCACCAAGGCTTCATATTCAGCAGTGTTATTGGAACATGCAAACTGAAATCTAAAAGCTGAATAGTACTTTACTCCTTGAGGTGAAACAAGCATAGCTCCACCTCCTACACCTTGTCTACTCCTTGATCCATCAAAAAACAACTGCCATACCTCATTGTCATCTTTGTGGTTTGGCTTGGTGATGCTAGGAATAGGCTGATTTTCTTCATGTATGCAATAGACCCCTAGCTCAGATTCTTCCACTTCTTGATAAGGATCAAATGCATGTATCTTGTTTGCCCATTCATCAAGAGTTAGATTTGGGATGCTTCCAACCTTGGTGTCAGCCTCATCAGTTCTTGGGTGGTCTTCTTGATCAAATGCTGAACAATTGGCGTTGATCTGACTTGGAGTGTAAGGCTCAATGTGGAAGTTTGCAATAGGTTCAGACCTGATTGCAGCCTTAGTTCCATACCTCGTTCTGAACAACATGTGTGACCAATCAGTAGAAAAATATCCTCCAATCTTGGATGTGAAGTCCCTTGACAAGCATAGGGCAAAGAGTGGTGGAAGGTCTATAACTGATACATCTTGTAAAACAACAACATTTGGACATGCATGCAAGGTGAGGCTCAAGTTTTTAATCACTCCAACTGTTGCTACTACTGTCCCATCTAGCTACACTACCCCTTTGGATATCATTTCATATTGGAGCCCTAGCTGATCAACTATTTGTTTAGGCATTACTGAGCTACTTGCCCCGGAGTCTATCATGCAGTTGTGCACTAGCTGATTTCCAATGATCAATGAAACATAGAAAGGAGGGGGCTTCAACATTTTACCTTGTTGTCCTCCATAATTTCCCTTAGGTTGGGTAGCATTTGTAAGCACTTTTTCTTGCATCTGAACTTGTTGATTCGAAGTTGGCCAGTCCTTCATGACAGCTTGCAGCAGATCTCTTTGGCCTGGGATAGATAGGGATTCCCACATTGATATATTGACGTTTGTCTTCTTCATCTGATCAATGATACAAAATGGTGATGAAGGATCTCTTTGCTGTCCCTTGGTTTGCACATTCACTCCTTGCATGTGGGCAACAACAACTGGTATTTGAGTTGGCCTAGGGGCTGTCCTTGGCTGCCCTTGTGCATTTGAAATTGGACTTTGCTTGCCAACCATTTGTGGAACCACGGAAGGTTGTGGATTGGTTGGGACTAATGGCTGTTCTTCACCCAAATTCCTCCTTTTTGACCTTGTGTTGGCTGCAACACCTTGAGAAATTGCCTGGTTCATGCCACAAAAATCCTCTACTTGCCAATTTACCAATGTGGTGTCATTTGGGGCTGATTGCTGTTGGAATGTTTCTTGTTGTTGACTATTTCCTTGACTGCCCTCACCCTCCACAATAGTAGTTGTCACCATTAATGCTTGATTCAAAGCACCATTGAAGCACATGGATTGGTTATGAGGCTCATTACATGGAAAACACCAATCATACTCTTGGGCAATGTTGTTTTGTGTTGGCACCAATGCCTTAGAGGCAGATATGACATTTGGATTATAGGGCTGAAATGGTCTATTGGCAGGAGGCCTTGTTTGATTCTTATTTGTAGCTAGATTAGGTGGTCTTTGTGGTTGGTACGGCTGCCTGGTAGGCTGAGCTTGGGGTTGATAAGAAGGTCTAAAACCTTGGGCCTGCTGCCTTTTGAGAGTAACCAGCTCATTGCCTAGGTTTTGCAATTACTTCATGACTTCTTGAAGCTCATTTGGGGCACTTGGAGATGAAGTGGAAGCTTCATTTGAACTCTGATTTCTAGGAGTGGGAGAAGGAGCCAAATTAGGTGCTTGGTTGGTGTTTGGACTCTCTAAACTTGGAAACAATGGCATGGGAGGTCTAGGGGCAAGTTTGCCAGCTTGGATCAAACAATTTTCAGCCCTAATGGCAATGCTATAAGCCATAGGGATAGTTATGCCTCCCATGGACTGAATCAACATAGAAATATCAAAATTTAGAGCTTTGAGATAATAGAGAAAAGCACCTTCTACTGTTGGCCTGACTGCCACTAGAATTCTCTCCCAAGTCTTTTGAAATCTGAAGTTGAAATCGGTCAGCTACTCATTGGGAGCTCTCTTGATGGTTGTCAGCTGCTCCAAAAGAGACAAGTTGTCTCCCTTTTCTCCAAATTGCTCATGAAGTGCTATACACAGCTGATTCCAGTTTGTGATAGAACCAGCTCGAAGGCTCCTAAACCATTGCAATGCTTTACCCTTGAATGAAGATGCCAGTAACTTGACAGCCACTTGCATCTCATTGATTTCATGAATTGCACAAAGGTTAGCAATATCTTTAACATGATCACCTGGAGTAGTCTGATTTTCTCCAGTGAAGTAGGGAATGTTCTTCAAGGCTGCAATAGGAATTGGATGCTGTGCATTGACTGCAAGTGGGCTGCTGCCTGTGAAGTTGACATAGGGGTTGTTTTGTGCCATTCTAATTGGTCTTAAAACCCTTATTGACTGAATGAAAGGCCTACCAGGTGGAGGAGTTGAGAGAATTCTGTTTGGTGGAGATGGAGACCTTTGAATCCTTCTTCCTCTTTGCCTTCTTCTTCGAGATAATTACAGGTATTCAAATAACACTTCTTTTTCTCCAACTCTTGACCTTGTGGTGACTCTTCTCATGAGTTTTCAGGCCTGCACTGCTGAAACCAGTTGATTATTCCCCTTGGAGTCGCCAGATATGCAAATAATAGCTCTTTTCAAGCAAGAAAATTGTAGCATATTCACATCAACTTTTTTGCAATAAAAATGAGACCTCTAGGTCCCACCGGGCATGCCAAAACTGTTAGTGCAAAATCACAGCACCCCTGGATGCAAATCAAGGTTCTAGATGATGTTTAGAGCATCCAGTGTGATTGCACAACATGGAAACCTCTCTCTAAGTGTGGGACTTGTGAAACTGAGAGAGGAATCTCCAGATTAGAGGCTGGTTCCTCAAACTCCTCTGATTTAGATCTATATTTTGCACAACTACAGAGGTTCAGATCCTAATCCTACTCTAAATTGCAAGGGGACATGGATAGAAATGCAAAAAATTGAAACTAACTAAAGATGGTGATGCACCAAAAGGAGTGGTGAATATTTTTTTCATGCAAATAGACACAACCCAAAGATTGCAACATAAAACATACATAGGCTGATAAGATATAATTTAGGATCTGAAATGAAGCAAATAATACAAACAAAGGACTGAAACCCATTCACAAAGCTTGCATTATCATTTCCAATGTCAAAACCACTGCATTACAACCTCAGAGAGGTAGAAAACCTGTTACAATCTTTGAACAGGTCTGATTCTTGCAACAATCACTTGCTGGATGTGAAAGAAGAATATTGCTATGCCAAAAAGTGTTCCACACTGAAGAAATGAGCCAAATCTGGCTTTTACATTACATGGGTCGAGCCTAGGAGAGAGAAAACGTACAAAACGTGGGAGCCCATTCCTCATTGATTGCAAATGCATTAAATCAGCATGGAGGACCTTACAAACCCATACCCTATCATTTTTGACCAAATTGGAGGAGAGTGCGACCCATTCTGTATTAAATTTGGTCACTGAAATGTCACTTCTGGCCATGGACATGTACCAGAAATGTTTTTAGAAATTTTTCTCTCCAAAATAAAACAAAATTAGAGATTGACCATGGAATCCTATAGAGAATTTCATAATCTTTCCAATGATATAAAGAACGTGCAAATATGAGCTCTGGATCAAAAGATATGAATGTCTGAAATTTTAGGGCAAAACGGCCCAAAAAACGAATGTTGGGCAAAAAATTTTAAATTTTGACCTTTTTGCATTTTGAATTTTTTTTGAAAAATTTCCACTCTCCGCCAGTCGAATGCCACGTGTTAGATGCTGGTTCATCAGGGAGTTCTCTTTCCATTGCTTTCCGTGGGATTTCTCTTTGAAATTTGACCTTTTTAACTCTTTGGAAAATTTTCCATTTTTTCCCCGCGCCCCCACCACTTGGGACACGTGGCGTGATCTAGTTGAAGGACAGGGGCGTGGGGGTCATCTTTGTCATTTAATTTTTTTTTGGCCCAAGACTTTGTCAAATTTTCCTAAGTCTTTCCCTGGCTTCGAACTTCCCCCGCCTTAGGACACGTGTCCTGTGTCTATTGGCTCGGGCCGACCCTTCAAACCTTGCCCTTTGAAATTTTTGGCCAAAAACACTTGGCCAATTTCCATTGCGCTTCCCCTTGTGACACATGGTGTTTCCTGATTCATCCGTGGGCCTGCCGGCTTTTTGTGTCCCTCGCGTCCCTATGTCCCAACTATCCCAAACTACCTGGGACAAATTCCTCCGAACCGCCTGATTCGGGCTTCCTTGTTCCAGTTTGCGGTGAAGACACGTGGCATGATTTGATTGGCTCTCAGCTTCTTCAGCTTTTCGCGTCCGCCGTATACTCTTGTCCCAACTGTCCCGGACTGTCTAGGACAAATCTTTCCGACCCGCCCGAAATGGACCGACTTGTGCCAAACCGGCCGATCCGTGTACTTTTGTCCCAACTGTCCCTGACTGCCTGAAGCGAGACTTAGGCAATTTTTTCCTCCTTCGGCCGAATCGGCTTTTCACACCCTGCACATCCCGATGTCCCAATTGTCCCAAGTGCTGCGCAGACTGCCTGGAGGCTTTTTGGCCGATTCGCGCCCCCGACGTCCCAACTGTCCCGGACTGCCTGGACTACGACTTAGCCGATTTTCTTCATTTTTGGGCCCCAAGCTTGGTTTTTTGCAAATTTTTCCATTTTTTCTAACCTGTTGGGATTTCTTCTTAGACAGGAGAGTTAGAAAGAAGCCGAGGGGACCCCAGAAACATGATTTTTTTTTCCTTGAATCAATCTACTTGCTTGGGACTTGAATATTCTGATGCATGTTATCAAATTTACCCTGGGGGGTGAATTTTGGATAACACAACAATATTTAAGAAATAAGTAAATCATATTTCTAACTTAAACTTTACTTCTCAACGATGCTTCTAACTTAAGTTCCACAACTCAATTTGTTGCTTATTCAAGAAGAAGTACAATGATATAAAAAACTACCTTTTTATAACAAGTATACTATTTTAGTATTCAAAATTTATTAATCTGTATTATAACTGATGATAAAACAAGAATCCAAAAGTTTCCAATCAAGAAAATAGATACAAGACCAACATAACTCATGGTATAAGTCCCTTGAAGGCTTGTAGTCAAATCCAAGTTCAGAACTCAATACAACAATCATAGATAACACCATGCAGAGCCCTAAATAACAAAAACAACATAACTATTTTTCCCAAAAGCAATGCTTGAGACATACCAGTCGATCCCAACCCTTACACAAGATCCTAGTCTTATCCAAAAGACTTAACTTATCTCAAGGAAATAATATTGAGGAGGAAGGAAACAACAACAACACATTTATAGTGTTTGCAAGCTACAAGAAGAACGAGCAATTGTTAATAGTAACACACAAGTTAATACCAACCAACTCCAATTCAAGGAAAGGAATATGAAACTACAAGTTTAGAACTAGCTCGACTCCCAAATCATTCCCACGAAACAATCTTACACTTAGACTAATCAAGGTTGAGGAAACACCATGACCAAACACAAAAATTCAGGTGCAATAAGATATGCAACCCATAAAAGATCAACACCAATTTTCCAAGTAATCCAAGTTCCACAAACTCGTGAACTATAACCAAATTCAAAGAGTGAATACGATTAAAGAAGAAAACAAAGTTAAACTAGAATTTCATTCTATAAAAAACCAATAGACGTTATATCACAACTCAAAAAAAGCCAACTAATATTACCCATTTCACAGGCTAACCCGAATGGGTTCTCGTTCCTACAAACTCCACAACAAAAAGGGAGGGAGTAAGATTGGAGTCTCATCAACCAAACAGACTCGCTTGAAGAAGAGTTATCACTACTCCAAATAAAGAAGGATGAAAATGTACCAAAACAATTTGCCTCAAGAGAAATGCACTTCTAGTTCTTAATCAACTTGGAAAGCCCACTTAACATCAACAAGATCATACCTGAAGTCCCAAACATAGCCCACAATTTGGTAACATTAGATGAATCAGTCATAAAGGAACATAACCAAAACATTCCACAGGTATACCTTCCTGTTCAACTTCCATCAAGAGCTAATAATGACTAGACAAGGTTCAATAAATGAAACAAGGACTTGATACTGTTCCCATTTGGTGATAACCAAAAAGAAGTATATCCCTATTCTGTACAAGCTAGATATTCCATGCAAGATAATGAAAATACAGTGACGATATAAGTCAACCAAATATAGTTGGTCCCCAATAATATCAACAAGTAAACAGACCTATACTAGAACGATAAGGATTTTCATCCTACCATATACATATGTCCGATACAAAACATGTAAAGAGCTTCATGAAAAAAAAGAGTATAGTCACAAATTAGTCCCTCTGTGAAACCACAAGTTAAGTCAAAATATCCATTAGCCAAAATGAAATTTTCCACAAAAAGGTTGGTTACCAACTTTTAACAACAAAGAAAAATAGTTAAAGCTAAAGCCATACGATTTCATCAAGACCTGGCATTTTTTTTCACATTTCCAAGTTACCTAAACAGGGTAACAATCCAACAATGAAACAAACACAACTTCAATCATTATCTTATAAATTTCGATGCAAAAAAGCTAATCACAAACTGTAAATAAATCAATACTACCTAGATTTTATATTCCACACAAAAAACATAGAATCATATTACATCCAAAGAACCAAGTCGAAATGCCATTAAAGCAAGGAGAAGAAACACAAAACTAGAACTAGAAAGTTTCAAAAAGAGCAGAGTCATTTTAATGAAGACATTTAAATAAAAGTAGAACAATTAAAGAGATAAGGAATATCATGCTTGATAGAGCTCCTATCTTCTATTCCTTCTTGCAAAATCTTCAAGTAGAACCTTGATAGAAATATTTTCATGAAAACGCCAAAGACCAAGCTCTAAAACTTTCCCTTTCTTCCTCTTATAACTTCCTAGCTTGATTTTCATTATCATCACCACCATGCAAGGTAAAAATACACATGCACAGATTTGAACTGGAGGTTTGAAAATGAAAAACAAACACATGCAGAGCTACAAGCTCACCAAAAACCAAATGAAACAATGAAAAGCAAAAAACCATATTTTCTTCCAACTTTCCCTATTTTCTGGGCATATTTTTCACAATTACAAAGATCAATTAACGCAAACAGGAATGCCAGAGTCCTTCCTTATCTCCCACCTTCACCAACTCCAAGTTGGATATTACCAAGTTCAAAACTTTCATGCAACCAAACTTTAGCAAATGTGCCAACTCAACCTCCTATAAACCTTCATGCATTTGCACAAAAGTTGGAGGTAACAAGGTGTTTAAAGCCCCATTTAATCCTATTAAATACTTAGAAATTGGTGCCACTGAACACCTCTTTGTATGTCATCCATGTCATTCCTTTAGGCTATTCCAAGTATTACGTTAGGTTCATAACATTAGATTAGAAATCAAATTAGGTCCTTAGGTTAAAGTTTATTAGTTTAGTCTTAGGTTATCCTAGTTACATGTCTTAGGGTTCCCTTCCTCTAATAAACAATCCACATTAATAATAAGATACGTCCAGTTTAAACTTAGAATAGGATCTTACTAACTTAGGAACTGAGATTTAATTAGGTTCCTTTACAATTATTAAAATTGTTAATTAAATCTTACCAAAAGAAGAATCAAAATGACATTCTCAGATCACTTAAGAAGGACATGAGGAGAAGAGGTTACCAGTGATCCCTTGGCATCCTGGGCTCAGAAATACAACATTCCACCCATCTTGGTCAAGATGAACTTAACGTCATAAAATCAAAATCATTCCTTGGATCATTGAAATTGATCCAAGGTATAGCTATCCTGCATCAGAGATCATAAAGATTGAAGCACACGTTCAAATGTAATAAAGACTATGAATGAGTGTAAGCTGAATCAATTTACTCTATCCACATGTAGTGAACATTCAACATAAGAAGAAATGAAATAATTCATTTTGAATTCAGAATAGAAATGGTAGAATTGTATCTATTTTTAGAAGATAACATATTATCTACAACAAATATGATTACTTAGTTCACAAGAGTACACCATCTTCAAACAAGAATCTCATATCAAATGTTTGTAACTTCGAGTAAAGAAATCATCATAGACATCAACCATGTTAGAGACATTACATACCTCCCTCCTTAAATATCATCATCATCCTGATGATTAACTTAGTCCATATTTTAACAAGAAAAATTCTCATAATTATAATTCTTTTTATCCACAAGTTCTCAAATAAAAACAAGATTTGAGAAATTCAAGTTTTCATAATTTATTACAACATTAAAATAATTGTTCCAGTACTAATAAAATATAGTACCTACCCTAAAAATGGAAGAAATTAAAGATATATTAAAAACAAAGTCTTTAATTGTTTCCAACATCATAACTAATTCTACTCAAATAAATGAGGAAAAGTAGTTTTTATGTCCTCAAGGTTTTCTGATGTTGCACTTTCTTCATTAATCTGGTCCTAGTGAACCTTGCATTGACTAATTTCATGATTTCACAAGTGCAACTGATGAGTTTCCAACACTCTTATGGGTTCAAGTGTGATTATTCCTGGGTCTTGGACCTGTGAGGAATCCCAAATCAACACATGTGATAAATCTGAAACATATTTATTAAGCAAAGAAATATGGAAAACATCATGCATTCATGACAAAGTGGGAGGTAATGCTAAGTGATAAGCTACAAGGATAATCACTTCAACAATCTTGAAAGGCCCCAAAAAAACGAGGTGATAGTTTGGGTGCCTTGCCAAAGGTTATAGAGATATTTTTAGGCTTAACACATAAAAACACTTTTTCACCAAGTCCAAATTTCTTATCAATCCTTTTCAGATTTGCATAACTTTTCTGCCTATTCACAACTTATTTTAATCATTCACGAATCATTTTAACTTGCTGTTCCATTTTAGTAAGGATTTCAGGTCCAATTATCTCTCTATCTTCAATGTTATCCCAACTAATTGGAGTTCTACATTTCCTTTCGTACAATGCTTTGAAAGATGCCATTTTCAAAGAGGCATGATATGTATTATTATAAGAAAATTCAACTAATGGAATTTATTCTTCCCATTTGTACTATTGATCCATGTAGTACATTCGTAATATATCTTCCAAAACCTGATTAACTCTCTCAGTTTGACCATCTTTTTGCAGATTGTATGCAAAAAAAAAATTCAGTTTTTATCCTAAGGTTACATTTAGTGTTTTCTAGAAATGAGATGTCATTCTAGGGTCCCTATCAGATATAATCAATTCAGGTACTCCATGCAATCTAAAAATTTCATTCACAAATCTTTTCGCTAAAACAAGTGATTCATCCTTAAGATTACCAACAATAAAATGTGCTAGTTTTTTTAGTTTATCAACCACAACTAAAATAACATCATGTTTATTTCTTGACATAGGAAACCCTTGAACAAAATCCCTGATAGGCAGTGGACTACCCATTTAGATGATAAACCAATTATTTTATGGTAAACATAAATAATACCCATGTGATCAGGGGATATTTCTTAGTGTCAAAAGTTCCCTAAAATTCCTTATACCATTCTATTGTAGTAGAGACTTTTGAAATATTTCCAAAGACTGTAAGAACATGAAAAACGAACACTCTGAGCTCAAGTTATGTCTGGTCAAAGTTCAGTCAACAGGGAAGTCAACTTTGGTCAACAAGTGGACCAATGGCAAGGTGACACATGGCAATTAATGAAAAGACAAAATTGATGATCTTGTAATTTTTTAAAAATCAGTTCCATGGTTTAGAACTCGTTGTAAAATTTCTAACGCATTTTGAACGGACCAAATCTGAGTTCGTATGCAAAAGATATGCATAATCAAAGTTGTGTTCAAATGATGATGTGACACATTGTGACGTGGACAAATGACATATTATGGGCGTGAAAATTGGCAGGTTTTTAGTGGCTTTGAATTTAAAATAATAATAATAATATTTTATTTAATCCATTCCACGGAAATAAGCCTAATCCCATGGGATAAGGAGGATTTTGTGGACAAAAAGCTATTTAAAGGCTTATCTTATCCTTTTCCCACCAAATGTGGGGTCAATGGCTAAATTGGGCGCCTAAACCTATGGAAGGGGGATTTGAACGCAGCACCTCATCTAAAAAGATAAGCAGTCTTACCAACCCACCACTCTCTTTTAAATGGTATAAGTAAAGTGCACTTGTATTTGTAAGGAAGAAGTGCCAGGTCTGTGTCAAGCCAATAAGCAGGCAGTTTTGGAAAAATGCAATTTTGAGGCACTTCCACTCAAATCCAAATCTCGAGTTATATATGAAAGTTGCTTAGAATTTTAAGAAAATCATGATAGTGTGATCATTTATCTGATTTGGAGCATTTAAGATAGATTTATGTTTTGTTAAAGTCACATGAAGGTGTAGAACCAAAGGGAGACACCACGGCAAGTGGATTAGGAAGGTGAAAGACATGGGCTGAGCTCCATTAACATCCTTCGAAGGTCTAAATTTTTTTTTTTAAGGTTTTTGAATCATTATTGGTTAATGTAAAGGTTATTGTATTTACATTTTTTAACATTATTAATGGATTGGTTCACTACAAACTCAGGGACGTAGGAATTCCGAACCCCGTAAACAATATTGTGTTGTGTTCTGATTTTTATTTTCAATTTCTGATTATTTGCATTAATTTACATTCCAAATTTGAATATAGATGTAACTATAATTAGTAATTAATAAAATTGGAAAATCGATTAAAATCAAGAAATAGTGATTTTTGGGGCTTCGATCAAACAGTGAAATTTTGAGTAAATTACAAACTTAATTTCAGTTTGAATTCAGTCCTAAATCATATTTTGATCAATTTTTGGAAGTACACAATCCTTTTAAGTTGATTAAAATTGAATATCCTTTAAAACGATTAAAAGTGTTAATTTCAAGCACCCATTTTCAGATCACCATGCCACCTTGATTGCGCAGAAAAAAAAAACTTCCCAAGAAACTCGATGAAAGTCAGCTGAACCAAAAATTTTACACCAAAGGTGATCCTAGAGCAGGTTGCCACGTTTGGAAAAGGAAGCCTGAGATAGGCACCAACAAATAGAATAGTAAACATGGGTGGCTGCAAAAATCTTGGTACACATCTGAATATTACTGGCCAAAGAGATAGATTTGGAAGACCACCGAGAGACCTTATGCTTAACTCTGTTAATCACATATTGCCATAAAGTTGCAGAATCACTATCAAAGGTAAAAGGAATGCCCAAAAAATTAAATTGTTCTTCTCGCCCAATCCACTTCGAGGGGTAACCTTTCAACCAGTCAGGCATAGGCCAATAAATTTGTCGATAGCCCAAAGTTTTAGCCATCTGAATGCTGGATCCTGAAGAAAGACAAAAGATGTCAAGGAATTCAAAAAATTTAATAAAATTCTGCTCATTTTCAGCAAGGGTAAGAAAAGAATCATCAACAAAGTGCTCATTAATGAGCTGAGTAGAATGATCTGGAAAAAATTCCTCGAATGTGACCCTGATCACTACACTTAGAAATAAGATATCCAAGAGCATAAACGACTGAGACAAAAAGAGAATGCGTAAGAAGGTACCCCTATCTGATAGATCAGAAAATGCCAATCAAAAAAGTCTGTTGACTATTGATAGTGAGGAAAGCAGAAGGATTAGAAAAAAGAGTTTGGAAACCTGAGGTAAATAATTCACCAAAACCTAAGGCTATGAGCATATCCAGAATAAAAGGCCATTCAATACAATCGTAATCCTTTTAAAAGTCAATATTAAGAAATAAGGTCCATTACAGAGACATTCAAGCCCATTCCATTCCTTCGTAGACCGTAATGAAATTATCCAGAATATAGAAAATTTTGACAAATTCTATCTGCTTGAGTTGAAAAATCTTGTGTAATAGATCAGAAATGTGAAGCGCAAGGGCCTTAGCAAGAATTTTTAAGGAAACATTCAACAAAGTGATATGCCTCCAACTAGTAATCAGTTCAGGATCATCCACTTTAGGGATGAACTTGATGTTACCTTTATTGATGAAGCTCCCTAAATAATTGGATTGGAAAGCTTCTTTATAGACCCAAAGAAATTTTGGGCCAACAAAAGACCAAGTGGCTTTGTAGAATTCACATGAAAATCCATCCAATCCAGGTGATTTCTCATTAGATAGACATAAAAAAACAACATATAGCTCATCGAATGAAAGAGGGACATTACATTGAGTATGATCATTAAGAGAGAGCTTGACTAGAAATACCTCAATACATTACTGCAAAGTGGCCACGTGCTCTTTGGTGATCTCTTGTGCTTAGAACACTAACAGATATTGTTTCAAAAAAGTGCTATTGATCTCAGGTAAATCCATGAGTTGAATTTGAGAAACTTGAATCAATTTAATCTATTGACAAACATGCTTGGCACTAAGGGATTTGAAAAAGTGTTTAGATGCTTTATCTCCCACCTTGAGCTAATGCAGCCTCGACTGAATCTGAGCACCACAAAATGAGTGAGATTCCATTAGCTTGAGTTTATGTTGAATGTTGACAGCTTGTAACTGAAGAGGGTTGCTGAAAGGATTGAATTCGAGCATAACAAAGACCCTCCAAAATTATTTGTGCAAATCCAAGTCCACTCGCTTATGCACCCGAACAACCTGTTTACCAAATTAGCCAATGAATCGGGTGGTACACTAAATTTCTTCTTCCCACCACTCAATCCAGTTGGGAGAAAAATGTGAACATGGTGCCATGTTCAAAACTTTAGCAATAAGAGGGGGTGACTCAACAAAGATACATTAAGAAAGAATTGATTTGATGGGACTTTGAAAAGGGCCTTATGCCATATAATCTTAAAATATATTAGACAATGATCTAAAAAAAACAACTGACCACACCGTGATAGGGGAGAGGCCTTGCATGTCAAAATCAAATATTTTTTGTTGAGAGAAAATTACACGATCAAACCTTTTAAAACCCGATCACATCCTTCTCAAATATTGGTCCAAGTATACCAAGCTTGAGACTTAAATTCCTGCCACTGTCAGATCAGAGGATCAGAAATCCCCCAATTGATTTTAAAGTAATACCAAGCCACATGTTTTGTTATGAGAAAAATTACTAAAGTCAAAAAACTAAATTTGAAAAGAAAGTACTTATTCTAAATTTGTTTTTCAAAGATTAAATTCTAAAGAAAAATAAAAGAATACCCCCTTTAAAATAGGTCGGGGAGTTATGTACATGGAATACCCTTTAAAATGGGAAGGAATAAAGATTTAAATAAGTGTAGACACCAAAAAATTACACCCTTCATACCATTTATCATTTATTTATCCAATTAACCATTTACACTTAGAAAAACCCTTATCTTAAGTCATAATCCCTTTATCATATTTACCTTGCGTAAATATCATTCTTACAACTGCCATAATCCTATCCTAACCATCTAAAACTACCTTAAAATTAAAATTAAATAAAAACAAAACAAATCTTAACCATTTCATAAATCCTTTGACCATTACACCTCATCCCCAACAAAATAATAAGTTATCTACCCAAACATAAACCAAAACAAAATCATTTGAAATCAGTTTTAACCACTTTTCCACCTTAAAACCCAAAAATCCCAGATCACCGGTGATTCAGGTAATTTCCAGCGATTATAAATACAAGTTTTCCAGCCTCCCTTCGGGATCCTCAATTGTGAACCTCGAACTCTTGCTTTCAGTATTGTTTTCAACATCTTGCACATCACCATTTAGTACCTAGACATCAAAATTATCACCAAGCATCATTGTGAACAATCATCAAGCATTTCCAAGGTATCTCAAAGCTTATGCATATTAGTTTTTACACCATTCATCTTACAGACCACATCAATCATCATCAGATCATCCTCAAAGAAAGGTTTGAGGCATCTTTTAGCTTCATCTCAGTCTAAGGTACTTTCACAATCTTCATTTGTCTCTTATTAATCACATCAAGTCATTAATTAGTCTGAAATATTAATATGAGACATCAAACATTCATTTTTAATCAAACTATCAAAGTTTTCCTAAATCACCAACGATTCCCTCAATCGCCAACGATTGGCTTAATTGTCGATGATTCTTGTCAAATTTACTTTTCATCAATTCCTATCATTTTTTCATCAAATTTTCATAAGTATCTCTGTCATATATGTTGCTTATAACATTTATTTAAGCATGGATGTCTATTAGATGGAAATTTTTTGTCCCCCACATGAAATCACAAGAATCTACTCTCTTATAATAGTTCAACATCCCTTTGTCTAGGAGAAATACACCATCCTCCATGAGATTACAATTTGCGCAATTAAATTCTCTGTCACCAACCAAGACATCGAATATTAGATTGAATTCCTTCATGAAATTGAATAAGAAGTAGAGGATTTCTAGTGCGATTACTTTGAACGTATCCAACTCATATCTACCCTTACTTGGGCTAATTTTGTAGCCACACATGATCTGCCCTTTGATATTGAATCCTAGCCATCCTTATCTATTGTTACTACATTTATCTATCTTGTATCAACTTGTTATTTATCACTTATCCATTATAATTCACTTGATTTTAACACAACGAGCTGACTAAAAGGAACAATAACCATATCGTACCAAGCCAAGAACACATATTCTAATCAAATACCACAATCAATAAGATGAAAGTAATTTTCCCAGAATAAATTTACATGAACCTTTGCAAACAAATGAGCAACAATATCATATATTATTATGGAATTCAATGAAATACAATGAGAATGGGCCTTGCTTATATAGGTAGGGAATAAAAATCTAAGAACCAGTAAAGGTCGTAGATCAATCCATAAATCAAGGAAAGAACTAGTCATCAAAGAACTAATCAAGACCATATATTTAGGAGAGAACTAGACATCAAGGATCTAGCGAATACCATAGATCAAGGAAAGAACTAGTCAATATAATAGATCAAGGAAAGAACTATACCTAACAACTAGATAATATCCCCCTAATATCTAAATAAATAAAAATAAATATCCACACACATAAGTGGGTGAGGATAAATACAATAAAGGTAAATAAAGTACCTAGGTGAACATGAGCTAAGGTAAACACCTACTCTAACACCCCCCTCAAGTGAAGCTAGGGGCCAAAATAGAAGTGGCATGTCCACAGTATGAGTCCTAACAACTAGGCATGATGAGGGTACTCATATACAATATATCCATGAAGAAATATTGAACCAAAATAAGGAAAGAGAAAGAAGAAGAAAAATAAGGAATATGTTCTCACGAACACCCCCAAGAACAACTTCTGAAACCCCAAGCATTACATGCAACTCAAGGTAGCGAGGTGATGTAAAATGATTTGTAAATACTTACACAACCTGTTGCTAAGTTGGAATGTACTCTAAGCAAATAAATCCATCCTAAATGTGATAAAAAATGAAGTGGATTTGTATCTCAATATGCTTGGTCTGATAGTGTTGCAAAAAATATGAATTGAACTTTGGTTGTCACAAAAAGTATAGTTTGTGAATCCTGAGGGAATTGAAAATTTTTCAATAACTGTCGAAGACAAATAATCTACTGACTCGATGTAAATTTTTCCTTGTACTCTACCTCTGAAGATGAAAGTGCAATAACCTATTAAATTTTGCATGCCCAAGCAACTGGAGAAGAATCAAGATAAAAAGTATAGCTAGAAGTGGAATTTATGTCATCAATAAAACCTTCCCAAATTGAATTTATATATCCAATCAACTTAGTACAACCCCTAGTGTAGTATAGGCCAAAGTGGGAACTGTCCTACAAATAGTGTAAAATCCTTTTAGCATCCTGCCAGTGACTACTATGAGGAGAATGTGTAAACCGAGATATAATCCCTACTACATATAAAATATCAGGGTGAGTATGGGTCAAGTACATGAGACTCCCAATCAAATTCCTATACAACGTAGGATCATAAAGTGGAGTGGTACATGTGGAAGTAAGAGTAACCCCAGGCTGAAAATGATATAGACTTGGCTTGCAATCAGCCATATCAAAGCACCAAAGAAGATCATGTCTGTACTTTTTCTAACTCAAATGAATCCTTGAATCTGTCTGATAAATCTACAAGCCAAGGAAATAATGTAATAACCCAAGATTAGTCATGTCAAACTGTGTAGAAAGAGCCATCTGAATAGTCTGAATGTGTGAAGAAGAACTACCAGTAAGTAACATATCATCAACATACAAGACAAGTATCATAATATCCTTAATGTATGATTGGAGTGGTAATGAAAAAAACTAATAGATAGAAGAAAAGAATCCATCTTCTCATACCAAGCCTGAGGGGATTGTTTGAGACCATAGAGAGACCTTCAGAGCCTACAAACAAGAGAATAATCCTAAAAAAATCCAGCAGGTTGCTCCATGTATATTTCCTCTTATAAATATCCATGTAAGAAGGAAATCTTCACGTACATATGGTATATGGGCCACCCTTGTGATGTAGCAATAACAAGTACAAGGTGTACTGAATCCATCTTGGAAACAGGTGAAAAAGTCTCAAAGTAATCAATACCTTCAACTTGTGAAAAACCCTTTGCAACAAGATGAGCCTTATACTTGTCAATGGACCCATCAACTATGTATTTGGTTCAGTATACCCACATACACCTAACCATATTTATTCCTTTAAAAAGAGATACCAAATCCCAAGTATGATTCTTCATCAAAGAAGAATACCTAACTGCCATTGCATCATCCCACTCCTGTATCCCATGAGCCTCTGAAAAAGACCGTGGATCCTCAAAAACTACCTAACACAAAAGTACAGAACCGGTAGAATGTGCATGATGATGCCTAGTGGGTGGAAGATCATGTATGAAAGGTCCTGCCTTAGAAACTATAGTACAAGCCCACTTAGGCATAGTGACAACATTAGTGAGAATATGATCCTCAAAGACATCTTTAACCTCCTCATCAACCTCCTCAAAGAAAGGATCCTCAAGATGAGATGAAGAATGATGAGGGTATGGAAGAAGATGAAGAATCATGAGGAGTGAAGAACTCATCAAACTGAACATGTGTTCAAAAAATAATGTCATGAGTATCAGAATCTAGAAATTGAACAGCTCTCATGTCCTCACAATACCCTACAAATATCAAGGGTTTCTCTTCTTGTCTAAATCTTTCCTTTTCTTCTTTGGCACAAGGCCTAAGCATGGCTCAGAAAGACTCAAAGAAATGAGACATCTGGCTTAGTGTTGGACCAAAATTCCTTTGGAGTCAAATGCTCAATTTCTATGTGTGGTGTGCGATTTTGAATGTAGTTAGCACAATTAATTGCTTCTGCCCAGTAGATAAGAGGTAAATCTCTATAATGAATCATATAGTTAGCCATTTCCTTCAGAGTTATATTCTTTCTTTTTACTAAGACATTCTGTTGTGGAGTATGAGGAATAGAATGCTGGCGAATAATGCCTTGAGTTACCAAAAAATTAGAAAACTCATTGCTGAAGTACTCCCTCCCATTATTAGTGTGAAGGTTCTTTATGCAATTAGAAGATTGTTTCTCGACAAAATCCTTGAAGAATTTGAAGTGTGAAAAAGCATCACTTTTGTACTTGAGAAAATAAACCCAAGTACGCCTCGAGAAATTATCAATAAAGGTAAGTTGCATACTTAGCTCTATTGAAAGAGGGGGTAGGAAAAACCATAAAGTCACTATGCACAAGCTCAAGTGGTGAAGAAAATATCTTGGACAAATTCTTAAGAAATGGATCTTGGTGTTGTTTCCCTAATTCACATCTAGAGAAAACTCCCTCAAGGTAATAAACTCTAGGAAGACCATTTACCATACCAACGAGTGCTCAAAATCCTTCAAATATATGTAATTGAGATGTCCAAATATTTCATGCCAAAGTTTACTCTTTGAATCTGCATAAGAAATCAATCATGTCCCTATAGAGGAAGTGTCATAAAAACCCTCAAAGTGATATAGTATAGAACTATGATCAACAATACCTTGAGCAACAAGTGAATGAGGCTCCAAAAAAGTTTGTACTTCTGTCCCATGTGGTGTAAAATTCACTTTTATTCCCTTGACCAAAATGAAAAATTTGATATACATAAAGAAAATTTATGGTAATTTTAGGAACATACAATTAATATTGGATACTTTCCACCATCAAGGTGTATATCACATTTTCCCTCAATAGAAAGAAAGGAATAATCTCCAACTTCAATTTTGAAAGTAGAACTCAAACCTAGAGAAACAAAAGACTCCTTGGAAGAAGTCATGTGATGAGAAGCACCAGAATCTATAACCCAACTATCTATAAGTGGTGTCTAAGATATCCCAACAACATTAATTTCTTTACCATGTTCATTAGAAGGAGCTGGGGTGGAGATAGAAATTTTGTGTTTCTTTACTGCATCCTCTAAGGCTTGCATTCACTTATAACACCTATGTTCTTCATGGCCACTACCCCCATAAAAAGAACATGAAATGCTAGACTTATTCTGGGATTTAACAGACTCCCTGGGTTTAGAGTTGTTTTCTTTGGGTTTAGGAGCAATTTTGAGATGGAGAAGGGGTGGATTTGGTTTTAATTTTTTGTTTTCCCTTTCCCTTAGGATTATATGTAACTAGTGCATTTTGAGAGATGGAAGACTCAAGGTGAGACAATTTGGATTCTTCCCTAGTAAGTCTTTCACAAAATGTTTCTAAGTCAGGGAATTTTTAATGTGTCACCTAAGGCATCCATGCTAGAGAAAAAGTTAGAAGAATATATTTGAAATGGTCCTCTCAACTTGGATAGAATCAAGTAAACACACTCTTCATGTTTCTTATCTCTTCCACTCCCCTTCAATTGCGTCAAAAAAATGCTTAAACTTGGTAAGATAGTCTATAATTATTGGAAAATCTTTTAGGATTAAGAGAGGTGATCTCAATTTCAAGTTTCATGACTCTCATATGATCCACATTACCACATAAATCCTCCAATTTTTCCCATATTTTGAAAGGAGAGTCACATTTTACCAAATGAAACAAAAGAATGTTACTTACATAAGTTCCTATCAAATCCATACACTCATCAAATTTTCACTGGTACTCTAAAAATTTCTCATATTCTCTATTGAATACTTGTTATTTTGAAGAAGCTAAATTCCATAATCATTTCCTCTTAATTATTGTTTCCATTCTTGGTTTCCATGTGTGGTAATTATGTGTTGTTAATGGATTAACATGACCTAGTGCAGAAGTAGATAAAGACGTCATCCTAAAAAAAAAAGAACCAAAAGAAATGAAAGCAATGCACCAAGAACCAAGCTATAATGAGTGCGTGTTACAATATGATACTTTTTAATTATAGTGAAATTTTCAAAATAAATATTTCCAATGGAAAGAGCACGAAAAAACAAGCACTTTTGCAAAAAATAGCACTCAAATCCAAGTTACCGATCAAAACATCCAAGCTTTCCAACTCAATGAAATATAATGAGAACGGGTCCATTGCTTATATAGGAAAGGAATAACAATCTAAGAATCAATCAAGGTCGTTAGATCACGCCAAAAATCAAGGAAATAAATAGTCATCAAAGAATTAGTCAAGATCATAGATTTAGGAGAGAAGTAGACTTAAAGGATCTAGTTAATACCATAGATCAAGGAAAGAACTTAATACCTAATAACTATATAATATCCCCCTAATCATCTAAATAAATAAAAAGAAATATTCCACACAACCAAAGTGTTGAGGAGAATACATCAAGTCAATAAAGTACTGGTAACATGACTTAGGTAAGGCCGACGCTAACTGAACATCCTTTTAGGAATCTTTTGGATTTCCTGGAATTTGGACTTGACCATCAGCTCGCTTATCTCCTCTCTATC
>CM034151.1:271835793-271846740 GCA_019776745.2 Taxus chinensis | reverse complement strand
AGATATATGAAATATGTTTCCAACTCTGCAATCAAACAACTAATCGCTCAATCTTGGGACTTGTGGCATTTACGCCACTATGCTGACACCTCCTGGTAATCTTTATCCTGTTACACGGACCATGCCTCTACATAGAACAAATTTTGTGCCAATTGAAGAAGACATGCTCTTTCACCCCGATACATGGCCTTGGCCCCTACACGGTACCAAGAAATATATGTTGGTGACTGTACTCCATTGCATGGATTTTTCCTCTACATGACACAAGTACCTGACTGAAAATGACAAATAGGTACTCTGTTGCACGACCACAAATAGCCTCTACACATAGTAACATTCTGAACCATTACTAGATGTCACTCACTAATTAGCTACCATTATGGTGTCTGGACTACGCCTCTTCACAGAATGAATATAAGAGATGATACTAAGAGCTCAACAATGATGACTCCTACCTGCTACACAGCCACTACCTCTACATGGTGCGAATTCTTTTGTTGATGATGACTATCAGGTACCATCATGCTGCAAGGCCACAATGAGCCTCTACACAGAATGAAGATCCGACCCGATGCCAATTCCATGATGATCAACTACCATTCTGCTGCACGGTCTCAACTGCTACACAGAATGAATATCTGAACTAATGCCAGGATATGATGACAATCAAATTCCTCTCTATTGCACGTCCATGATGCCTCTATGCAGAGTGATGATATGAGATGATCTCCCATGAGCTCAATAATGATGACTTCAACCCACTACATGGCTGCTACCTCTACTTGGTGTTACTACCTCATGTTAATGTCGACTATCAGGTACTACTTTGTTGCACGGTTCTATGTAACCTCTATGTAGAGTAAAGATCCAACCTAATGTTAGATGTCAACGGTGATCAACTACCATTCTTCTGCACGGTCATGATGGCCTCTTCATAGAATTAGGATCTAATCTGACACCAAATTAGTTCACTATCTACACAAATGGTAAACATATTTCCAAGATAAATATGAGTAACCAAGCTGTAATAGGAACTCACAAGCTTATTAGGAGATAAATAGAGAAATCCAAATTTAAATGCAAGAAAAATACTGAGTATGATGAACCTGTCCCTCAGTCTATCCCACATATCTAGACCCCAAGTGTCAAGTTGAAGCAACCCACTACTGAATCATCCTGCTGAGATACTAACCTACTTGTAGAATAGCAGGTTTGCCGGTAAAATGCACCAAATTTGATACCAACTTGAGCTGGTGATCTCATATGTCTTCTCTGATACCAACTTGATCGGTAAATAGGGGTAAAAATTTTAGACTACCCATGGACCCCTATAGGCACTACAATATTTTATACTCCATAATTGCTATCAACTTCAATTGTAGAATGCAATGTAAAATGAAACACATACACACTACATAGAAACTGATAACGAAGTTCGGCATTGCCTACGTCTCTGGGTTTATATGAACCGATTCATTACGCTTCTAAATGTAAACAAGTACAATGAAGTAATGAATCTTTATGTGGATACCAGTGAACATGTCTATCTGATACCCAATTGATATTAGTATAGGGATTATTCCCTTGTGATAGTTATAGGGATTCCTCGCACTTGATCACATACCCAGCTGATTGCATATGAATATGGACCAGATTAATAAGAGTTATCACAATACAATAGAGAATTGGAAATATGAAGACACGTTGCTCTGTCTTCCGAGAAGTAGAAGCTCAACTAATGATGACCGTTGCAGAATTATATGTCTTCAATAATATTCCTTGTATGAGAGGCATGTTCGATGATGACTCCATATTGACACCAACACTGATATGACTTCCATACATTGAAATGGTGTTGAAACACCTCCAAAATGGGAAGATAAATATATCACTAGGAGCATAGGGAAATTTGGAGCATTTTCCCTTTTTACATCTAAGGCTAATTTTGAGCCTAACTCCCTTTATAGAGTGATATATAAAGTTTCTCTTCTATAGCCTATGGTTGTACACACACTTAGAGCAACTAGTAAAGCTCTCCTTATGTCCTATGGCCTTATAAGAGGAGACTTACTCCGAATAGACTTATTTTGGGAAAATACGACCATGAGCCTTTTTATCACGTCAGAGGCATGGCTACTGTGAACTAGATCTCTTACGACTACGGCCTCCAGCTTGACCAGCTTAACATGCTTGTCACATGTGTCGCTCAATGCCAGCATGATGTTTTGGAGGTTCACGTGCTTGTCATCTGTCTCTTACCTCTCCCTGTTCCCTCCTGCTTCACCTACGTGTCTTTCCATGGCTGCGTATCATGCATTGTACTAGCGGTGTCTTTTTTTGGAAGGACTCTTCGTATATTGGCGATTTGTTTTTTCTCATTTTTTTCCAACTGGTGTCTTATGTTCTTGTCTGCTATCAATTTCCTTCTACCACCCTCCTTATAACCTTCATGCGGAGCGTCCCCATCAGGCACAGGTTTGTTTGCATGTCTGTCTTTTCCCCCCTGAAAGTGATTTCTTGTTTTTTTCTGTAACTTTTGTTGCTTTCTTAATGTCAGTTTTTAATAACTTAAGATTTTCTTACTGCTATGACAATGAGGAATAGGATTTTAAGCATCCACATGTAACTTAAAATACATCTTCTAAATTTTTTTGTGATCCCAGATCTGATAATGAGAAATTCAAAGCTTAAATCTCAAAATCTGAAATGACTAATGTAACCCTAGACCTAAAACTTAGATCAAAACTGAAAAATGAAAGCAGACAGTTCTCAATATGTAAATCTAAAAGTGATGCTATTGAATTAAATTACAAAAAAATGCAAAAACTGGAAACTGAAATTTCTACAAATGTCAAACGGATTTTTGGGGAAATCGGGAAGGAAACATAACTTTTTTTGGATTGAATAACATGGGATACCACACCATGATGATTTTAGATGTTCCCTGCTGTAGGTTACTTGAGCATGAGTGTGATTTGAACCAGTTCTGCACATATACAAATGTTATGGTTTAAGTACCGTTTAACCATTACACAACAACCTGGGGGACTAGAAGGGAACATTACTTTAATATTTCTGAAAAGAAATAAAATAGTACTTACTTAACCGAAGGATATTTATTTTACTGACAGGGTATGAATGCCTACCCTGAATGCCTATTCAGGCATAACCCAGGGCAATATCGACATTAGCTTGGCTGAAGACATTCTTAAGGCCTATGCAGAAGAGCTTATTTCTTCTAAAGGCATTGCCTTACCCCACTCCCTTACACAAATTGTGAAAGCATACACAAGGTATGCCAATTGTTTGACAAAATTCTTCAAATAAACCTAGACGATGCAAGCTTTAAAAAAAATTAGCATGTAACCATACATGACGGTTGTGAATGCTTCGAAGGCATGAATGCTAGCTAAGTTGAGGAAACTATAAAATGTTTTCAAGGGATTACAGCCACTGTGGTTGTGGTTGTTTTTTTCTAGGTTGTGCTACCTTGTATTTTTGGGGCTTTTTTGGGTAAGGTCTCTCCCAGGTGCTTCTGTATTCAAATATTTTTTACATGGTTAAAGCTGATCTTGCTCACCATTGTGGATACTTCTAGGAAAGAGTAGGTGGATTAGTTGCTTACCTGAAATAAGGTGGGTTGAATTTCTAGAGCCTTTCACTTTTTTGCCTTTCCAACTCGTAAGTAAACTCGAGTATATCATTTTGGAAATGAGATTAAAAAATTTAAAAAAGTAAATAGCATCAATCATCCAGTAGAATGGATGTATAAGGAGCTCCTATTCTGAAAAATAGTCCAGAAATGGAACAGGCAGAGCATGTTTGCTGATATCAAAGCAATAGGGGATATATGTGGCCTTAAAAAATGGGATTGGCACTGTATTACCAGCAGTATATATAAATAATAGCTATGGAAACATTACAATTATTAAATCTCAGGACAAAAGAAAGGAAAAAAACAATAGAAAATCATACATCAGGAAAGGAAAATGTTAACTAAAGCAAAAGAAAAACAAGTTACGCTTAACATAGAGTCTAGTGTATAGGACATAAAAATCCAAGAAAGGTATAATTTCTACCTTTCCACAGGTACCACACTTTGGTTAGAAGAACTCCTAAACTCTGAACGAGTAAGATACCTTATCTTCAAGACCAAAACCTTAACGACCAATAGTGGCAACACTCTTTAGTGTGCCTCCAACAATAAGAGGACTTGGCTGAGCTTCAGTATCATATCCTTGTTTCTTTCTACAAAGAGTCTTCCCATGAGAATGTGCCCCTGGCAAAGGATGGGGAGAAACTGAAGCATCTAGATCATTTGATGTTCCTAACACTATCCCCAAGATTGATGAGGTCGCCTGAGATCCAACCTCTTTCATTTGAACCATGGTAGGAATGTTTGCAAAATCGATTAGTAAATCAAACAAATGGAAACTAGAAGAGGAACAAAAGAGCATAGATTATTATGCCTGCTTCCATGGTCAGATCATATTTCAATGTCTCCATGGTCTAGATTGTGAAGAAACAGCATATCTCTGGCACCATTTTGTAAAGGGGTCAGGTAGCTTTGTATGGGAAGCCTGGGATCACTCTTATTGGTTTACTATTTTAAATCAGAGTTAGTTGTCTACATAGATAGCATCAGAAGCCACGCTGCAACTGACATCAGTCTAGAAATAATTCAAAACATATGCAAGTCTTAGAACATAGGCAGCACTTACAGATTGGAAAAGAGATGAATTCCATTTTCTATCTTTGTGCATAACCATGTGGGTGTACTGGGAAAATGTATTTAATTCATGTGTTTGTAAATTGCAAGTGGTATTGAAGACCAGCACATTCATAGCCATGCAAAGATAGGTAGCCGTTCCAACTAAATTCCAAAAAATTTAAAACATATCCATGGACCATATCCAACATACCATGAAACAACTTGAGAAAGTAGATTTGTTCATGTGGTTTGCCATTTCCACCTGTAGTCTCTGCACTAAGACGGTCTCTTATATTCATCAAGCAATCTGCGAGTGATATCATGTTAAAGTTTAGAGTTTTTTCCAAGCTCCACAATATTTTTGTGTACGAGTTAAGTGGAATTGGCATCAGCATTGCATAGCCATCAAGACGGAAGCTTTTGCTATTTAACTGGTAAAATGGAATATTTACATAGACTTTCTTCTCAAGCCTAGGAGCCAAAACTTTTGGCCTTATTTTACACCCCATGGGACAAGGAGAGTGTATAAGCTCTTCCTACTGTGTGACTGGTAGAAAGGATTTTTTACTTAAAAAGAGAATAAAATATTTTTATTTATGTCATGGAAATACTTGCATTACCTATTCAACATCATCAATACAAGAAACGCACACGATGCCTGGCACCTTATGCATCACATGGTACTTGCTGAAAAAAAATTAAAGATACCTTGACCAAGAAATTCCCACCTTCCCTCAAACCCTCCACAAAAAATAGAAAAAATAATGGTACATGTGGTGGCTCGGGGCAATTTCCCCAGTCACTTGTGAAATGAAAAATTCATAGGAGAACTTAATGGACACCAACTATATAATTCTGAACTAATCAATAAAAAATATTGACTTAGCATTTCCTTGTTTTTTCCCTCAAATTCCATCATCAATCATTTAATTTCATCTTAAAATTTTTAGGAATATATTGTCACTTCTGGGCTACACCAATACATCTTAATTTAAATTAATTGAAATTTTTAATCACTATATCACATTCAATCATCGTATAGAAAATATAAGATTTTAAAGATATAGCCCAATATTTGTGAATGTGATAAACAAACAAGCCTTCCCTTGTTAGGGCCATGTTATGAATCTAATTGCTTTAATCCCCACTAAGTTGGTGCATAAGTGCTAGCATTACTGCATCAACAGACTATCTGCATGATTTAGATTTTTTTACTTATTTTGATTGGGTAAGGCAGAAGGATCAAACACAATATCCAATGCCTATTAAAATGCCAACGTTCAAGCTTGGCCATAGAGAGATTGTCCAACAGGAGGTGTGCACCACTTGCCATAGATAGGGTGACCCTGCTGAGTATATTTAAATTTGTATTATTTAATTTATGGAGCATGTACAACACCCCATGCAATTTGTAGCAGTTGTATTTATCTGAAGATGAAAAACGTTGATTTTTTATTGTAATGGTACCTTGATGTTGTATCCACTTTAGGTGGTAGCTTGATAAATAGAATGTACTAACTTCAACATCTATGTATAATCATCATTGTCAGAAAGCAACTGTGTAAATATCTAACTTTAGATTTGACATAAATGAGTAACAACACAGAGTAAGTAACTAATTCAATGTATACAAATTAAAGATGAAACATTGCCCCTGGAGTAGCTTACAAAAATGTGAAATTCAAGACAATAGATAGAAAGAAGACTGAAATGCAATGGCAGCCAAAATATCTAAATTTATTTACAAAATCAAAGATGACAAAGGTTGTTTTTGTTTACCGTAATGGTAAATTGATATTGTATCCTTAGATACAATGTTATAACTTCGGCATCAATGTGTAATAATCATTGGAAGACAATCACTATGTAAATGTACAAGTTCACATTTTGCTAAAACAGAAATGTGCAACAACCTTGAAAGGTTCATTTTCTATTCAAAACTCAATTCCTGGAATGAGGTGCAACTAGAGAGGAAATCTCTTGCATCATGTAAGAGGCTTGTCTTATGTCGACAAGAGCAACTTATTTTCCATATAGATGGGAAAAGCTTGCTCTTATGATGTGAAGGCATATTATGTTGTCAATTGAAAAGAGTAGTATGAGAACTTGTTATTTTAAGATTTAGCAATCCTTAAATGAAATCTAAGAATGAACAATGCTTCAATTCCTGTAAAAAACAAAATTTTCAGAATGTTAGAGGTTTATGTTACACTGTGTATATGTGGAAATCTAAAAGAACTGATATTTAGAGAATATTTAACTTTAAATAAATTTATACTAAATAAAGGATCACAAGTAGAGAAGTTTGACTGGATTTTTGGATAGTAGGGAAAATAAGACACAGTCACCCCCTAATGAAAAATTTGTGCTATCTGAGCAATGCACTATGAAAACAAACATAAATATGCATTAAAAAAACACATGAATGTAAGGAATGCCTCCTAATGCAAAAGCTCTGGTATCTGAGCAATGAACTATGAAAACAAGCGTCAATAAACAGTAGAAAAACACAATGTATGCAGAAGTATTTTATATGAAAATTAAAATATTACCTCTAGACTGCTTTCTATGCTCTACAAAATAATATGGCTGCAAAATGGTACTTTTGTTTGTCCATAAATATAGAAATTTATTGGAAAAGATTCATAAAAAACCTGGTATTATACATCAGCTTAGAACAATCCACAAAAAACCTTACATTGCCTTCAACACACCCAAGGTATCGGTCGCTCTAGTAGGTTAGAAGAGTCAGAAATACATCTGCCATTATGTGATTATCCTTTGATATAATGCTTATATTATAGCCAAACAGATAACATTCCTCACAAAAAAAAAAACAAATACTATATGAGCAGAACAAAAACCAATGTGGGATTTTTCCATACATATGTAACACTTCTTAGTTTTAAGTTATCATATGCATTAACCTCTCTCCTCTTCAATCTTAAACATCCTTTTACTTCTTTCATAATTTTTTCCAATCTCATTTAGTTATTCTTGTAAACAGGATCTTGATTGCATGGCATTTTGACCTTGTATCAAAAATACCTTTCTAACATACTATGTACCCTCCACCTTTTATAGGTACTTTAAACATGGAAACCACATTCGACACCGTAGCAGCACAAATTACAACAAATTGTACTCGCATACAAAATTTGTTATCTGAATGTGTCGAACAACAATGCACAGAAGCCACAAATGTAGACGACACCTTGCAATCTCTGTAATGTTGCATACCCAACAAGAACTACATCAAACACAGATTTCACTGCAGCAATCATCCATAGCCAATGAAGACATCATCCACATTCTAAGAGAAAAATTTTTACATACAGTTCTATAAATCCTCCCCCCCCCCATAACAACAACCCCCCCCCCCCCCCCAAAAAAAAAATAAAAATAAAAATTAACACCCCTATTGTACATACCCCAAACTATGTGGTTTCTTGTTTACCTGTGTAACTTATGTTTATTGATTAATGTTAGTTTTTGGTAACATACAATTTTCCATATATTGCTCCATTTTTCTCAGTTTTTATTTTATTTTGTTTCTTGATGTTGTTTTAATTTTCCTAACAAAGATAAAAAATTACTTGGACGTATCCATATACAACTCTCATAATGTATAAACATTTACAGAAACTCTACAGTGCATACATTTTTGGTTTTGTGTAAAGAAAGGCAATGTAAAAAACAAAACTACAATCTCAAACAATATTTGTCTATAACACAGTGTTAGTTGTTTCTAAACTTAAAATTGACCCAATCTTGTACGCCAGAGGAACTGAAATAATATACTCAAAACTATCTTGTAATGCTTTTATACGCTTGATGATCTATATATATTTATGATGGTTTTAGCTTCACAACAATTTAATGATTGCAGCCCTTCACCTTGCATTTCGTCAAGGTATTTTGTCTACAATTTTTTTTCCATCTGTTACGTTTTCCATCTATAGTTTTTTTTGGAAAATCGAAATGTTTTGATGATTGTAGTTCTTTACCTTGCATACCACATAGGCATTTTGTCTACAGAAAAAAATGTATATCACAACTCTTTGGTTATTTAATGTATAACAAGAAAGGCTACAAGCTATATTATTTGTGCTTTTATATAAACAACAAGATTTATTGGTTATTATTTGTGCTGGCAACTCAGGACAACAATACAGTAATGTTGAAGTTATTAGGGATCATTTTTATTGAAAAGCCTATAAAATCTTGTCTTCGGTTACTCTATGCCTCTAAGCAGTTACTACTGAACACTTATAACTAGAATGTTAGGAAGATGGGAGCAAGTGTACGCACATAAAGAAAAACAATTGAATAAAGGAAGTTGTTGTCATTGGTTTTGTAAGAAAGAATCAGAACAAAAATAGATTTCTACATATAATTAATTGTCTACTTCGGTTTAGGTATTTACAATCCATTCATACATTTGCATCATTGTATCATATAAAGAAATGGCTAAGTTAGAACAAATTTGAAATGTATATTGTCTTCCGTTAATTGATTTTGATCTGGAGAGTCTTAGGGTTAAACACTAACCCACATTTATGACGGCATTTGAATTTGAAGCCAAGACACAAAGAAATCTCTAGTGAAAGTTATGCACCATTCATCGGACGTAAGGTGACCCGAGGTTAGGTCTTAAAATGAAAAGGTTTATAGAGTTCAGATCAAATAGATGCAGGAGGAAATAGTTTGGCTGGTCATTGAGAATGCAGTGTCTATGTTGTTTGGCAACTTCTCTTCTGCATTCTTTCTAGCCTTGTAGTTTTGGGATGAACCATTCTAGAGTCTAGCAGAGTATATTGTTGGTCATAGATACAGAAGTTGACATTCTTTGGTTTTGATTGTACCCTAGGGAATTAAAAGAAAATTTTAGAGAAATGGTTACCAAGATGTAGAATGAAATTTATTCTTATGAAAGTTCCATCTATTCGTGTGTGAATACCAAAGTTACTCTGTAATGTGAATCTAATATATATCAAGGCTTGATTGATAGCTTAAAATTCTGTGTGGCATATTTATAATGGGTAAATGTTAATGCTTATAAAAATATTCATATCGTCTACCACTAAATGAATAAAAAATACAGTAGGCGATGCAGTTTTGATTCATTAACTTGAAACATACAGCATAAGTAGAGATTTGAACTTTGGAGATGGCCATACAGATATCAAGTGTCAATTAGGTTGACATCAAGTATGGAGTATGAGGTTATATCTTACGGGGTTTGATCCCAGGTCTTTTATTTGACAATGCCTACACCAGTCAACACAATCTAAAATGGCCAAAAAACAAATCATTGCAATCTTTGACATAACATCCTGTTCAGGCATTCCATCTACAGTTTTCTTTTCATGGTGTAATACCTATTCTCTTTAAATAAAGAAATTCATGCTACACCAAAGCAGGTCAGGTCCCCCACGGCGTAAACTTGCTCCCCTCAGAGTGACCACTAGTAGGATAATTCATCCTTTCTGCTATAATGACAAGGCTAATTTTAGCCGGGTGTTACATTTGTGGTTTTAAATAACCATTTAAATATGGGGTTTTAAAAATGGCACTAGCTATTAAAAATATTCAACCATTTAAATCCACGTAGTGGATAATAATTTACATGGGCTTAAAAAGAATATTACCACCACATAGTTTTTAAATGCCACTCCATACGTGGCTTTTACTTTTTGACTTGGTTGGTCCATCATGGCCATGTAGGCCTACTCCTCGTAACCGCCACTTTCCACATGGGCCTCCTTCACATAGTATTTGGGGATCATTTACAATCCCACTTTGTGGGTTTTTAATATTTTATTGGGATCTTGTTAAAGACTTAGGCCACTGTTTTCTAACCGTGGTTGTGGCCATATGAATACCCCTTTTTCCGCCACGTAATGGCTATGTTAAGACTTCCAATTATAGTGTGGTTAGTGTATTGTAAAGGTGGACGATGAGGTATTACGGCCCACTAAACTGGAAAATATAGCCTGCCATATCTGTAGCTCAAACTTCCAATTAGGAACGGAGAATAGTATATCCCAAACCAATAAAAAACTCAACCCATATAATAATGAGCTTTCCATAAACACCGAGCTAAATAATAACTCTTCCAGTCGAGCTATAAGGTGAACTTGCCTAGTTAATGAATAACTCGTCGAGTTGATGAGATAACTAGTGAAATGAAAACCAAGTTGGCTTGATATGAATTCTCGATCATTGTGGTGGTA
>CM034151.1:271818173-271835573 GCA_019776745.2 Taxus chinensis | reverse complement strand
GATGGGATAGAAGTGAAAGAGGAAAGGTAAGGAGATAGATCATGCTTAAGAGATACGCTTAAGTAAGATTGCCAGCCAAGAAGGTTGTTTTAAGTAGAGATCTCTCAAGCCAAAGAAGAAGAATGATGAAAAAATACTGAGCGTGTACACCACAACGGAACAGGAAATGAAAAGGAGGGTAATAACAAGGAAAAACAAAGGGGTATATGACATGAGTGATGGAGGAAGGTATGCAGCATAAATGGAGAGTGTAAGGAAGAATTCTTAATACGGATGCCACCGTAACGAGTGAGTGAGGATGTCAGAGCGTTAAGAAGAAGTTATGAAGTAGGAATATTTTTCTATCATTGAATGGAACAGAAAACAATGGAGTTTATACATTGGCATGATCTTAAGAAAGAGATGCATTGTGATTAAGAAACCTATGTGTAATGGATGATTAAGTAAGATCGTCAAGCCAAAAGAAAGAATGAAAGGGAAATGGAACCATTAAAATAAGGTAGTGAAAAGGAATTAATGACAACACAAAAATTAATGGCCCGGGTGGATGACACGTGAAGTTCAAACAAAACAACGGGAGAAGAAGGAAGAGGGGTGAGGAGAGCGTGGAGGATAAGATGAGGTGATTTTTTAGGAGAAAATTGGTTTGATAAAGAGGGCTAGGAGAAGGAATGGTCAACAGGACATGATCACGATGCAGACCTTGTCCAGATGACAGTCTACCTCGGGAGAGTGAGTAGGGTTTCTGTGCCACGCGGAGGATTACGTAGATGTTTGCCAGCTGGGGATAAAGGTCTGAGATGGGTGACGAAGAGGATAATCAATAATGGTGGGAGGATGAGGCAGATGTGGATAATGACTGCCTACTTGAGAGGTACCCTTACGTAGAATTCACAAACTGTAATGGAGGTCAAGTAGAATCCCAAAACGAATAATGCAAAAAACTATTGCTTGAAGATAATAATTATTCATGGATTATGGATTGATGTTGATAGGGGGACATCTTAAGATAAAAGTATGGATGCAGATTTTTTGATATGAAATTTTATTTCTAAGGAGATAATTGTGATAAAGATGACTTTGATGAAATGAATGTCATAACCATAGCCAGGTGCTGAGTAAGAAATTAATGCTTTTAACCTAATAAGGAAGTAAAAGAAAAGGGAGTACTTCAAGACATTGCACTTGCCAGCCGATATCAGGTGGTTAGTACATAACTAATGAGATTTTGTTAAATCACAAGACCAAGAGGAAGATATGGATGAAATAGCTCATTAATCCTAATGTCGACAGATAAAGGAATTGGAGGAGAGTATCTTGTATGTGGAAGAAAAAGGTTCTCCAAAGATGGTTATTCCTTAATTTCTATGCCCAGCTTTAGGAAAAAGGGGAAGAATAGATTAAAAGAAATTGATCAATCAGGAGCTTTTTGGGAATGTTGATAAAAGTGAAGGCTGATTGATGTGGAAAACCTTTCCCAATGCCATAATAAAAGATAGCCATCCTCCTTCTAGGGTATGGTCTACTTTATACAAAATATGAATGGTAAGAATAATATATATGATAGTCGTCCTTTGAGGGATCAATCTATTTCTCTTGATTTTTCTTTTGACTTTGATTTGCATTTTTTTTGCACAATTGTTCTTCGAGGGATCATTCTATTTTAACAAACTTGAACTTGATTTTGCATATATGAATTGTATCTTTTCATAGGGAAGAGTTGAGGATAGCTAGGTAGACCACCTAGGAGGGGAGAATGAATGTACAAGAGACACCCCTAGACCCCTCTACATGAGTACAATAGGAAAATGAGATGGTTATGGAGGTAATGATCATGGGGCTTTCACAAAATGGGGGACAAAATATCATATGAATATCGATGAGTAGAGCATGGTACTCATTGTTCAAGGTCATGATAGTAGTGACGGTTTATGTAGACCACATATTCATATCTTACAATGACAGATGGAAGGTGGTAATGCAGGAGGAATGGTCTAAAGATAAGACTTACTCATAAGGGTGTGACACACTAACAATAGAATGGTCGTAAGTGCAAGCATTAAGGGTTCAAATCTATAGTTTACCATCAAGAGAGGATAAACGAAAGCTCTAGACCCTACTAGAGTGATAATATTGGTCTTGATCTAGATTAGGAGAAAATTTTCCATGTGACTTCTTTTCTAACCGGTAGTGACATTTTGATTTCTTAGAACTAGGTCAACTATTTTAAAAATCGCAACTCTTGATGTGTTATTTAAGCACATTGGATACAATATTTATAAAACATTGATGGTGTCAAGAGTGAGAAGACGATGTCGTCTAATAATTCAAGTTTGCATATATTAGTCGTTCCTGAGAATCTTCATTAAATGAAGTGTGAGGGACACACATAAGATGGATTTGGATTCAAGGGGAAGAATGGCATCAGAGACGTATACCAGAGAAAATGGAGTGGCTCATTGGAAGTTGGATGCTAGTGCAATCAGGCCCATAGGGAAAAGGGAAGGTAGCGATGTAAATTTTCGTCTTGCTATGATCATAGTTTTAGCCCAAGATATTCAAAGAGTTTTATTAGTAACTCCTTGAACCATTAGAACTTGAGGATATACAGGGAAGAAAAGCTAAGTTGGCTTTTAAATGTAATCGTTGATCTTTTTAAGGTCTTTGTTTTTAAAAGATTTTCCATTTTTTTATCCATACTAAGTTTATGAGGAACGTCAAAGCGACAAAATTTATATGTTCATATAAAAATTAATGATTAGCTAGATTTAGTAGACGGTGAGTGGATTGCCGCCACCCATTTAGGGTGAAATACTCAGTAGTAGTGATGCTAGAATGATTGTTGTTTGTATGAGAGAGGATTTATTAACCACATAATATCAACGGCCCATTTATGAAAAGGGCCATACATCTTGGCAGGTTTTAAAGCTTGTTAGGAATACGATAAGGTTCGAGTGTTGTTTAACATTTTAGCCTTTCTTGACATATTCAACAACAATCTGATTTACAATAAGGCCAATAATATCCAAGATGAAGAACACGTTTCCAACACGACAATTGACTGAAATTCCCACCACAATACCATTGTGAACGTCTTGGATAATAGCTCTAAAGTTTGCATGGAAGTGAAGGCATTATGAGAGTATATCATCAAATACATGCTTTAAATAAACCCCCAAGGATACATAACAAGTACACGTTGGATAAAATATCTCTTTATCATTTTTAGAAAGATCAAAGGGAGTAATGGTTTTGATAAATAATCAAAAATTTGTGAATACCAGATATCTGACAAATTAGATTCAACCAAATGAATCTGAGATTGTCATAGAATGGTTATTTACGATGAGGTATAATAACCAAAAAAAATCTTGGATTCTTGCAGTTTTCCACGGGATCAGGGCCGTAAGGGATGGGTCATTGTATGCACAAAAGGATTGGTCTAATGCGAGACATATTGAATAGTGTAAGAATTGAAGGATTTAAGACATCGATGCGAAATATCACGCTATTGTTCTAAAATCATTTTTACACTGATCTTCACCAGTGACCTTCTTTAATTATTACGTTAGATCACCAAAAAATGTCAAGGATTGAACGCCTAGAAATTATAGCAGTTTCTAGTCCTAGTATAAGGGCTTTTGTATTCTGCCATATTGGTTTTGTACATTCAAATCTAATTTGAAAGCTAAGGGGATTGGGGACCCCAAGGATAAAAAAACTCCTACCCCTCTGCCTTGCTGGAATTTGAACCATCGAGAAAAGAATCATTTTTAAAGGGGATCATGGTAAATTGATTTATTTATTCATCTGGAAATGAATTAGAAGTAGTATGTGTATTTGAAGATTGGCCTTGGCTAATTGATCCTTAATAGCATGACCTTAATTGCTTTTGAGGAATTATTCCAGGTCAAGCCAGCCCTGATAGGAGCCCATCAAGTGATATATTGTTGTGATATGGCTTAGATGCATCACTTTGAGGGGTTTAAAGTTAGTCACAATATAGTTTTTTATGATTAAGAAGATAGTGTTGATGTTTTGATGCAATGAAGAAATAGCGCAACATAATTTCTCCACTTCAGAGTATTGTTTCACAATCAGGAGAGTACGAGGATTAAAAAAGGCCTCTCAACATCACTGATTACACGGTGTGCTTACATAGCTCCTAGAGCATGATCAGTTACTAAAACATATAAATAGAAGGGTTCTCCTTCACGTGGAGGTGTGAGTATTGGTGGAGATAAAAAATATCACAAGTTTGATCCCAATCAAAAGTTATGTATTTTTGAAGAAGGTGATGAAAGGGCTAACAACGATTAGAAAGTTGCGATATGAAGTGACAACAGTTTGGGAGTCGACCTCTTGAAAGACTGCCACGTTACTGAGATTGGAAGGAGGAGCATTTCGAGAGATGCTTTGATTTGTATTGGGGTCAACCTCAATGCCTATGATAAGAGACAATGAAGCCAGGAGTTCCCTAAGAACTCAAAAAAAACATCACAGATTGAGATGAAGGGAGAAATGAATGCAGACGCTTGAAAGTTCTCAAAGAACCAAAATGGTCACATCATGTTAGATTTTGATAAGAGGTCCTTTCACACCTAGTACTCTTACAGTTTGATGTATAAGAGGTAATAAAAGATATATGTCATGGCCGTTGGATATGAGCCCAGCATTCTTTAAACCAAGGGGATGACCGATAACAAAGTATCCAATGGGGTGATAAAAGATGTCTGTGCTGATTTCAGGTGTCATCAGAATCTGATTAATAACTAGAAAAATGTCATTAAAGAGAGAATCTCATGCCCCGCTTTCAGATCTACAGTTGGTCAATACTTGGAAGAGGGAAATCATCTTTAGGACATCGAGGTAAGATCTCAAAAATAAATACATATAAAAAGCTTTCCGGACGCTTGTAGATGGGTACAATGTTAGAACTCATGGGGATGGGATTAATGAGGTTGGCAGATAGGAGAGTAATGCAATTCTTCTGTTCATAAGAAGAGTAAACGCGGATTGCATTTGATTGAAGGCTTCTGAAATTTAACCGGTTTGGCATTGGGATAACAACGCTGCAGGGGTCGAGACCTGGCTGTCCAAATATGACATGTAAATGCTGGACTATGTTTGGACAAAAATGAAGTGAAGGCTTCAGCTCTTTATGTTTAAAGACGTCATGTTTTAAGGATTGTGTGCTCCTGAGGCACTCAACATAGAAATTTTGATCGTGGATTCTTCAGAGATATTGAAGGATTTTCTGCGGATGAGTTTTTTGATCGAGAATCTTCGTCTCCGCATATAAGAGAGATGGAAGTGTTATCATCGAATTGAAAATGTCCATGATAGTGGAATCTTCCTCTACCATTCTTGATATTTAAGGAAAATACTGGGTTATCATTTTGGCTTATAAGTCACCAGTCCGAGAAAATATGCGTAGACCAATCAAAAAAAAAATTAGGGGAATAGGAACCATTGCCTTGATTTGGATCTGTGAGATAATTACTTGGAGAAAAATCATTATCTAAGAATGGAAGGCTAGTTAAAGGAGATAGATTTATCTTAAATCTATAGGATAGTGGAAGTGAGAATAAATATGGTTCTAAATCGGTATATAGCATTCAGATGACAAGACTGTATGAACACTCTGATGGGAAGGAGACTCATATGTTCTAGGATGGTGTATGGTGGGATCCTGTCAGATCCCGCAACCAATTTTTTGACATGATCCTCTGGCTTGAGTACAAGACATATTACCATGAGTGGCCGATTCATAGCACCCCAACCAAACCCCTTCCCATTCCAATGATAGAGGTTATTGTGATTGAATAATGGTTTACTAAGAAATCTGAATCCTGTAATACTGTTTGGCATGAAAACACTTTTCAGTGTTGAAAAGCAAGGTTGATCGCGACGCCATATACTAAATTGGTTGTGAGGGAGAAGGGACAAATGAGACACTTTCCCCCCCATTAGATTGATACATATTGCTTTTATTAGGTTGGCCGAGCGTTTGGCAGAAGAAGGGTATTGAGAGTGAGTAGTTGCTATCCCCTAAAGCAATATTTTTGCATTATAGGATTCGAAACTTTATATGAGGTAGGTAGAATGGAGGACAGAAGACCTGGTGATGCATCAGGAGAAAAATTGGCTTTAGGAACAAGGACATCTTATGTTTATAGATCATGCGACTGTCTGGAAGGGGGATCTCGCCTAGAATAGCATAAGTATTACCCTTCATTTTCATATTTGATACAATGATGAAAAGTAGACGGACCACAATGCATAGCGCTGATCCAAGGACAGCCCATAAAAATCTTATATTTGAATTCTCCTTTAATTGATGTAGAAAATGTTGTGAGGATTTTATGGCCGCCCGGAAGGAAGAACAACCTTTCCTAATGGGTGAGTGACACAGCATTAAAGTCGTAATAAAGGTAGGGGGGGGGGGGGAGGAGATTTGGCACTAATGGTATTGGGAAATTAAGTTGATTGAAGGTAGAGAAGAATGATATTAATACTTGCACGTTGTCAATCATGGGTCGACGGATGCTGTGTCATCGATATCACTGGGATGAAATAAGGGGGGGTGGGGGGGGGGGGATAGATCATTTCTTCTTGTGGTATCCTAGGGATTTTTGACTTTCAAATGATATGGTAGCAGATGTTGCGAAGGCCTAGCTAATCCATGAAAGGTTGAGGCTCATCATCGGAACTAGGATCTGTTACCAAGACTCCATAAGAGCTTGTTATGATTTGGGAGAGCTTTGAATGAGGTCTCATAGAGTGACATTTTGACATTGGCCCGTGAGTTTGTTTAATAATGGTATGCTCATAGAGGACGCTTTTGGGGCGGCCATAACAGAGACCTTAGTTTTAGAGGAAGATGAAGGCATTGTTGTGGGATGATGGTAGGATCAGTGATGACAACCTTTGGCTATGATGGAGGTGCGGAGGGAGGGCGCCTTAGATTAGGGATAGTGACATAATCTTAGGGATGGACGTCATGAGGCGGAGTTTAGAGTTATATGGCTTTGAGGGTGGTTATCCGAACAACATTGATTACAAAGGGAGGACAATCCTGAGTCTCCGCGTTGGGTAATATTTTGGTGGCATTGGGGGGTTATATCTTTATTTGGTATTAGAGTATGGACAGATTTCTTATAAAAGGGTGGTTCGAGATGTTTGAACAGACGCATGTTGGGATTTGGAAGTTGATAGAGGATTCATTCGAGAGATTGTATTTTCTGGCGGATGATTTTTTTTTTGATCTTGAGAATCTTCGTCTCCCATATAAGAAGAGAATGGAAAGTGTTATCATCGCATTGAAGAATGTCAATGTAAGGGGAATCTTTTCCTCTAAAACCCTTTCTGATCTTTAGGGAAAATAACTGGGTTTCATTTTTTGGCTTGAATAAGTCACCATTCCTAGAAATATGGAGAACTCAAAAAAAAAATTAGGGGGAATAGGACCATATTGCCTTGATTTGGATCTGTGCGATAATTAATGGAGAAAAATCATTATCTAAAGATGGAAGGATAGTTGAAGGAGATAGATATTATTTAAATCTATAGGATAGTTTGGCATGAGAATAAATATGTTCTAAATCGGTCGTAGATGCCGATGGAGAAGAAATGGATGAAACAATATGATGGATGAGACTCAATGTTCTATGAGGGTGTATGGTGGGATCGTCATTCCCAAACCAATTTTTGACATGATTCCTGGCTTGAGTAAAGATATTACCATTAGGCCCGATCATACACCCCAAACCAAACCCCTTCCCATGCACAATATAGAGGTCTGGTTGATTGAAATATGGTTTCCCTAAGACTCGAAATCAACCTGTATAACTGTTTGGAGGCATGTAAAACAATTTGCAGTGTGAAAGAAGGTTTGCTCAGACCCATAACGAAATTGGTTTTGAGGAAGAAGGGACAATGAACAATTTCCCCAACATTATATTGATACTATCCTAGTGGCTGTATTAGGGTGGCCGCGGCGGTTGGCAAAAGAAGGGTATAGAGTGAGGAGATTGATATTCCCCTAAGCAATATTTTCATTATAGGATTAGAAAGAGTTATATGATTAGGGTAGATGAGGTACAAGGCCTGGTGCTGCATCAGGAGAAAAATTGGCTTTAGAACAGGACATCTTTTAGGTTTTTATAATCATCCTCGACATGTCTTGGAAGGGATCTTAGCGAGAAGAGCATAGTCTTCCCTTCAATTTTCATTTTGTACAATGATGGAACCAGGTTAGACGGAACCCAATGCTTTCGCGCTGATCCAAGGACAAAATCCCAGTAAAATATGATATTGAATTCTCCTTTAATGATGTAGAAACATTTGTTGAGGAGGTTAATGGCCGACACGGATATGAAGAACAACCTTTCCTAATGACGGGATTGCAACATCATTCAAGTCGTGAATAAGGTAGAGATTTGGCAAATTGGTATTGGGAAATTTAAGTTGATTGAAGGTATAGAAGAAGGAGAGTAAATACTGAGCACCGTTGTCCAATCAAGGTTCGAACAGATTAAGTGGGAAAGGAGATGCATGTGTTCATCGATATAGACTGTGATTAATCAGGATAGATCATGTTCTTCTTGTGGTATCCCTAGGATTTTTGAACTTGCAAATGATATGGTAGCCGATGTTAGCGAAGTCATAAGCTAAATCCATGAAAGGTTGAGCTCATCATCGGATCCTAGATCTGTACAAGACCTCCATAAGATCTGGTTTATGATGGCGCGCTGTGAATGAGCGCAGAGAGTGAACATTTGACATGGCCCGTGAATTTTGTTTAATAATGGTATGCTCAATAGAGAAACGAGTTGGGCGTCCAAACAATCCTTAGATTTAAGGAAGATGAAGGCATTGTTGTGGGATGAGTGGTAGGATCAGTGATGACACCTTTGGCTAGGATGAGGTGCGAGGTAGGGCTCCTTTAGTATGAGGGATAATTGACAAAGTCCTTTAGGGATGGACGGTGGGAGGGCGGAGTTTAGAGTTCTAATGGGATTTGAATGGGTGGTTATCCGAACAACTGTTTACCAGAGGAGGAAAATCCTGAGGTCATCCTCTTTTGGTCGTAGTATGTTGGTGTCATTGTGGTTATTCTTTATTTGTATAGATATTGACAGGATTTCTATGAAAGGTGGTCGAGAATGTTTGAAACAACGCCATTTGGGATGTGGAAGTTGATAGGAGATAGTAGAATTGTGGGTGTTGTTATCATTAAATTTTTATTGACAAAATATGCATGATGGATTGGAGAGCTTGCAACATTCAGTGTCATGTCCTAGGCAACTATGAACTGCGTAAACAAGAAATTGGAATTAAACCAGGAAGGTCTTGGGGCATTGGATCGAAACTTTAATTGGTAAGTAACGTGATGGCTGAGGCTTTGGAGTATTGGTTAAAACATAGTGGTAATAATAACTTGGTGTTAATTGACGGATACTTTGGAAGGAATGCATTGGCATGGTGTGATGTAATAATGGATTTAGATATTGTTTTGGATTGGAATAATGCACTAATGAATGGGCTTGATTATTAGGATAGCATTGGAAGACACTATGCCTTTTGATTTGTTTAAATATGGTTGGAAAAGGGTGTTTGTATTAATTCTAGTGGTAGTATGTGTTTTTGTGAAGGAAGGCTCCTAAATTGAAGAGGAAACTAGGGGTGGGTCCTAAATAGAAGGATATTAGTGGTTTCCGCGGAGCTTCTATCGGGAAATAGTGCATTCTGACTTTGGACAAGGATGTGAAAGAGAACACTTGGAAATGGGGGGTCTAGGTCTTGTATCTGAATGGTGATTGTTGAGTGATGACCATAATCTTCTACAGGAGGAGCCCAGAGATTTGGTGGTATTTTGGGGTGTCTAATGTATCGATGAAATGGTACGATATTTGAATTAAGAAGGCTAGATGTGTTCCAAAATCACGAGTATGCACATGGCTTTAGAAGAGGGAGATGATATCGGTGTGTTATAAAGAGTCGAGTTTTAGGTTTTGGTAAGAAGTGCAAAGACGGGTTTTGGAAGAGAACTAAGGATGAGATAACAATTGGAGGTGTGATATTTATGACAGGTATTGGGTTTAATGGAGTAAGATTAAGGTGCCCTGATACAAAATTGATATTTACATCTGAGGAGAGGGTGGTATGTGTGCGAAATATGTGAAGTAAGGAAGGGTACTGACATGGACATCGGATTAAACAATGTGAGGTGGAGATGAATGTGATCAAAGATACTGTTGATGTGTTTGGGATGTAATAATTATCAAAGGGGACTGATGAAGGTTATTAAAGAAGGTACACTTGTTGGGAAACTAGACTTTAATTGCCCGACATGAAGTGTTTATGGTTTGGGTACTAGGGGTTTTGAGATACAGAAGTAGGAGTAATTTTGGTTTATGGATGTGGGTGTATGAATTTGGGGAATGGTTTGTTCAAAAATATCTAAGGTTGTTGGATGAGGCATTTGGGGTTATCCACTTGCAGTTCTCTTGATTGATGAGCCTTTAGGAAAAAAATCCTTGAACATCCAAAAATTTCTCATGTCGTGTCCCAGACTTGATGATACTTGTACTTGTGATCCTCTCGATACCACATCGGTGTGGCCTAATTCGTTAACAAGGTTGGATAGGTGTTATGTGATCAAGTGTGTTGTTATCACTTGTCCCAAAGATGGCACTGTAATGATTCTCCTAAGGAGTAGAATTGAGCTTGCCATGTGCAATCAGTGTTATCACTAATAGATGTTGGGTAGGAGATGATCTAACATGACGCATTGCAGTTGTCTTCGATTTATCATTTGATGTGGACGGTCTGACCAAATTCATTTTTTGGCTTATTGGTCTTTATATAAATGCCCAGGTTCTAAGTCATCATTCTCAAGCTTGTGAGTCATGGTTAAAGCCTCTCGAAGTGAAAACTGATTGGATTTGGAAGGTGGAGGAAAATGCTTACGCAAGAGTGGCGTGAACTCGATGATGGTCAGTTTGAGTAGTGGAAATATAATTGATTTATCATTTTGACATCGTGCGATGAAATCCTGATGGTTCCTCTTTGAATTGTGGATATTATATAGTCATTGATGGTTTTTTACACCATATTAATTGGAAATTCTCAAGAATAATTGGTGTAAAGCTGGAAACAATAAAATATGGAGTCTGGGGAAATCTTATTATACCACCTGAGGCAGGACCAGCAAAACATGGGAAAGTCACAAAGCATCAAGTCTGGTCATGTGTGATGAGGATAACATGTATGTTTAAATGCTCTAAGATGTTGTTGTGGGTCCCTCCTTGTTGTTACTTTGTGACTTCCAATAATTCTAGTGTGAGGATATGGTTTCATTGGCACGATGGATGGATGGTTTCATTACATATCTGTTCATACCACAATTGACTTTATCCCCTAAACTAGGCGCTCTAGGTTGGCTAACTGACCTATCAAGATTTTCAGGGTCCCATAGGAAGTGTGAAGTGGGGGTTGGACTTGGCGTATGGTAGGTATATGGAATGGACTGTGGTATGGGTGAGTGTTAAGTTATTTGTGTAGCTGAGGTGGTTCTAATAAATGTGTTTTTGTGCGAAACAGGGCAGGTGTGATGTGAGAGTGCGGTTTGTGGAAGTAACTTATTGAGTGGGAATGTGGGTATATGTGTTTATAGACTTGAAAGCAATGTATTTGCAAAGGTAGGGTTGGAGTAGTGAGCAAGTGAGGGTGTGTATATACTTATTATGTAGAAGGAACTTGTTGGTCTGGATAGGGATTTACAAATGGATGGTTAATTGAGGTACCGGTGACCAATCGGAGTTGTATAGTGGTAGGATGGTAGTCACTATAGAGTCGTGTTTGATGTAGGAAGATTGGCGGAATGGGTCTAACTACCTGGGTGGTTTGGTGTGTCCGATGGGGTTAGTGGAGGATTCATGGAAATCATGTAAGGCCATAGATTGAGGAACTTCATAACTAGTCCTTATAAGGATAGCCTGCGGAAGCGGTGGCCCATCTAGAGGGAGGTGTGTATCTTTTTAGAAATATAGTCTTGAAGGTCCACAAGGTTTGGCAATCAATAATATTTCTTAATTCGGTCTCCAAGAGGCAGAAATGAGTACCAATGGCTTCTGATTATAGAGGGGCGGAGTGGCTGGCCTAAATTGTATGTAAGTTGGTTTTTAATGCATAGGTTTTGGGTGAAATTATTTGAATGAGGATTTATTGGAATGATAGGTGCATGTATGAAGATGGAAGAAAACACACTGATGATGCAGTTGTTGCTGTATGATTGATTAGGAAGCATGTGTGTGGTGAGTTATGTTCCATTTTTTAGTAATTGGATCTAGTGATACGGGCATAAAAAAATCAATTGTTATATTAACAACAACCAGACACATAGTTTTTTTTTTTGTTTTTAATCATATGGGTGTAAAATAACCGGCTGAAATAGGGATCTAAAGGACGGTAAACTTATGTTTGGTTTCAGGTATTTATGGTTGGGAAATGTCTGAATGGTTGGGGTTTTGGGTGATCAATTCCCAATCAATAAACAGGTGCAGTAATTTTCGATGTGTTGAATTACTTAATGATTGTTAAGGCAGTATTTGCATGATAGGTGTGATGCAAGTACTTAAACCTCTAGTTTTACATTATTGAGCAGGCAGAATACATAGGTTTCGTTTTAACTCCAGAATCGAAATATGAATTCAAATGCTAACAATCAACCAGGAATGAGAAAGTACAATTTAAAAGATAACATAGGGAAAACTGAAGAAACTTGTATATCACTTTTTCATTTTTATCTGACAACAACAGTTGAATCAAAACGGAGTGTGCTTCGAAGATCGGCACAAGGTTTTGAAAGCACCACTCAGTGGTCTGATCACCTGAGTATCCATAAAAAATGGCACCATTTTTATTCCTCATTCGAGTCAATAAAAGATGTTTTGCATGATGTGTTTGTGTTCGATATTGTCTTTTACAGCTGCATTTTGTGATCACACACGGTGGAGATGTTCTCAACTACCAAAAAGAAAACACTATAAGACAGATGCTGAAAGAGTCTATTACTGTAATAAAAGATGGTAGTTGGAAATAATTTGTGAGTGATTGTCAATGATTAAAATAAAAAATGATCATAAATTTAAAACATAAAGAGCGGCAAGTGAACCAATATACTATCAAATAATTTAAAATGAAGTAATACCTCAGTAAACATTCTTTTACACTTTTTTTTTAATATACCAAGTTACTAGAAATGGTAAATATTTTTTTGAAAATTGGCATCGCAAGTATTATAAGGAACTATGAAGTTACTTCTATTCGCAATACACTTATCACAGCATTCTTTTAGACATGTTCTAACCAATTGGAAGCAATAACTATAGAAATAGACATAAAATTAAATTTTTTAACATTATTCTTTCATCACGAGCACCGTTTTACAAAATGATCTAAAGATTTTCAATTATTGCTACAATTGTAAAGCTGCGTGGTTTGACACTGTGTTAGGAACAGTGAAAGCTTCAACATTGGAGTTTGGGAATCAACACAATAGAGCCAATTTGAAAAAGAAACCCTTTTTTATCACCGACTCCTTACTTCATTTTGGGAATAGCATTATCTATCCACTTTATGTTGTAGAAATTAATAAACCGTAGCTAGATTTTAGTGGCACCTGTTGATCATTGTCAACTATCATTATTTCAATATAGTGTATGTCGTTAAACCATTCAGAGTGTTGAGTCTGCACACGTATAATGAGAAAATAACACCTAGACCGAGTGCTTTCTAGAATGAAAATCCAAAACTTTAACTTAAATTAAATGTTTATGAGATGTAGAGCTAAGGTTCGCACTAGTTGTGAGGACCAAAGAGGAGAGAGGGGAGGGAAGGTGAAGTAATGGCTTAGTTAGCGTAGAGTTCGAGGAATACGGGAGCTCAGGCGTAGGAAAAGTCAGACAGGTGTGGGTTGAACCAAAAGTCCAGTTTTTCATTCAGGATATCTGTTGAGGTGAAGGAAAACTTGGTGAAATGGAATAAACTAAAGATGAGAGCTTGGGTGGAGTTCTAGTTGAAAGATGATATGGAAGAAAGAGGGGCAGTAAAATAATTGGTAAGGAGAGTCGTGTGGATCGAGAGAGTGGAGAGATTGGACAGCTAAGTCAACCTACTGTTTAGAGTGGAGCAAGTGACGGTTGGTTAGGTCGTGTCGAGGGGGTATGGATCACAGAAGTTTGAGGAGTGAGGATGGTACCTCGTCAGGGAGTAAGAGGAGAGAGGTGGAGGATAGGCCAGTAACCGGGAGTTGGGGATTAATGGTAGCTTGGTATGGAGGAAGTGGAGATGTTGAAGCGTTTGGTATGGGTACCAGAAAAAAAATTATTAATTATTTATTATTATTATAACTATTATACTATATATTATCCACAAACAACAAGTAATAATAGATTTTATTTAGATTATAAACAAATTAATAACAATAATTTTTCAAAACTAGACATCGCCTTACCTTACTGTTGACATAAAATCAATTAACCTAAAACCACAACACCTATACAAAATAGTTACTCAAGAGCCTCCAAGCGGGTGAGTCACAAATGACAACTGCAATCTAAAATACTGATTGACATGATGTCATACTCAATAATAGTAAATACAATAACTATTATCTATGACACGTATACAAAAAAGTGAGCAAGCAAAACATGAGACCAAAATTGGATCTGCCTCGCCGGCATGTGCCAAATGTGATGCTGGAATCATTCTCATGCAGGTGAACACCGAGACTACAAGCCACCAGCAACTCTAAATGATAGAGGGCTTAGGACCTCAGATGTAGATATGAATTCTGGATATGGGCGCAGAGAAAATAGATCTATGAGAAATATATATCTGTAAGAGGAGACAAATAAGATTAGATTTATATGGTCGCGGGTTTTCCCTAACAAGGTAAGATCCTATTAACGTTTAACTTCCTTGTGGCTATCAAACCCTGGTTCATAAAAATAATGGGATCTCCAATGATAAGATAAATGCCAAAATTAGTAAGATTTGGCAATATGTTGAATCACATATAATACAATAACAAACATTTCTGATACTAACAACAAATGGTTTGTTAAGTGATAAGATGAACCGATCGCCCTTCACTCTAGACACTCCAAATATGTTCAAAGCTTCAACAAAAAAGTTTAATGAATTTTAAAGCGTGAGAATTTCAACAATTTTCTAATCCCTACCGCCTTCCAAATTTGGGGAAAACCCATCTTTATAATTTGAATGTGATTAAATAAATTATTAACAATACCTATATTTGCAAAATCATCTTTGATTAAGAGGACATGAGAGAGTTGATTTGATGGTGGGGTTCATGATGTGAGACAAAAGAAAAAGGTTTGATTGGAGTGGGGACATGGTTATAGGTATAATATGAAGTCATGTGCTCTCTTTACACTATTGATTTTTGATTTGTTGTCAGATATGGAATTTTTTTGAAGAATTATTGACTTTATGGTGGGGTTAATAATTTAAAATAATTTGAAGGGTGAATTTGTAGGTGGGAATTGATTTTAGGTGAAAAGTATTTTGACTTAAAGTGGGGAACATGTGGGTTGTTGATATATATATATATATATATATATATATATATATATATTTGAATTATGTAATTATTAAATAAATGATATGTTTATTGAAAGAATGAATTATATTTAAGCATAATATAGTTTTGGCTGTCATAAGAGATTAATTAATTATAAGATCAAATTAACGAATAGGAATTGTCAAGGGGAACGAGAATTTGAGTATCCTACTGAAGGAACCAAAAAAGGGATGATACCAACTCAAATTTTGGTGTCTACAAGTAGATCTTTGCGCTTAACTTTTTCCTAATCATGCTACCCTACGGTGAGGTCCAGCACACTAACAACTTCATCCATATAAAACATATTTTTACGCTGCAAGTGGTAAAGCTCTGATCTTCATCTCCCTCTTCTTCCACAGGGATCTCTTTCTATGCTTCTCTTTACCAGTGGGCAACCACTTGTTCTTCCAAGGTGGGGAAAGTGTGGGAATCTATAAATTCTATCTTCAATTCCCCCGCGCGTCTCAGTCTTATTAACAAAACCCCTATAGATCAATCCCTAATGGTACATTTCATATGGGATGAAAAAACTACTGGTGTTTGGCCTCCATCATTTTTGATGAAAAACTACGCATTCTTGAGTTGTACTATAGGTCGGTGTAAAATATTCAGATCTAAATCAATTTTATCAGCATCCAAGACCAATTTTGCACATTTTTAATCCTATTTACCAAACACTTAAAAATAATAACGAGAAAGTAAAAATCAAATGGTTACTTGCACAAGGATTCATCTCATTTCTCTTCATCGTAAAAAAATACAAGGCTATAGGTTGAATACTTTAAACTTCACTTGTTCCCCTACTTTTATGGGTATTCACCAGGAATGCGTCATTTCATTTTCAAAAGCTTCCAACCAGCCTATCATACATTTGGCCATTCTTAGCTTATAAGCCACTGTTATTACGTCATACAAAGGAATACCCAAGTGTAAATTAAAATATGAGGTACTTGTCCATGGGTGCGCATAACCCAATGTTTCATCTGGCCCATCTGGGGGGTACTATAATTTCTAGAAATGATGAGGAGGAGAAGGATGAAAAACCCAGGTTATCTTTTCCACCTCTTCATTCTATAGCCCGCCTCTTCAATAAGTACCTTGGAACATATGCTGAATATTATAGGTGTTTGTTTACCATCCTATGTGCAATGTATAGAGAAAATTTCTTATTCATGTCTTCAAGCCTTTCAGAGCTGCCCAAATTTGCAACTAAACCATCCTAGAAAGGTTGCAGCCCCTAAAGTGCCAGGCTTCTTCAAGGTTATTAGATAACCATTTCCCTTCCTCCCTTTTCTCATAACTCAAAACGTTACAGTCACTTGGTCTAGTTGGCATTTGGAGAAAATATCCAACCCCATGTTCTATCGTACTCTAATACATGTAACACACCTCAATCAATTGCAATCCTGATCCATATCCTTATAGACTGCTGTTGAAGTAGAAAAAATCGTCATGTACCCTGGACATAAGCCATTGGTACATGTGCCGTGGGGTTTTGCGAAGAGAAAGGGAAGTTTTCAAAAATTTTCAAGACTCCCACCTTCTCCAAAATATCTTACATGGAGTCTTCCACTAGACTTCCTTCTGTATGTCCCTTTAATATACTTTCTCCAAATCGTCCTCAAACTATTATCATATTTTTCGCTCAATGATTGTAATCGTTGATTTACACTTAAGGAGTTTAGATTTCCAATTTCAAACCCTCAAACACTCCTGGTGGTGGGTAGGCATCTTGAATAGATTTT